>JAEQBH010001978.1:0-437919 GCA_016808115.1 Tetrastigma voinierianum | reverse complement strand
AACAACCTTATGAATCCTTTGAGATGTGAATAAAAGGGCAAGATTTGTGAGTCGGTCCATTTTGATCCTTCCTTTTGGCAACATGTGAATCACAATCAAGTCGTTGAGTTTTAGTATGCTAGTTATTATTATTATTATTATTTTCGTGTCTGGTTTAGAGTATGTTTCTTGCTTGGGGACAAGCAATAAGTTAAGTTTGGGGGTGTGATGAGTGTCTAAAACGCTTATGTTACATCCGCATCCTTACTATGTTTTAGTTCTATTTTTATATATTAATAAGTGCACTATTGCCCGATATCTGAGTTTTGGATCTTGTGTGCATTGCATGTGAATAGGGTGGTTTCCGGAAGCTTTTTGGAAATGCAAAGAAGAAGAAGAGAAAACCCACCAGCAACGTTGCGACGTGGCAACATCGCGACGTTCGGCCATCGTGACGTTGCAACGTCGTGACGTTGCAACTTCGCGACGTTTGGTCAAAAGCAATAAAAGTCAAAGAGCGGCCCAACGTTGTGACGTCCCAACGTCGCGACATTTCAACGTTGTGACATTGAGACTTCGCGACGTTCCCGCGATTCCTGCATCAAAATTATAAAATCACGGGAGACCTAATTTTTTGGATTACCGAAGGACGTACGGACGGGGAGGGGAAAACGAAGCAGCAGCGACCCGAGAGATCGAAAAGACTCTGTTTTTGTATTTCTCTTCTCAAAACTATTAATGATTTATAGAACTATGCTTGTATTAAATTTTGATATGTTCTAGAATTATTTCTAGGGTTTTGTTGAACCCTGCTTCAGTTGTATGGATTAAGGTTTAAATCTAATATTATTCAGTTTATTTATGATTTATATTGATTTCTGCCTCTGTGGTTTATTTTCATGGTGATGTCTGGCCAACATTGACATGATCTTCTTGGAGTATCTGAGATCGAGGGCCAAGGACTCCAGGGGATATGAAATGAAACGACCCTTGGTTAAATTGGCGAATAGAGATATCCCGATTCTGAGTGTGGCAATTAGGGTTTGAGCATTTAAGTGTTTCGAAGTATAGGGTCGGGGCAGAGATGCACCTAACCCTACTGGCGAGATAGGCGAATATACCTCGAGAGAGGGTATCTTGTAGGCACGATCACCACGATCATCAGTCGATAATTTGAATAGTAATTCCTCACAGGTAATAATCCATCGAATGGGTAGGGAGAGCCAAAACCTGGTTTCACAAAAGTGATTTCACAAGTTAATTAGATTCAGTTTTAATTTGATACATTATTTAGACATTCATTGAGAGTTTAAATCCAAATAATATCATAAGGCCAATTACAGTAGTCAACGCACTTTTCCCTGTGGATCGATATCCATACTTAGGTACACTATATTACTTGATACGATCGCGTGCACTTGCACACATAGGCGATTTATCTAGTTTATACAAATCACACATCACGCTTTTGACCTATCATAAACCATCTTATACAATTAAATTTATTATAAGACAAACACTTCTCACATGGAATATTTCATTTAGTGGGCCTCCTCTAACTGTTCTTATAAATAAATCTATGACACTTGTGTTGTTTGAAGCATTATCAAAAGTAATACTAAAAATTTTGTTTTGTACATTATACTCTCTAAAAACACTTGTCATAGATTTATATATGGCATACCCATCATGCGGATGATATTGACGGGCTAATAGCGAGTGTGTAAAAGTTAAGTAAAAATGTAGGCTCGTACTTGCAAGTATGTGCGTCAAGTTCATGTAGTATAGTGACTCGTCAAGTGTCGTTCCCACGAAGAGAAGCGTGCTGAATACTGGCTTAGTGACCTAGATAATATTTGGATTAAGTCTTATAGTGAATTATGACTAATTTAACTAATCTAAGGAAAACCTAATATTAAAATATTGGTTTAAGGCAATGATGAAAACTAGGTTTCTTGAGTCACGCCTTTTTTTGATGGATTTTAACCTAGATAGTGTATTTATTTAATATTTCATATGATTTATGTTAGCGGGTTGATCGTGCCTACAAGATATTCTCTCTTGAGATATATTTGCCTATCTCGCCAGTAGGGTGTCTTGCATCTCTACCTCAACCCCTCGAACTCCGAAATGCATAAATGTGTAAACCTTAATGCTACACTTGGAACCGGGATATCTCTATTCCCCGATTGACCAAGTGTTGCTTTACCCATGTCCCTATGAGTCATCTTCTCTCGATCTCAAACTCCTAGTAATAGCATGCCAAAATTGGCCAAATAATAACATGTGATTAAATTCAGGAGTAAAGCAATCATACAAATTCATACCAATATTAAATAAACCACAATTAATACATTAATCCATAATGGTGCGGCTAGGGTTGACAAAACCCCTAGAAAAGAAGGATAGTTCATAGTGATCTTCATTCTGAGACTAAAGATTTTAACATAAAATGAATTAGGGAAAGAACTACAGAAGAAGTGGTCTTTGCGATCTCTCGGAATCTGTCTTTGTCAATCTTCCTCTGTCCGTATATCCTTCTCTCGCTGTCTGCTCTGAATGCCCCCCCTCCGAATGTCCACCTAAAAAAAAATGCCTTCCTTTTATGTCTCGGGAAGCGTGCCCATCATTGGCCCAAAATTCCAAGTCGTTTAATGCTCGACTGTTTATGAAAAACCACGCTATCTTGTATCGAAGGGTCACTGCCCTTGACGTTCATTTCACTTGAGTATCCTCCTTTGGTTGCCAGCAGACTAGGACTTCCATCTTTCGCTGCTTGAAGGGTTACGTTGCGGCGTGGAGTGCTTATTTCTTTGCGTGGAGTGTATTTCTTCAGCGTGAATGCGATGATTTTTCTTCTCATTTTCTTCTCTGCTTTGGGTCTTCCCTTGCGTTATTTAGCTTCCTTTTTTGCTTATTTTATCACCGTGTTCTGCAAAACATTATAATATGGAGGATTAGCGCAATATTAGTGAATATGAATGTGAATCATGCAATCGAGTTATAAAACACAGAAATCTTACTGAAACGCATGCATAATTCACACCGATCAAATATATTATACAAAAACCTAATACTTTCTTTTTTAATTTCCATTTTGAATTTGTATAATGTGATGTCACACACGTGAAAGGTTTATTTGTTTGATTAGTCCATATATCTGAGGTCACTGATATAATACCATTATGCTCATTAAGTTCTTGGATTATTAATTGTTTAGTAGTTTTATAATTGTTAATTATATCATTACGCATAGTAGTCCTAGGAATTCTTTGAAAGGCTGGTTGGACAAATTTTAAAGGAAATTTACAAATTTAGGATCCTCTGCAAATGTCATTGGTAGGTTCATATTAGCTACCATACTAGTAAACCCATTTCTCATAGCTTTTTGATCATATATAAAAGTGGTTAGTTGATACGAATTAGATTCTATCTCACTTGGATTTAATTGGGACTGTGTAGGATCTAATACACCATGTTTTTTGGTACATTGTTCGACATGTCTTTTAAGGTGACTTGTGCTAGCACTAGCTTTGCAAACTATATGTTTTTTTTACAATATTTACATTATGCTAGATCTTCTACCACACCTCTTATATATATTTTTATTTACTATACTAAAGTGCTTCCATGCTACAGATGTATGTCTAATACTCCTAGGTCTGTTGTCTATAGGATCGGGTTGGGGAAGGTTAGAGGGTTGGTTAGAGGAAGGGGCACTAGTGGGAGTGGGATGATCTTCAAAAGGATTAAATTCATTAGATTCATCGAGTACCATAGTGAGTTTCAACATCTGAGTAACGAGGATCCATTTTTAATTCTAGGAAAAAATAAAGAAAGGGAAGAACAATTAAATTAAAATATAGAACTAAAAACTAAATGAAATAACTAATTTATAAATACCTCAACCTTGTGATGATGAACAATTCTACACTTAGTAGATATCTTGATGAAGCTTTCAATTACATAACTTTTAGAGAATTTTAACTCAGAGAATTGTAGAAAGAGAGATTAGATAAAATTGTAATGAATGTGAAGATAAAAAAATGTGGGGGTATTTATAGAAAACCATTTGTAAGTCATTTACTTATTTACCCTTAAAAGTAGTCGTTATATATTTGTTGAAATGGGTATAGGTATTAGACATGAAAAGTAGTAATAGTGAGTGATTTACTTATTTATTCTTAAAACTAGTTGTTATATAGTTGTTAGGAGGGCTATTATAGACATTTCACATACAAAACTAGTCGTTATATAGTTGTTGAGAGGGGTATTATTGACAATTTTATATGAAAAAGGAGAATTGACATAATTAAGGCGGGTTGCCACGCATGGCGAAGAATGATGAAATTTGCCACCCTCGGCCCACATGCGACTCGCTCCTTTTGGGTCTTAGGCCTAGCCTCACAATACTAGGTCATCTTAGAACTGACGGAGTCTTTTTAAGTGAGCCCGCAATGAAATGGGCGGCTGGCACAATTGGGCAGTCCCAGGTGAAGATCAGATATTGGATAGGGCTTTTCGATCCTTACGTTGTTTCTCCTCTTTTGTCCATGATGAAGGCATCTTATCAAACCCAAATAATGCATCGTCCAAATCCATCTGAGCGAGGATAACACACAACTTTACTCGCCATAATGAAAATATGGTGTTTTGATCTAACATCGAAATGTCGTACGTAATTGTTGTCCTTGTCGAGATCAAGTTTGTTGCTTTGATACCAATTGTTAAAAAATAAACAAACTGCTAGGCAATAAAGAAAAAGAAAAGACGAAAAAGATGAACACACAAATTTTACATGGAAACCCTAAGGAGAGAAAAACCATGGCCATAGAAGGAGAAAAATCCACTATTTTGAAAAATAAGGTACAAGATTAGAGTATGGTGGCTATTAATTTTTAGAGCCCAAAACCTTAAATAATCCAAATCTAAATAGGTTCAAACCCTAATAAAAACAATAATGAGCCATGGACTCTTCATTAAGAATTCGGGGCACCAATTCTAACAAAAATCTATTTTAGTTTTCTATATTAAGATATTTATACCCGTTTATAAACAAATAGAAAAAAGATAAAATAAGTTGGCTGATATTTTCTGAAATAAAGAAAACCCTATCATATCCTAACTAACTCCATTTAAGGAGTCAACAGACCTAATGAACAGTATCCGACCGAATTTCTACCCCTTCTTGGAACCACTTGGCTAATACCAGGGAACAAAAAATCGGTTTTTTTGGCCGATATATCCCCGAAAAATCGGTTTTCGGCCGGCATCAAGAAGAAAAAGCAGAGGAAAAATCGATCAGAGGAAAAATCGGAGAAAAATCGGTAAAATGCGATTTTTCGCGGCATCAAGAAAAAGCAGTTTTCCAGAAAAATCGCGTGGAGCCGCAGCGCTTGTGCGAGAATTTACGAAAAAATATATCAGTAAAATATCGGTAAAATATCGGTAAATATAGGTAAATATCGATAAAATATCGGTAAAATATCGGTAAATATCGGTAAATATCGGTAAAATATCGGTAAATAACCAGTAACTTTTCTTTGACTCAAATTTGTTTATAAATACCCATAAAAATCATATAATCTCTTTACAAACTCATTCATACATTCAAGCACCATTTAACTCTCAAATTATTTTTCTTTGTGATTTATCTCAATATTTTGAACTATTATGAATATTATCTTCATCAAGATGGGATCCTTCATCCAAATAATGTAATGGGCTTACATCGGTCTTCATTTAGTTTTAAATTACTATTATAAATGTAATTTCTCGATAAATTAATGAATATTAATTTTCAGCAAGTGTATATTTACTTATTTATGTATTTTATAAAGTTTAAACAAAGTATTTATTGAATTTAAGTATTTTTATTAATTTTATTTCTGGTAGTGCGTCTAAATATCCACGATATTCTGAATATTTACGATATATCAGTAAAATCAAATACCGATATATAAGTAATTACGTGTTTTGTTATTGGCTAATACTTATCTTGTATAGCACAAAGGAATAAAATTTAGATTCAAAAAATTTTATGGTTTTATATAGTGCGCAGATATCTTAATTAAAGCAATTAAGGGTAGGGGAAGGAGGACGAGTTACCAATAAGTTTCCATGAAGGCTTGAAAAAACAAATAAAATAGAAAGATGGTGTAAATACAAAGAGGACTTTGCTAGCAAGCGCACCTGGTAGTGGAGCTAATTGAAGCTTGGGATCAATGTTGGATGCTCTCAATCTTTTAGGGCGTGGTTCCTGATCATCTGCTTGGTTTTTTCAAGAATCGTCATCGCCTCTTTGATGATCCAAGAGCTTAGGCACATTGTTCAAATAATCATGGGTGTATATTATCTGAACTCCCCACCTCTTGATATGGGGATGAGTAAACCCTTCATGATGAAGCGGATCGAGAAAATACGGTGGTTGATTACGACAGTAGTTCTCTCGGATAGCATTCTTAGTGTAAAGGTCACCAGTAATAAATCGGGTACATTAAGTGGATCACTGTGATAAAGAAGGAAGAAAGCAAATCCCAGAAACTGGTCATCCTCGAACCAGTTCGAAGGAGGCTCGATTCTAACTTGACTTCCAATCCCCTGATGCAACACCCACGATGGAATTCCACCATTTCCTGGAATGATGATTGTAGTGCGTAGCTGGTAATTCCAATGCTGCATAAACAATGGAAGCTAATACGTAATTAGAGTACTACAAAGTGGATGAGAAGTTAATTTCAAGTTCTTTCTATTTTGTTTTTTATCTGCTTATCACTTTTTGGAAGCCAAACATAATGTTAAGTAGTATTACTAAATAAAGATCGTACCTCATGACTAGATGGTTTGAACCATTTGAGTAGGAAAGACCAGAGTAGAGATGGACTTGATAACATTTCCAGTTTCATGGAATCATGTGCATCTATATATTCTAGACTTGATGGAATCTCTGGAATATCTCGGAGCATCTTGCAATGATTGATAAAAAGGTACCGCAGTTTACTAAGTTGCGCAATTCCAGAAGGTATGTTAACCATATGGTTCCTGCTTAGATCTAATATTTCAAGGGAATATAGGCACCCAATAGCAGTCGGTATTAACCCTTCCATTAGATTGCAACCACTCAAATTAAGGTGTACCAAGGAGCATAAGCCTTGTAGATTCTTGGGAAATTTCTCCAAATTTGAACAATCAAGGAGTCTGAGATATTGAAGGGATCTCAAATTATAAATACCATTTGGAAGAGTCACAAGGTTCTTGCACTTATCCAAGGACAACGTCTTGAGGCCTTTCAGATTTTGAGTTGATAACGGTAGCTCTTTTATAGGTGTTCCTCCCAAATAGAGCCTCTCCAAGTATTCCATATCCCCTATGTTTTCTGGCAAGCTTTGTAGGCCTGAACACCCCATGAGAGAGAGGTGCCAGATAAATTTCAACCTACAAATCCAGCTTGGTATCTCTTTTATAGCTGTTCCTCCCAAATCAAGATATTCTAGGTATTCCATATCCTCCATGATTTCCGGAAATGTATCTAGATTTGAACAACCAAAGACATGGAGGGTTTTTAGGGATTTCAACTTGCAAATACTACCTGGAAGACTCCTCAAGTTTTTGCAATGTCTCATATATAACTCCTCAAGTCCAGTGAGATATTCTATTGAGGAGGGTAATTCTTTAATAGCAGATCCATCAAAGTGAAGATTAGATAAAGCTTTCATGGAACCTTCCTTCATTTCTGGAAATTTCTCCAAGTTCGAGCAATCATTCAAATAAACAGTTTCCAAAGAGTTCAGGTATTGAATGCTACTTGGCAAACTCGTAAGGTTTTCACACCCACATAAATCCAACAAAGTAAGGTTCTTGAGAACTCCAATAGATGGGTCAATAATATTCAAACTTGTACAACTTGGAAGTTCCAACTGCCCCAGATTTGGCATAGTTGGGAAGTTTGATAATTCAGTGAGCTGCTTTGATCTTCGTAAATTTAAGATCTTCAACTTTCCCAGGCTCTGTGACAAAAGGAAATTGGTCTGGTAAATGAACTTTCATGAACAAAAAAATTAATTAATGTCAAACAAAATAATAGGATGAAATACTAATTATACCTTATTTCCTTGCCAGAGTTGCTTTATGTCACTATCCATCATGTTGAGTTCAACAAGGTCCTCTCCATGAAAATTTGATGGTAATGATTTCAAAGGGTATCCTTTCCAATAAAGATATCTCAACTCATGTGAAGGAAATTGAAAATCTTCAGGAAGAACAACTTTGTACTCATTTTTCGTAGAATCACAATGATCCCTCCAATAAATCTTGAGCAATCTAAGTCGTTTCATCTTTGCAAAAATCTTACAACTAAAGTTCAGATGTTTTGATCCAGATAAGTCCAACAAAATGGCCTCAACTTTTTTCATCCCCTACAAATAAGGCAAAGGATTAGGTAAATGTAAAAGAGATAAAAAGATAGCTAAAATTGTATGGATGTGTAACTGACACGAAAACAATGGGATTTTTTGGTTCCTGTTTTAGAAAACTGTTCTTGAGAACAGTTTTTGAAAACACAAAAAACACCAAAAAGGTGTTATCTAAAAACTCTTCTTCGTTCTTTACATTTAGTGTTTTTTGTGTTTTTCAGAAGAAAAAAAAAAATGGAAACCAAACATGTTTTCCTTTTTTTTTTGTTCTCCTTGTTTTTGAAAACATAAAGCATTTTTCAAAAACAGTAAACAAACATGTCCAATATTTCCCCTTTTTTTTCATAAGCCAACAATATTTTCTAAGGTTATATATCTTATTAAAGCTTAAATAAGTATACAAGTTTGACGATTACCTTCTTCATAGCAAATGCACGGCACACATCACTCGGATCCCAAAACCTGCTCCATTTTTCAGGATTATCGAGAAATTGACCCACGAACAATTTGCCTTCCATTTCTTATCAAGTCATGCATAACTATCTTATTTTTCGGAAGATATATAAGAGACTTATCATAGGACTTGTATTCCTATCTCTGCACAAAAATCACAACTATCCAAAATCCTTGAAACAGAGTCTTTGTCTTCCCCTTTAAAAAAACAAGCAATATCAAGAAATATTTTCTTCTGTATATGATCTAATCCATCAAAGCTTATTTTAAGCACATTTTGAATTTTCATTTCAGGTTCCCTTTTCAGTTTATGCAATTCACTTTTCCATTGGAGTATTGTCTTGTTAAACAAGAGAGAACCAATGACTTTGAGAGCTAATGGGAGGCCATGACAATAAGAGACTACAGAATTTGAGAGGTAGATGAAGTCTTGATTAGGAAGATTTTGTCTAAAAGCGTAGAGACTAAATAGCTCATAAGCTTGTTCAAAATTTAATTTCTCAACCTCATACACGTCATCTGTTTCTTGCAACAAATGTTTACTTCTAGTTGTTATGATGACTCTGCTCCCTTTTCCAAGCCAATCCCAATCTCGAAGTAAATACTCTAATTGATTTGGATCATCAATATCATCAAAAGCAATAAAAACTCTTTTAGATTGGAGTACATTTTTTATCATATTGGCTCCTTGTCCAACGCTGCTTATTCTTTGCTTGTTCTCTAGCTCTAATAGATCACAAAGAAGTTGATTTTGTAAATGACACAAACCCATAGTATTGCAGGTCTCTCTAACATTTTCAAGAAAACTCATATACTCAAACTCATGAGATAAATTATTATATACAACTTTGGCCATGGTCGTCTTACCCATTCCGCCAATTCCGCATATACCAATTACACGAACATCATTCAATTGATCAATACATAACCGTCGAAGTATCTCATTTACATGAGAATCCATACCAACTAAGTTGGTAGCAACATCAATCATTCTGCAATTCAATCTCCTAAATATATTGTCAACGGTTTTCTTTATATGCTCAGACTCATACCTGCCAATTGTAAAGTAGATGTGATGATTAATTAAACTATAGCTCATTAAAAAAAAAAATGCACATCAAGCTTCTTCGTGAAACATGGGTTATAGTAAAATAGAATATATAAAAAAATATTTAGCTTAAAACTCAAATTTTATTTGTAGGCATTTTCATTTGATCAAGTATACAAGACAATGAGAATAAAATATGTACTTGTTTAATTTGTATGCTTGTGTGACATCGTCAAGTTCATTTTTTTGGGTTTAGAAAATCTGTTGATAATGGCATATTATTATTATTGGCATAATTAACAAGATAACAAGTTTTGTTTATTTTCTTAATTTATTTATTACATCTAATGTCATTCATTATTCAGACAGTTTTTCAAATAAATTGATATATATATATTTTTTGTAAGATCCAAGGACTTATGACCAAAAATTGGGCAATTATAAAAGTTGAAAGGAAGTTAAATTAATAAAGCTTTACCCATCCTTGACATGTTGTCCAGATAAATTGGCTGCTTCTGTTAACGCTCTCCTCCAACTTCTCACCTTCTCTTTCATCTCCTCTGTGTCTTTTTTGTAATTAGAGAATGCCTCTCCGAACCTCTCTGTCTGATTCCGTACATGGGATGGATCCACATGGTAGAAAATCGGTATCACGGTTTGTTTCATTTCTTTCTTGCATTCCATGATCTTCACCACCTCATCTAAACACCATTTTGAACCAGCATAGTTTTCCGAGAAAACGATTAGGGCAAACCTGGATTCTTCAATAACTTTTAGGAGTTCGGGTGCGATCTCCTCCCCTCTTTTGAGTGAATCATCTCTAAAGGTATGAATACCTTTTCGAATCAAATTTGCATACAAGTGATCTGTGAAAGTAAATCGGGTGTCTTCGCCTCCTAAGAAACAAGAAAACATCCCGTAATTCAGTGGCAGATCAAATTGGAAGAAGTAAACAGAGAGGCACTTGTGGAAGCCATGGGAAACTTTTGCTAAAATTTGCAGAGATTTTACAGAACTATGAATGTGGATTGTGCAGAATTTTTATTGCAAAATAAAGGAAAAAGAAAGAGATAAGAGAAAATGAAGAAGAAAAACGAAAAGATAATGCGGGTAGCGTGTGGGGGCACTGAAGAGGACGACTCATGTGTCTTGAATACTGGCGGTACTACTGCTTTCCCACTTAGCATTGCGAGTCTGCTTGAATATCAATTACTCGCTCTCTTCTTCTACCACCTTTCTCAGATTATTATCTCATCTCTTTTATTTTATTTTATTTTTTGAGTGTTACAAATTAGCAACGTCATTTATTTATGGGTTATCTGTTACTGAAATTAAAGTGACTAAGAACTAATTTTTTAGCTCATCTTTCCTGGACCAAGTGTTCAGTGTTTACAATTAAGGAAGCATAAAGGGCTTAAGAAGGGTGTTTTATATTTGAGTTTCAGTGAAGACAATTTACTATCTTAAAGCTAGAATATATTAAAAAAAAGAGAATTAATTTTCTAATATTATTATTATTATGAATAATAATATTATCGAAATCAATTTCTACATAATATTATTGAATTACTACCTTGAAGCTAATGTTTTATGATCATGAATATATAATGTTATTGAAAAATATTTCTACATCCTTCTCATAGAAATCAACTATTATAACAGTAAAATTATCAATGTTTTAAAAATGGAATTGGTAGATCAAACTGATCAAACTGTCAATTGATCATTTTTCGACCTAATTCGTATTATAAACCGGATTAGCATCAAATCGGATCTAAATCATTTGAACCGACGGTTAGACCAATAAATCAATAGATTGAAATGATTGTAGCCGAATGGAAAGTTCATTTTCCCCCTCTTTTAACGTGCATTCCTGATTGTCCTAATAAAAAGGGCCGTACCAGCATGTATACCTAGTGAATGTCAATGTTCTTCTATCCATCATTTTATTATGAAGCTCATCTCCTACCTCCATGTGATATGATATATGGGAACAGGGATCGATATTGAATGTTCACTTCAAGAAAAATCAAAGACCCAGAGACAGGGAAGAAGAGAACAACCTTATTCACGTTTTTTTTGTTTGAATAAAACCTTATTCACGTTATGCTTTATAATTTTTAAAAATAAAAAAAATTCATGTATTTGCCACAAAATATTTATAAAAAAGTAGTTAAAAGGTAAAAGCGAATTAAGTGAATAACTTTTAAAATTATAGAAGTGTGAATTATATATTGCGAAACATGGCTTTGATGGGTTAAGCTGTTGCATCTGTTCACCAATGTGTAAATATTATTGAATCTCGATTTGTGGTTGTGGTCCAAACTATGGCAGTCACATATCCCTCCTAAGGTTTCGTGACTTTGTTTGGAGGGTATTAGGGTTCAAAAAATCGGCCGAGTCCAGTATGACTTGACCAATTAGTAACCAACTCGGGATTAATCGAGTCGATACCGTTACCAAGTACGAGATGACAAGGGGATCGGCTTAAACTCGATATATAGGCTCGGTCGAGTTCGCAAGATGACTCGATCAACTCGATGAAAATCAATGAAAATGCAGATTATAATCTCAATACTACGAACAACCCAAAAAGCAAACAAAAAATTCAAATTTTAATTTATATAAAATTTTAATAATTTTAAAATATTTTAATCATCTTATTTTATGTATCAACCGATACGCGATGGATACGTCCTGAGACAATTCGAGTCGGTGATCGATATCGCGACTTTGAACCATTGAATGGAGTTTTACCCAGGCTGATAATTTGAGAAGCCGTTTGGTGCAGGTGTCTTCTCTATCTCCAGTTTGTGTTCAAGAGAGAGAATCTATTCATCATCTTTTCATGGGATGTCCTTTGGCCAGAGAGTGTTGGATTCTGACTCATTTTTCAACTACTTGCTCTCAGAACAACTTTGAAATAACTGTTATGCTTTGTTGGGCATTATGGTTATATCGTAATAATATAGTTTGAAAGAACTTTGGCTGGACTACTAGTCAAATTTTACATACAGCATGAAGAAATTTGGCTCAGTGGAAGGAAGCACAAAAGTATTTGGCTTAGTGATGGATGCAAGCTTGGATAACATTGTATTCTCTTTGTTAAACGATCTACGAACTCGGCTGCCCACTATGTTGCTAGAAAGTCTTGTTCATTATTAGGTCCTACTGTTTGGGATGTAATAGCTCCCGAGTTTTTGCTTAGCAGTTTGAACTCTAATATCTGATTATACAAGGTCGTTTATTAAAACACTTCATTTAAATATTTTAAATTTTTAATACAAATTAAAATTCCAAAATATTTATATTTAATTGTGAATCTTGATATAATCAAAAGTAAAAATTACATATTTGTTGTTGTTGGAGTGTTGAATTTAGGGTATTCAAATATAGTAAAATTACTGGTTGAAATTTCAGTTTTGAAACATGCAAAGTATATTAAAACAGTAACAAGTAAATGTGAAACAGTTATATAGAAGTGTTACACAGAAAAGATAAAGTGTGACATGAAAGTGTTTACATATGATTTCTAATATATGCAAACCAGATACTAACCCGATTGCAGGAGCCAAAGGCTGGCGATAAAAACTTTAGGTAGATCAAGGCTAGTGTTTGACACTATGTCCTTAAGACAGATTTCGCCCCCACTCTTGGTGCTTATGGAATACTGAGCGTTTGCCTCCCAGGATATAATGATCTTCACACAGATAAAAGTAGCACTCCAATATATCTGTCCAGCGAACCAAACTATGTTATGTACTCTCCGAATGCACTGCCTTAAATGCCGAAAAATAATGCACTAAAGGCTGTCTTAGTGCACTGTTTACTGAATGAAAATGATTGAAATTCGTTTGTTCTATATTTCAGAATGATAATGAACCTGAGTATTTATAAACCTCTTGGTGACTTTCCGGACAGTCACCATCCTAAAGACATAACTCAAAATGAAAAGACACAATTCAAAATGAAAGGACACAACTCAAAATGAAAGTCCTAACATCACCTTTTCATGAACGGACACAACTCAAATTGAAAGTCAAAACAGCACTTTTTCATTAACGGACACAACTCAAACTGAAAGTCAAAACAACACCTTTTCAAGAGGGTAACTTGGGAGCCTATTTTATCATTCATTTCTTACTTGATTTGAGAAAATGAATATACTACATTATTCTCTTCATCGAGTAGAATATGAACCCACGAAATATTGTTCAAAATAAAAATCGAGCCCCACTTTAATTTAGGCTTAAAGTCAGCCCGACAACTCGGTTTTACACTTAAAAAGCATTTTGGTCCCAACAATCCCCACATGAATGGAAAATTGGTTGTTAGTATGCAAATGATAATCTTGACACACTATAAGTATATATCTTTAGAAGATCGTGCATCGAGATAGGTAGCTTTTGGCCTTGAACCTTCCACTAGTAAGCGTCGGACATACTCCGGCTAAATAGTGACGTGATGTCTTGAACTATTGTTGTTTGATAAATCAAATCGGGAATAGACTTCCACACAAATCTCTTTCCTATGCTCTGAGGTGGTTCTCATAGATTGTGTTCATTTTGCTCCCCCAGATGGAGTCTGGTTTTCATGATGCTAGAGAATTGCTTTGCAAATTCTCTGAGGCGACCCCTTCACACCATATGGTGACTCTATTAGGAATATCCTGCAATATCCCTGCCTGATTTTCGGAGTTATAGGAATCATTAAAAGCATAGCTTACCACAATAAACTCTGGCGACACTAGTTTATCATGAATAGATAGGAGAATTGTCTCCTTAGTGCTTCTTTTGAATCATGCACTAATTCGGTTGTCCTTTGAACTTTAGATCTCTTGGGATCTCCGGTCAACTAGGTTGGGTTGTCATTAAGGTGATTCTTTTGTCATAGGCTTTAATCCCATTCCCCTCGATGTGTAATTTACTTGCTCGTCGAGCCTTTGAGTAGCGAATTACGCTTCGTTATCCTTTGACTTTATATAATCAATAGAAATAATCCCATTTGAGAGCAATTTCCTAACGGTATTATGTCTATAACACATATGTCTCGACTTACCGTTATACATGTCATTACATGCTACCAATTCTTGATTGGCTATCCACAAATAATATACAAATTGGCGGCATAGGTTTTAGGCCCATATTGGAATATCATACGAAATTGGCAGAAGTCACTCACCCTTCCTCTCCCACTTTATCTAAAGCATTAAATTCAGATTCCATTGTCAATATGACAATGTCATTCTTTGAGGATTTCAAGATCCCATTTGCTCCACCAAGTGTAAAAAACACCAACCATGTAGTTTGTATCCTTCATATCAGATATCCAGTTTGCATCACTATACCCTTCTAGTATTGCTAGATATCTTGTATAATGCAATCCATAATTTTGGGTATATCTTAGGTATTTGAGAACCCTAATAATTGCCTTCCAATGGTCTACTCCCGGATTACTCTTATATCTACTCAGTTTACTAACGGAGTATGCTATATCTGGTTTAGTGCAGTTCATGACATACATTAGACTTCGGTAGTCACGAGAATATTCGATTGTGATATGCTTTGACCAATATTTTTAGACAAATGAAGATTTATATCAACTGGTGTTCTAGCAATGTTGCTTTCATCTTTGTCGAACTTATTAAAGTAATTTCTCAATATAATGTGATTGAGATAATATAAGTCCACCAGATGTTCTAAATTTGGTGTTCCTAGTATAGCATCTCACGACACCCAAAATCCTTCGTATTCATAACATCTTCTTGGTAGTTGTAATAATATAATTATTACTACCCAAAATAAGCATATCATTCGCATATAAGCAAAAAATGACGTATCCATTATTTGTGTCTTTAACATAGACACTTTATCACATTCATTAATTGTGAAACCATTTGACATCATTACCTTGTTAAATTTCTCATGCCATTGTTTTGGTGCTTGCTTTAAACCATAAAGCGATTTAACAAGTCTACATACTTTCTTCTCTTGTCCTAGAGAAATAAACCCTTCGAGTTGGTCCATATAAATTTCCTCATTTAAGTCACCATTTAGGAAAGCTGTTTTCACATCCATTTGGTGTATCTCAAGATTATGCAATGCTACAATAGCTATGAGCATACATATAGATGTTATTCTCGTGATAGGAGAATATGTATCAAAGTAATCAAGACCTTCTTTTTGTTTATAGCCTTTTACTACAAGTCTAGCCTTGTACTTATCAATTGATCCATCAATTTTCATTTTCCTCTTGAAAATCCATTTACACTGACTGGTTTACTCCACGGAGGAAGGTCGACCCGACTCCCCAGGTGTGATTTTGCATGATGGATTAAATTTCACTATTCTGACTTCTTTCCACATGGAGTTCTTTGCAGTGGACATTGCTTCATTAAAGCTTTGAGGCTCATTTTCCTAACAAATATGTTAGAAATTTGGATAAAAGGACTTGGAAGTCTTGCCCTTTTATTGTCTAAGTGCCTCTTCACTTTCATCATTTATAGACTCCTTATCCTTTAGTCGCGATATCATGAGTTCTTTTGAGAACTCCCATCACAGCATCATTTTTACTAGAAAATATATTTTCAAAGAATGATGCATTTCTTGACTCAATTATTTTATTGACATGTATATCGGGAATATGTCAGTTATGCACTAGAAAGCGATATGCACTACTATTTATTTATAACGATAAATATCACAATCATAGTCTTAGGTCCTATTTAATCCTTTTGGGAATAGGAACCATCACCTTAATAGAAACACCCCACGCACTTTTAAATAATTGTAGGAAGGACTCCGACCTTTCCATAATGTATAAGGGGTTTTGTCTAACTTCTTATTGGGGTAATTTATTTAAAATATAATTTGTTTAACCAAAGCTTCCCCGAGTTTTGGGATAATCTGAACTAATCAACATGACATTCATCATCTCTTTCAATGTTCTATTTTTACGTTCAGCAATTCCATTTTGTTGAGGTGTATAAGGTGTAGAAGTTTGGTGAATAATCCCATGTTCTTGATAGAACCGATCGAATGGTGCGTCATATTCACCACATCGATAACTTCTTATTGCCTTAATTTTTCTACCAAGTTGATTCTCAACCTCATTCTTATAATGCATAAATTTTTCCAATGCTTCATCTTTACTCCTTAGCAAATATACATAGCAATATCTTATGCAATTATCAATAAAAGTCACAAAGTATTTCTTTCCTCCTCTGGTTTGAACATATTTCAAATCACATGTATCACTATGAATTAACTTTAGAGGTTCAGTACTTCTTTCAATATTTTGAAATGATGCTCTAGTTAATTTTGATTCAACACATGTCTCACATTTATGATTTGCATAAATATTAAATTTAGGCAACAATTCTAAGTTGATTAATTTACGCAAAGTATCAAAATTAACATGTCCTAATCTACCATGCCATATATTAGAGGACTCAAGCATATAAGCAAAAGATATGTTCTTATTATTAAAATCAAATACAATAGTCATTACATTCATCTTAAAGAGTCCATTGCTCATATATCCCTTGCCTACATAAATCGCACTCTTAGTGAGTACAAATTTGTCGGACTCAAAAACCAACCTAAAACCCTTCTTACTCAACAACAATCTAGGCACAAGATTCTTTCGAATTTCTGGAACATGCAAGACATCATTGAGAGTAAGCTTTTTCCTGGAAGTCATCTTCAATATAACATTTCCTATGCCTTCAACTTTGGAAGTGGAGGAATTTCCCATAAAGAGTTGTTCTCCATCATTAATTGCTTCATATGAAGAGAACATCTTCTTATCTGAACATATGTGTCTAGTGGCCCCGGTGTCCACCCACCATTCCTTGGTATTTCCCACCAAGTTGACTTCGGATACTATAGCAGCTTTATGTGCATTCAAAGTTTTCACTCAGTTATATTGCCTGATGCCTCAGTTATTTGCTGATTCCGACAATCCTTTGCACAATGTCCCGGTTTGTTGCACACAAAGCAATTGCCTTTGAACCTCTTGGAATCACCACCCTTGGCCCCTTGTTGGCCAACATACTTCCTTTTCTTGTTGGTTTTATGTCCCTCTTCAATCACATGTGCCTTTGACTCCATGGAATGATTGCCTATTTTCTTTTCGGAGACTCTATTGTCCTCCTCTATCCTCAATCTCACGATCAAATCTTCAAGCTTCATTTCTTTGCGTTTGTGTTTCAAATAATTTTTGAAGTCCTTCCAATTTGGCGGTAATTTCTCAATAATTGCAGCTAATTGAAAAGATTCATTAAGCACCATCCTTCGGCATGAATTTCATGTAGGATCACTTGAAGATCTTGAACTTGACTTATGATAGTCTTGGAATCCACCATTTTATAATCAAGGAATCTGCCCACAACGAATTTCTTCATTCTGGCATCCTCAGTCTTGTATTTTCTATCCAAGGATTCCCACTTTGACTCTCTAGCCATCGCAGTTGGGTTATACATTATATAATGTGTTATCCAATCCATTGAGGATATAGTTTTTGCAAATAAAATCAGAGTGCTTCCATGCATCCACCGCAGCAACAACTTGGCGGTCGACCTCATTCTCACTACAAACGGGAGCATCGTCACGAAGAAACTTTGCAAGATTCAACGTAGTGAGATAGAACAACATTTTATGTTGCCATCTCTTAAAATCATTCCCGTTGAACTTTTCGGGTTTCTCCCCATGAGACACATGAGTAGGAATAGAAATAGGCACCACAAGCACAACATGATTTGTAGTAGGAGGAACATTAATATCATTTGCATCCATTTCTGATAAACAAAGATTACAAACTATTCAAACAATAGAAAAAAAGTAAGTTATAAAACCAAAAACAGTCTATGTTACTGTTTTGAAGTTACTACTGTAACGTTTTTTTGTATGGTTTATCAAAAGTCACTGTTTGGTGTAACAGTTTAAATTAAACCAGAAACAAAGTCATTTTTTGCTCTCCAGAAAGCGGAACCACGACAAGTAATTAAACTAATTGAAACTCTGTGCTTCAGAGATATTTAGAGTGTTGACTCTAGGGTATTCAAATATAATAAAATTACTAGTTGAAATTTCAGTTTTGAAACATGCAAAGTATACTAAAATAGTAATAAGTAAATGTGAAACAATTATATAGAAGTGTTACACATAAAAGATAAAGTGTGACATGAAAGTGTTACATTAACGATTCGATATATGCAAACTAGATACTACTTGGAGTTGCGAGCAGGGCGTGAGTGGGAACTGGAGTAGATCAAGGCTAGTGTTTGACACTATGTCCTTAAGACGGAATTCGCCCTCACTCTTGGTGCTCATGGAATATCGAGCGTCTGCCTCCCAGGATATAATGATCTTCACACAGATAGAAGTAGCACTCGATCCTATGCATCCGGCAGACAAACTATGTTGTGTACTCTCAGGAATATGCTTGCCTTAAATACTTAAAAAATAATGCACTAAGAAATTTGTCTTGGTACTTAATTTCTGAGAATAGAAAATAGGCTGAAATTCGATTTGTTCTATCTTTCGAATGACGTAGGAACTTTGAGTGTTATAGACCACTTGGTGACTTTAGGACCGGTCACCATCCACCAGAACACAACTCAAAATGAAAAGACACAACTCAAAATGAAAGGACACAACTCAAAATGAAAGTCCAAACATCACCTTTTCATGAATGGACACAACTCAAAATGAAAGTCCAAACATCACCTTTTCATGAATGGACACAACTCAAATTGAAAGTCAACTGACACCTTTTCATTACTTGGACACAACTCCAAGGCGAAAGTCAGACAACACATTTTCAAGATGGTCACTTGGAAGCCTATTTTCTCATTGATTTCTTACTTGATTGAGAAAATGAATATACCCCCATTATTCTCCTCAGGTAGAATGTAGACCCATGAAATAGTGTTCAAAATAACAATCGGGTCCAACTTTAATTTAGGCTCAAAGTCAACCAACAACTCAGTTTTTACACTTAAAAAAAAACTGTTTTGGTCCAACAGTTGTAAAATATGTTATAAAACACAAGCTCTAAATATAAATATCTTCTTCTCTATATTTATATGTCAAAAGAGAGAATGAATACAAGAGAGAATTATGAAGCAGAAATAGAGACTGATGGAGAGAGAGAGAGAAAGAGAAATGAGAGATAATATTTCTCTGAGATGCTTTTACAAGGGATCGAGTAATGTTATAGGCTTACAAAGGTGGGTTCCATTTACTCATCTTTAAGATGATGCCATACATCAAAGTAAGGTTCATTCCCCTCTGAATGAGATGCATCCTCTCAATGAATGAATGTGGTCATTAATTACTAACTGTTTCATTTATAACACTCCCTCTTGAATGACCACTATCAAGAATATACCTCATTAAAACCTTGCTAATAAAACTTAGTGTGATCAAACCTAGCAACGGAAAAATAACATAATATTCTTATGATATTGTAGATTGCTCTTAATCTATTATGATTGCCACATTAAAAACCTTGTCTAAAAAACCTAGTGGGACAAAACTTGGACGAAGGAAAAAATAGTACAGTACACTAACATCATCTCATAAGCATACTCCCCCTCAGGTCAATATCTTTTAGTTACTGAATTCCAATTTTGTATACTAGCTTCTTAAATGTTGAGGTTGGCAATGACTTTGTGAATAAGTCTACTAGATTATCACTTGAGCGTATTTGTTGAACATCAATTTCACCATTCTTCTAGAGTTCATGTGTATAAAAAAACTTTGGAGAAATGTGTTTAGTTCTATCTCCTTTGATATAACCTCCTTATGATTTGTGGAATGCATGCAACATTATCTTCAAATAATGTTGTCGGATTGTCTTTGATAAAGGGTGCACTTAGTTCTTGGATATGTTGAATGTGATGCCTTCATATACATTCAGAAGCTTGCTCCATGAATTGCTATAATGTCATAATGATTCGATGATGTGGCTACCATTGTTTGCTTAAAGGATCTATATGAAATAACATTTCCATTACAATTAAACGCATACCCTGTTTGTAATCTAGTTTTATGTGGATCTGAAAGGTATCCTACATCAGCCTATCCAAGTAATTTTTGATTTGATTCATTTGGGTAAAATAAACCCATATCAGTTGTTCTTTGGAGGTAGCGTAATATATGCTTGATAACATTCCAAGTCTTTGGGTTGGAGCGAAACTTTATATGGCTAATAAATTAACTAAAAAAGCAATATTTGGGCGAGTATAATTAGCAAGATACATAAATGCACCAATGACACTATAATATGGTACTTCAGGACCAAGTAATTCTTCTAATTTTCCTGGCAGGAATGAAATGGGTCATTTTCACATCAGTGAATGGATAACCATTGAAGAACTTAAGGGTGTGTTTTATCCATATAAGCGCTTTAAGATTTTCTTAGTATATCTTAGATTAGTGAACCAAAACTCCTAGAAGGAAATATTCCAATGTGTAGGCTAAGAAATTTTTTTGTTTTCCCAAGATCTTTCATCTAAAATTCCTTTTAAAAGATATTTTGTTGTTCTTGTGAGCTCTTTAGGAGTCCTAACAAGATTTAAATCATCAACATACACATCAATTATTACAAATTTAGTTTCCGATTTCTTGATAAAGATGCATGGGCATATAGGGTTGTTTGAATACTTTTCTTTCAATAAATACTTGCTAAGGTAATTATACCACATGTGTTTGGACTGCTTCAATCCATATAAAGATCTTTGTAATTTGATTGAGCACATACTTCGAGACTTTGTATTATTTGCTTCAGGCAATTTAAATTCTTCAAGGATTTTCATATATATGTTATTATCTATGGATCCTGGGTGTATTTAAATCCATGAGACATATCTGAATCCTCTGGTTTGCGAAGCATTAAAAGCAAAAGTGATTGCATCCATGACGGGAGAATGTGTATCATTATAGTTAATACCAGGTCTCTACGAGAAACCTTATGCCACTAATAGCGCTTTATATCTTATGATCTAATTATTTTCATTACGCTTTCATACAAGTACCCATTTTTACCTAATAGGCTTTACACTTTTAGGTGTTTGGACCATGGGTCCAAAAACTTATCTATCATTAACGAGTTTAATTATGCCAACATAGCATCTTTCCATTTTGGGAAATCATTTCTATGTCAAAATTCTTCCACATTTTGTGGTTCGGGATCCTCATAATTTCTTATGATGTTTAAGGCCATTTGGAAAGCGATAATATTATTGATAACACTATCAATTCGATCCCATTTAAATCCATTGTGTAGATAACTCATTGAGATCTCATAATTTTTAGGTACCTGTGCCTCTTCAAGGGTTATTTCTTTATCTCGAACCTCTTCAAGAGTCTATTGTTGATTATATGCCTCTATAAGGGCTTCTTGTTCACCACATGCCTTTGTTTGGACCTGTTGTTTCATATTTTCCTCTTCATGAACACCAATTTTTCTTTGTGTTCTACTCTTTTGAGCAGTTATGTCTTTTAAGCCAACATGTCTCCCATGTTTCAAGCGTATTTGAGACTTATTTGCTAATTGTCTTTCAGGAACATCAATTTGTGTTAGAGCATTTACAACAGGAATATGTGACTTTTTCACTTTTTTTGTATCAATAAATGCCTCTGGAAATTGGTTTGCAAGATTTTTCAAATAATTGATCCTTTGAACTTCCAATTCACATTGATATGTACGATGATCAAAATGAGACATCATATATGCATTCCATGTAATTCCTCGCCATTATTTTGGAACCGACTTTTCTCCCCCTAATGGTGGGAATATATTATCATTAAAATGAAAATCCACAAAGCGGGCTGTACAAACATTTTCCATTAAGAGTTCAAGATATCTTATGATGGTCGAAAAAATCAAAACCTACATAAATCCCACATCTTCGTTGGGAACCCATTTTAGTGCATTGTGTAGTTGCAATTGGTACATAAATTGCACAACCAAAGATTCGTAAGTGAGAAATATTGGTATTTTGCCTAGTACAAGTTATAAAGGAGAGTATTCATGGTAAGCTATTGGTCGAATACAAACCAAACTTGTAGCATGCATAATAGCATGTCCTTAGACAAAGGTTCGTAATTTTGTTTTCATTAGCAATGGTCGAGCTATTAATTGAAGATGTTTGATTATGGACTATGCTAAACCATTTTTGGTGTAAGTATGAGCAACGAGGTTCTTTCGACATTTATTCCAACTGACATGTAGTAGTCAATAAAGGTTTGGGAGGTGAATTTATCGGCATTATCCAGTCTTATTGTCTTGATTGTATAGTCAAGAAATTGTGTTCATAATTTGATTATTTGTATAAGGAATCTAACAAAGGCAACATTTCATGTGGAAAGAAGACAAACATGTGACCATCTCGTAGAGGAATCTATTAAGACCATAAAATAACAAAAAGGTTAACATGGTGGATGAATGGGTCCACATATATCCCCATGTATTCTTTCTTAAAAGACTAGTGACTAATATATGACTTTCTAAAAAGACTAGTGACTCAATTTACCTTGTAAGCAAGCAGCACATGGGTATTCATTGGACAAAAGAATCTTTTAGTTCTTTGATGGATGTTTATGTGAGTGTTCCATGATTCTCCACATCATTAAAGATCCAAAGGTGACCCTAATGTCATCTTTAAGAATAAAACTCTTTAGGTCGTTGAACTACAGTTCACGGCAACATATAAACTTGATAGGCTTTATGGTTATAATATAACCCACGAGGAGATGGTTGAGAGTTTTTCAAAAACAAGTTTCTTTCCAAAAACAATAGAGGTAATATAAAGACATTATGTATTACCTTCATTCATGGTTTTAATGTGATATCCATTTCTACGGATATCTTTAATGTTGAGCAAATTCCTTATGGATATGCTAGAATATAACGCATCATTGATATGAAATCTAATTCTATTCAGCATTATGCTTGCTCTTTCGGAGACTTCAACTAAGCTTATAGTACTATATATGGTAATTACATTGACATTTGTTAATGTCACATCAAGAAAATATCATTTATCTCGAAACAATTGTGTGTGTGATTGCATAATCAACAAGACATACATCACCTTGATCATTCATCTTAAGATAAATAATACATGAATTTCATATACAACTAATATAAAAATAATAAATAATATGACTAGAGCCAGTTGTAACAACAAAATGATGTATTAATTAATTTAAGAAATATTATTCAATAATAGTGTTATCATCATTCATTAGTTTTTCACTAGGACCTCAAAATGAACATCATAGTATGTTAGGTCTACCCATCACCATTGGTAAAAGTTCATTTCTATATCTTTTCATTTTCTTCTATTGATGTTTGGTAAAGGTAAGCCAAATGTTTGGGTTTACAACAAGTACGCTATTAATGCCTTTTCATACCATATGTATGGCAATTATTCTAATGGTTCTTGGAAGGTTTATCTAATATGTACTTCCCATTTTACCTCAATATTATTCCACTTCTGGTGGTGAGGCTTTTCCTTTCACCAATGATTTGAGGGATTATCAATATGATATTAGGAATTTTTTCCATGATTGCAACCATGATCGATCCTCATCCAAGTCCACGAGTTTGAGATGATATTGATTCACTTAAGGGAATCGTTCAAACTCAGATTATTAAAACCCAATTGGACTAGATTGATGATGTTTCATCAAAAGTTCAATAGTTTATTTGGAATTAAGGATCTAAGATAAATAATTCATTTATGAATGTCAAATGTCATAAACTTGAGTTTTGTGAGATTTGACATTGTTGAAAAACTTTTTATATATGACAAAATAATAAGAATAAAGTATATGATAAATTGCTAACAATACTATAGCTTTTGACTTCTAATCAAAATCAAATATTGATATATTTTGCAAACTTAAAGTAACTTTAAGTTTAGGATTAGAGAATACCTTTGGAGCAAAATCGTGTTAATAACGTGTTGTACAATATGTTATAAGTTTAGCACTTACTATATGCTTTTATTTATAAAAGGATTTTTCATTACTTTGATATTCATATGTTGAATTGATATAGATCTTTAATCAAATTAATGAAGTCCATGATACTTAACATAGCATGAAGGAAATCATGATGAGATCATGATAATAAGATTCCTATCATGTTCAATTATGCTAGTATCTAAATTATCCCTAGTCATTGGATCAACGAGATTGGACATTGTTGATCCAGATAGACTAGCACATGTCATACTCCTTGATTGGATCAAGTAGTGGATCTTATAAATTGTGATCATGAGTTGATTAGAGTTAACTTGTGGGTGCTTGCTAAGAGTAGCTAAGTATCGAAGACCTGCTACGAGACAATCATATGGATTATCTATTAACTGTAGATGATAGTCTCATTGTAGCGTGGTCTTAGTATCATTAGACTTAAAGATTAACCGAGGATATCTTGGATGTTGATCCTATGCTTTGATTTCATTCCTTGTTGCCTCTCAAAGGTTTCTCTTAAGGTGATGATCGGGTACAACTTGAGGTGTTTGAAGGTAATTGAGTAGCCAACAAAGAATTCACCACTCTCAATAGAGGGATAGTATACCCATGACCTTTTGTCAAGATCATTACTCGTGAATCTCTGGCCATAGTGGAAATTCCACGAAGAGTGTCTTTAGGTGCATAATTGAGAGTATAGTTCGGGGACACAATCTATATCACTTAGGCTAGATGTGGCATACCTAGTCTAGTGGGAGCTACACATTTTCCAGGCTCTGAACCAAGTGGGGTATAGTACATCGGGAGTGGTGATAGTCTATTAACTGTCATCTAAGAGTAGCTAAATACATCAAAGACTTGCTATGAGACAATCATATGGATTATCTATTAACTGTAGATGATAGTCACATCATAGCAATGGTGCAAGTATCCTTAGACTTAAGGTGCTCAAGGATATCTAGTATGGTGAAGGGACGAATTGCGCGGTAATTGTCTATGGAAGGGTTTGCAGTCAGACCACGAACTTTGTTGAGGTCCAAATTGTGGTTTGAACAAGTTCTTGATACTATGCTACCAGATACTTGTTTAGGGTCCTCAACAACAGCCTAAAAAACTTGTTAATTGCCAAATTGATGATGTTCTTTTCTTACTCTTTATTCAACTTGGTTTCTCTTACTACAAGTGTACAGGTCAACAAGTAATAAAGTGATTTTAAAGTCCAGATATCGTTCCCATAGGAATCAAGAATAAAAATCAAAGACTAAGTACTAAAACTACTCAAGATAGTCACTATTTGAACTTCAGATTTTCAAGAGTGTAAACTAACTAACTAGTTGAACTTAACAACATTTTTTGTTATTTTCTTTAATTGAAAGAAAAGTCAATTCTAAGTCAATTAGAAGTTTATTTGAGATTGAATTCACACTAGGAATAGAATTAATGATTTGATCACTAGTTTGAAAATTGTTCAAAAACAATTGGTGTAGAGCTAAATTTTGGACTTGTCCAAGGATATGTTAGCATAGTCTTGAAATGCATTCAACCACTATACATTTCACCATTTAGATCACCATGTTCTAAGCTAGAATGACATGTGTCCTAAATGATTACTTTTAGGAATTGATTTCCTTGAAAACTTAGATGACTTTCCTGAAACCGTAGTCATCTACCAATTCTTAGGACTGAAGCAACTTGCCCCTATGGATAGGGTAATACAAGCCTTCTCCAACATGATTAGTCGACCACTCTTCAGATTAATCAATATATCCATCTCCATTGACAAAAACAAGATATTCTGATTAAAATGAGACAACCCTCAACATATTAATCACATTTTCCAAGGGATCACTATTCTTAGCCTCAGGAACACACTTCAACTGTCACTTGAGGGGATCCTGGATGTCAGGTGTCAGAATAGAATCCTTTAGTTTGGATCAATGAATTATTATATCAAGTAAAGACAATAAGAAACTGAACTAATTATGTAAATCCAGTGTTCAGACTCTGATTTACAAATGACTCAAGAATAAAAAGAATGGTTATGGGTTGAATTCTTTATTTGTCCAAGGGCATGTTAGTATAGTCTTGAAATGCATTCAACTACTATACATTTCACCATTTAGAGCACCATGTTCCCAAACCAGGACAACATGTGTCTAAATGATTACTTTTATGTATTGAATCCCTTTAAGATTTAGATACCTTTCCTAGACTAGTACTAATCATCCAATTCTTAGGACTGAAGTCAACTTGTCCCCATAGACAGGGTAATACAAGCCTTTTCCAACGTAATTGGTATCTCAATTTGCACTTTAATAAGAATAATCAAACAAAATCACAAAGATTCTACCAAATTGAGATGAAACCTTCAAACATTAAACTAATAATTCACTAGGTTGTCCTCATGCATCGGGAACACACTTTTGTTGTCACCCAAAAGGAAACCTTGAAAATAGAGGTTAGGACAGCACCTGTGATTTATCACAATGATATTTGGAGTATATTAGTTCTAAGAATATCAATTTAACTTACCTTTCAGATACTGCTCCTTGATCTTAGGAAAAACCCTTCTACTGTCACTATAAGGTATCGTGGAAAACAGAGCTTGGAACGGCTCTAGTAGGTATACTAAACTGATACTTAGAACATTACATTTCCATTTTAATACCAATTAGATAAATTCGGTCTTCAAACCCACAACTAAAATTAAAACGCTGTAAACATAGCAATCAAATCATCAATCCCTTTCCAGAGGGAGATTAGCCTTCCATAACTGGATCACACATGACAATGACTAGTTGTTTAAACAAATTCATTGAAGATGTAATCAAGAAATTGAAAAAAAAAGGCTTTCAACAATATTTCTAGCTTTTCTTCATGTCATACAGTAATGGAGCTTGATATTCAAAGATCGAAGCTTAAAATCTCACCTTAGATCAACTTCTCTAATCTAAAAATGAAAATTAAAGAAAGAAAAAGAAAATAAAAATATGTACAAAACCTCTAATGCCTTATCCTCGAGCTTTCTTCCTCCAGTATCGTCCTCTATCTCCTTTGTCTCTCATTTTTTTCTATGCCCTATATCTTTCTGTTTATAGGCTAATTGATGTTGGGCCGGAATTCTAGGTAGATTTTGTGGACTTCAATGCAAGCCCACTAGATAGGTTGTCGCGACAATTTGTTCAAATGTCACGAAAATTCGTGCTGTTCTCAAAAGGTTTACTTGACATATTTGTCGCGACGGTCGCAACGAATTTAAATTTGTCGTGACAACTTTTCTGCGCCTTTGTCTTTAGAATTTGTCGCAACAATTTTCTCTTGACGTTCACTGTTGATCTCTGGAAAATTTGTCTTGACAAAATAAAATTTGTCGCGACAATGTCTTCTCTACTTGTGTCTTCAACATTGTTGTCCAGTTGCCGTGACAATTTGCTTGACCTTCCATTTCTGATAAATGTCGCGACAAAATTGTAAATTGTCACAACAACTTTTAGTTGTCTTCTTGGGGTTCTTCCCAATTCTTGTCTCAACAAATGTTTGAATGTCACGACAATTTTTTCACCATTTTCCTTTTGTTTTATTGCGACAATTGTTCAGATGTCGCGATAAATGTTCTTTCTACCTTGGTCTTTTAAGCTGCTTTTCTTCCTTTTTTTTGCTTCTTTTGATCATGTTTCCTGCAAAACAATAATTTTGGTGAAGATTCCAAAAGTTTGCATTAAAATAGGCATTTAGCTCTTACTTATGCATGAAAAATGGACTTAAAAATAGATGAGTTTTAGACTCATGAAACTCCCCCAAACTTAAAGTTTTGCTTGTCCCTAATCAAAGAAAAGAATTATTGCTTGTCCTCAAGCAATGTAGCTAGACTTTAAGGCCATTTTATGCTCAATTATCCTCTTAACCATATCAGCAATTTAATTCAATGAAATGTCAGTTGTGATATGAATTCCAACTAAGCTTCAATTCAAGAATCAAGAAGATTTTCAAGTAAGTTCATCTAACAAACAGATAATTCATATAGTGTAAACATTTCAATTCTTGACCCCTAATATGTTAGTGTGTGTTAGACTTCCCTCTTTAACAAATTTTCAGGTTAGGTAGTCTTATGAAATCTATGTAAAAGAATGGAAGTCTCCTTAGATTGATTTAGGTTCCATAGGCTTGTTGGTCATATTATTCTCCACTAATGTAGGCATAACATCACCTTCGAGATCAAATAGGTCTTTTAGGCTTGTAATGTGTAGCTTAGGTACTTGGGTAGATAGCTGGACATTTAAGGTTCAAGTTTACCCAGACTGCACATACAACACAACATTTTTGTACTCACTCTCATCCTTCAATTTTCTACTTACATCAACTTTCAAGCACCCCTAAACTTGTTTTGGTGCATCTATTTGCATATTTTCCATTGTGGCAATTCTGTTGACCACTTTCTACCTTGAATTCAATTCTTATTCTAGAAGCTCTTTTTTTTTCATCAATGTTCAAGGTTTTGGGGAATGGGGCAATGTTTTGTCTTCTTAAGCTTTCTACCACTCTTAGAGAGCTTTGGGTTAGTAATGTTGAGACCATAAAATGAGTATGCCAAATTTCTGACATTGCTACTAACAACTTTTCAGTCCCCGGTAATGGTTCCAAAAACTTGTTAACTGATTTTTAACTTAGACCAAAATTGATAACGTGATTAACTCAGCTACCAGAAGACTATTGTCTAATCCCCAGTAGCTATGCCAAAAACTTGTTTGACTAAATATATAAAAAAAATTGTTTTGTGCTATGGTTTAAAATGATGCAATTAAATTTTTTTTTTGGTCTAAATCACTACAAGTGCATAGGTCATACAAGTAATAAAGTGGATTATAAGTCTAGATATCATTCCCACAAGAATTGATTAGAAAATCTAAAGATCAACTACCCCTACTACTCAAGATCATCACTATTTGAACCTCTGATTTGAAGTTTGAACTATCTAAAAATAATTTGAATAAAAGAATTAATGTCAAAATTTTTCTTAAAGAAATGAGCATCTGTAGTCTATTGTTGAGCTCAATCACACCCCTTCTCAGTCTACTGTTGCTCCCTGAAGCTTCAGTTAGAGCTTTGTAGTTGATCTTAGCCAAATCTTCAATAAGCTGATTGGCCTCTTTAGCACTCTTCCTCTTGAATGCACCACAGCAGGTTGCATCAATGATACCTTTTGAAGTTTAATTCATGGCATGATAAAAGATATCCATCAGTGTCATTTGCTCTATGCCATGCATTAGGCATCTTCTTAGTAGTTGCTTGTATCTCTCCCAAGCATTGAATAAGGACTCATCTTCTTTTTGCTTGAAGGCAATGATTTCTCCTCTCATATATGAAGTGAGAGCATGAGGGAAAAAGCTGCTCAAGTAAGCTTCTACCAGCTCCTCCCAGGTGTTTACTGATCCATATGGCAAGGACTCAAACCAATTGGCTATTGTGTCCCTCAGTGAAAATGGGAATAGTTGTAACTTGATAACATTTGGATTAACCCCATTAAGCTTCCTCTTGTTTGCCATCATCAAGAATCTGCTTAGGTGCTCATTAGGATACTCACTAGGATGCCCTGTGAACTGGTGTTGCTAAACCATGGTGATGAGTGCATGCTTCAGCTCAAAGTTGTTTGCTTCTATTGCAGGTTGCATCACTGCAAGTACTCATCCCTAATGATAGGTCTCCAGAAGTCTTCCATTGTTCTCTACCTCTGAGGTCTTTCTGCTACTGCTGTTAGGACATTCTGATTAGTACTTCTTGCTTTGCCATGACTGCTATTTTTGCTACTATTCTCACTTTCTTCATATTTCTCAGTGTCTTTTTGAACTCAGTATCCAATAGCAGCAGTTATGCCTTCTGTGCATATAAAAATGCCTGAAATAATAACACTCTAAGTTCAAAGTGAGATCAGTAGACAATTGAAAAGTATTATGATAAGCTCAATAAAAAAAAAAATCAGTAACTAAATAAGCTACTACAAATAAAACTCTTTTTTGAAATTTTTTCTAAAAATACATGAAAAATGTCAAAAGTAGCAACTTTCTTTTTGGTTGGAATATTGGTCCATAAATTTTACTTCAATCCCCGACAGTGACGCTAAAAACTTGTTGAGACCATAAAATGAGTATGCTAAATTTCTAACACTGCTACTAAGAACTTTTCAGTCCTCGACAATGACGCTAAAAACTTGTTGACCGATTTTTAACTTAGACCAAAATTGATAAATTGATTGACTCAGCTACCATAAGACTATTGTCTAATCCCCAGAAGCTATGCCAAAAACTTGTTTGACTAAATATATAATAAAAAAATTGTTTTCTATTATGGTTTAAAATGATACAGTTAAAATTTGTTTTTGGTCTAAATCACTGTAAGTGCACAGGTCGCCACAAGTAATAAGTGAATTATAAGTACATATATCATTCCCACAGGATTGATTAGAAAATCTAAAGATCAACTACCCCTACTACTCAAGATCATCACTATTTGAACCTCTGATTTGAAGTTTGAACTATCTAAAAATAATTTGAATAAAAGAATTTATGTCAAAAGTTCTCTTAAAGAAATGAGCATCTAATTTAATAGAATAAGAGATCTCTTAGAGTAGAAATAACATTGGGAATAAACTCAGTGTTAACAAAATCAGTTTGCAAAGGGTTCAAATAAGCAAGTACTGTAGAGGACTAGAATTCTGGATTTGTCCAAGAGTAAGATAGTATGGCCTTGGAATGCCTCTTGACACTACACATTTCACTATTTAGAACACCATATTCCTAAACCAGATTAATGGGTCTAAATAGCTACTTTTAGAATGTGATCCTCTTTAAGATTTGATTGTTTTTCCTTTCCAGTACTTCACAACCATTTCTTAGGACTGGAAATTTCTTGTCCCCATAGACAGGATAATACAAGCCTTCTCCAATGAAATTGGCACCTCGGTCTGCAATTCATTAGAATTATATTTCTCATTGATTAGAATCTATGCTAACACGAGATTAAGATTATTCTGCATAATTGAGATGAGACCTCTAAACATTAAACTGATAGATAAGTTGGCAATTCTTATACCTCGGGAACACAACTCTGCTGTCACCCAGAAGGGAAACTTGAAATTAGAGGTTAGAACCTCACCAATGATTTATCAAAGTGATCTTTAGAGTACATTAGTTCATTGAATATTAGTACAATTTACCCCTAAGTTACTGCTCTTTGATCTCAGGTTGTCCATCCCTGTGTCACTAAGGGGGATCCTAGAAATCAAAGCAAAGATAAAACTCTTTCTGGGTACAGAACATTGATATTCAGAACAACTCATTAATAGAGCAATGCCAATTAAATACATCCAGTTTTCTGCCCAAAACAACATTTAAATCTACAAACGAAAATCAAAACATCACATTCATTCCCAGAGGGAGCGTTTCCTTTCATAACTGGATTGCAAATAACAATGACTAGTTGATCAAACAAATTCATTAAAATTAAAATCAAACTGATATAACTTAAATCCAGAAAAATATCCACACTCCACTTGAATTCAAACAGAATGAAACTTGATAGACATTAAATTTAGCTCGAAATCTCGTCTCAGTTCCAAGACTCTAATCCTAAAAGAAATACAATGCTAAAAAAAATAAAAAGAAAGAAAAAAAAGAAAAAAAAAGAAAAATATATACAACAAGAATTCAGCTCCTCTAAAAGCTCTAAAACTTGCTGAAAGCGGCTAAAAGCTACACACTCCTCCTTAAGAGCTTCTATTTATAGGATTTAGACACTGGGCTCTAAAAACGAGACGAAAATCATGAACTTTGAAAAGCCCAAAAATTTATACCCTAGTCGTTGATGTTGTGGCTGATGTTCAATGTCGTGGTTCGAATCTGGTGTCGCAACATTGACTTATGGTGTAGCAATTCTGAGTTTTGAGTGACTAGGCAATGTCGTGGCTAATGTTGCTACATTGCAATTGTGATGTCACGACATTGGGTTGATTTTCTGAGTCTTTTCTTCAATGTCGTGACATTGAATGTTTGATGTTGCCACATTGGTCCATTAATATTTCAACCTTGTCTGCTCTGGTTTGATGTCGCGACTATGTTGTTGTGATATTGTGACATCACAAGTTGTATCTTTACTGTTGAAGTAGTGTTATGATGTCGTGACATTGCTCTTTGAGTGTTTCAGTCTAATGTGGTGTTGCGACACTGAATGTCGATGTCACGACATTGCATTGATATAGCAACTTATGTCATGGATGAGGCTTTGTTCTAATGTCGTGACATTACTCAAATGATGTTTCAACTTGACTGCCTTTTGCTCATGTTGCGATATTGGAAATTGATGTCTTCGCTAATGTCGCGACATTGATCTTTTATGTTCCACCCACTTTAGTCGATGTCGCGACATTGCTCTCATGTCATGACACTCTTCACATGATGTCGTGACATTGTTGCCTTTGCTGCACATTGTTGTTTTTGGCTACTTTTCTGTTGCTTTTTATTTTATTTTTTTCTTCAAATTTCTGTAAAACATAAATCTGGGTGAAGACTCCATAATTTCATAATAAAGCGAACTTTTAAGCCTTAATTATACATAAAAAATGGGCTTAAAAATAGATGAGTTTTAGACTCATCAAGTAACTTCCATACCAGTTGGTATTAGGGTACTAGGTGTTGAAACATCCCTAAGAACTTAATGACTCAAGGGAGGAAGGCTACAAGATAAAACTCATTCCACCTTGATACTTTTGTATTTTATAGCTTCTAGGTTTCCTTTTGTGCACATCTATTGGTGCATTCTTTTCTTCAGTTCTTCATCTCAATTTATCATTCTTTCACATCCCCTACTCTAATCCTTCTTCATCTTTGAAATTGTACTCCCCCAAACTTGTCCCATTGTCTATTTCATATGCACTCATAATGCAGATTGGGCAAACTAAGGGTTCTTTACTGAAGGATTACAATTGAGGGAGGATTAAGGTTTTTCATTTGGCTTTTGATGACAAAAATGGGTATTAAGCTTAAACAAGGAACTGGGTATATGCATATGCATATCACAAGGGTAGGCTTGAAAGGCACAAACTTTTCAAGAATGGCCTACATCATTTCCTATTAGTGGTGTTTCCTATAATTTCGCCTTGAATAATATTCTAACAAGTTCTAGAACCTTTGGAGACTAAGGTTATGATGGATCTCAGAAGATGTTCCTAACTCAAGCATAAGCAGTTGCAAAGGTACTAGTGACCATGTGCATGTTTTTAGGGTTCCTTAGAACTGAAGTATTCAAGAAAAATAGAATTAACAACTTTTAGCTTTGTCATTTGATTCAATCTTCAAAAGTCTAGAATTTCAGCCTAGTCATACTTGACATCACAGCTTTTCAATTATGTTGAGATCATCCTACCCCAATTTCATCTACACATCTTATTGTTTGGTCTCTTTACAGTTTACTATGCCACAATATAATTCAGAAGTTTCATGTGATTAAACTATTCATTTCAGTCCAATAACAAAGCACAAATAGCTAAGCAATCATCAATCCAACCAAACAATTTCCAATCACAAATACTTGAATGTTCACTCAAATGTAAGAGAAGGCAGATTAAAGAGAAATTTGATAAAAATTCAGCAATTTCATTTCATTCATAATCATGGAACAATTACAAAATATATTTTTAGTTATGAAGGGCACACACAAGAAAGAGATTCATTTGTTGTGTTTCTTCTTTGTCTTTACATGAGTTCAAAGGGTTATGCCTGAGATTCTAAGGGTTCTTGAGTCTCTATGGGTCCTACAAAACTTTTCCCAATTGGGGGCACAATGACATGAGGTACAAAGTATGAGATAGTAATTTTTGGCATTGGAACTTTTTTCTTTCCTGAAACTACTCCTATAGCCCATGATAGCATGTCTACATTTGACCTTATCAAATCACCCTGACTGAGGGCTATTGATTCAATGCTCTTCCTCATGTTCATTTGTTCATAGTACAGAGACTTTAGTAGGTGATTGTAGGAATCTAGATTATCTTACTAAAATTTGTCTCTAGAGACTAATGTATTATGAATCTCCTTCTCTCCCTTCTAGTATTATGGCCAAATCACCATCCCTCTTGTTTTGCCCCTTCTAATATTCCTCATCTCTCTTCTTCAATTCATTTCTCCACATTTAATCTATTTTTTCCAATTCTTCCCTCCATTCTACATCTCTCTACTTGATTGCCTCATCCAACCAAATCTCTCTTCCTTATTTCAAACTTACAAAAATTGATTTCTCATTTTCAATTGGGTTCTCAGTTGATTATCTCTTTCAAGCATTCTCTGATCCATCTTTCTCAACATCTCCATCAATTCTGAATTGCTGTTGTGGCTATGTTGCCTTGAACTTTCTGGTTTCTCTCCTTGATATGCTTTAGCATTTGGTTCAATCATCCAATCAGGGCTAGTATTGCTCTGTCTTGCATTGTTCCTATTTTCTATGCTTAAAACTAGAGCCTGCTCATTTAATCCAATTCCATCCCATTTAGTCCCCTTTTCTCTTCTTTCTTCCTCAGCTTCTTCCAATTTCCCTTTTCCTTTATTTGCTGGAGGATTTGTGATGGTAGTAAGGGTGAGTGGAGGGGTCTTATGGCATCTCTCTTCCTCATCTCTACAGAGTGTCACTCCTCCCTATATGCACATGTAGGTGATTATTGCTGGGTGAGGTAGGTGACCCCATAAGTTGCTACTCTGATAACTAAGAATGGAGTTTTCAATAAGCTTCCCCAGATTGATCTTGTAGCCCTTCAGAATGGCAAACAAAAGAACTGCTTCCTCATGCCTCACTATGCTCAAGTGCTTAGAAGGCATTAGAACTAAACTGAGGAAGTAGAACCAAACTTTGGCCTTCTCGGTTAGTGAGCCTCTTGCTATAGATTCATAGGAAGTTTTCTTGTTTCCCTTCCATTCTCTTTTTCCAATAGTCAGTACCTTCAGTATCTTCTAGTAGTCTGGGTTCTTAATCAGTTCCTTGAATATTGATCCATCTTTCAATTTGCTTAGTTTCAAAAGTTGGTTTATCTCATCTCTATGGAATGAGACCCACTTCCCTCTCACATAGCATTTAGTTTCCTTCCTATCCACCATGTTAGAGTAGAATTCTCTCAACAGTGCAACACGCCCAAGTGGCATGTGCTCTCACATAATCTTCCAACCTCTATTTTCAATCACTTCCTTAAAAGATGAGATGAATTGCTTAAATACTCTTTCTCCAATGAAACCTTTTTGCATAATCTTCTTTTCCATTAATTCAAATGCTTCATCGGATAAATTGTCGACTTCATCTTTGCCGCTTTGTTCATTCTTTGTTCATCATCTCTGCTCTTCTTAACACTATGAACTTTCCACCTTTAGCCAGTAAATGTGTGAATTTCTTCTTGGTTAATGGTCTTCACCGGTTCTTCAATTTCCTTTGCAATCTCATCAAATTCTTCCATAATCTCATTTAGGTTTGGAATCAATCTCTACTTCTCAAACATTCTTGAAGGATGGTTTGAGTTTAGGGTTTAGATAGAAAAAGGGGTTCTAGGGTTTTAATGGTCAGAAGGAAGAACAAGGGTTTTGAATTTATCTTTTTATAGGCAGTAGAAAATATGTCGCGACAAATGAACTATTGTCGCGATAAATAATTGTACTCTAAAAGCTAAAATAATTTTCAAGTAAAAAAATTGCCGCGACAAAATGTTAGACTTCTAAGCATGAAAAATGTCATGACAAAATTTTCAATTGTCGCAACAAATAATTGTCTTATATTGAAAAAGGCCATAAAGGAATTTGTCGCGAAAAATAAAAATTTTTGTCACGACAATTTTTTATTTCCATCTCAGTTCTAACCTATCAAAAATGCTGAAAAATTCTCATCAATCTTGCACACAAGATAACTGATGAGTATCTTAAATACTCATGTTATCCCAATGTTTTGCTTTGGTTTTATTAGTTTTATGATATAAATAAGTGTCCTAATGCTATATTTTTCCAATTTTGTGATTAGGCAAACTATTGAGTGGAAACGAGTGAAATAGAAGAAAAATCTATGGCTCCCTCATTGGCATGGATAGATTCTAGACTCTGATGGCTTTCCATAGATACTAAGATCGCGTGATTTGGAGTCCAGATGAAGAAGTTATGAAGGAAGGAGTGAAGGATTCCAAAAACAGGAAATTCTGGGCAAAAGCGTGAGTGCCCTCACACTTTATCATGCCCTCACGCTTTAGTGTGAGAACATGCTATAGCGTGGGTACTTTCACACTTTAGTGTGGTTTGGCTTTGAGTCTTCCAGTAGTTCCCATTTTTTTGCCATGTCGTAGAGCCAAATCCATCACGCTATAGCATGATTCCGAGGCCCATGTTTTTTCTAAAGCCTGTTTATTCCGCTTTCTTGGTTTTGGCATAAAGGGGATCAAATTAAGGTATTAAGGGAGAAGAGTTCGCAGGGAGGGGCGAAGTGGCTCGTGGAAGCGAGGAAGATCCTTTGGGTGGAAACACCCAAAGGAAAATCTCTCTTGGGGAATTGATTTTTGGCCTTGAAGAAAAAGAAGAAGAAGATTTGAAGAGAAGAAATGGGTTTCATCTATCCGTTTATCCTATTTTCTAGCCTTTCTTCATTTTCTTTGGTTGTTTTTCTATCCTCCATGAGCTAATCCCATTTTCTAGGGTTTTTGATGTAGTTTAGTTAGGATTTATGTATTTGGGATTTGATTAACTCTCCATTTAATGTTTGGATTATAGTTCTATTAAATGTTATAATCTATTTCTTTTATACTTGTTGATGATTAATCACCATTGACATGAGTTGTGGTTCAATTTGAGATTGAGAAGTGAGAGTTGAATTAAACCATGAATAGAACATCACAATTAGCCATTGATAAGAGATTCTTATGGGTTTTGTGTGGTAATTAAGGTATCTCGAGTTCATTGCGCTCTTAAGACTTTGGGGTTGAGCAGAGATGCAAAATACCTAAGCTCTAAGGGTAGATTGTGGATTCTCGAGAGAGATTCACATATGCAATAGTGAGACTTACCATTAATAATAATTCGAATGTTAATTGGGGATAAATTGGGCCTAATACATAATGATTAGCTAAATGAAATCTAAACCCTAGGCTTTTCCATTTTATTTCTTTTCCTTGCATGTTAGCTTAGGATTTTAGTTTATTAATTTTCCTTTGCATTCTCATATTTTCCACCATCCAAATAAAGCTAGGATTACCTAATTTCGGTATTTAGTAACCTAATCTTCGTGGGACGATACACATACTTCCATTTTATTACTTGAGGCGACGCGTGCACTTAGCACATAGGCATATAAAGTTTATAGCTCACATTTTTACCTATTAGCAACATACAACAATTCAAATTAAACAATCATGCTTGTGAACTCAAATTAATTATGATCTAAGTATTTCAATTAAAGTATGGACAATTAAGCTCAATCTTCTCATTTAAGAAAAATTCAACAATTAGCCAATTGAGAAAATAAAGACAATGGCTAATTGGAAAATCCTCATAAATTTTGAGCATGCAATGCTTCTTCATTTAACATATTGTCACCCGAGTGCTCAATTTTGCTCAATAACAATAAATCCCAATGAGTATAGCTTTTATGTCTTTGATGCATAAATCAACTAACATAAACATGAAGTGAAATAAAAAATCTCAAAAAAAAAAACTTAACTAATTAAAACAACTTAAAATGGAAGCTAATAATAAAAAAATTTGCTTGGGTTGCTTCCCAAGAAGCTGCTCTATTTAATGTCCTTAGCTAGACACAGTTTGTATCGGCAAAATTCTCGACAAATCTTCCTATAACTCTAATCTCCATATTGTTCTTCATTGAGCTCCTCCCAAATAGTGCTTTTGTCTTTGTCATTCATCTTAAACTCATTTCGACTTTGCTTTCAGTATATGGCTTGCTCCAAGTGGTGTGGTGATATGGTGGCAAAAAGAATCATTCCATCTTGATTTCAATTTCCCTAGGAAAAGCCTTAGTCTTGAATTGTAAAGTAGGACTAATTCTCCCACCTTGAACTCTTTTCTCAGAATTCTTTGATCATGCCACCTTTTTGTTCTGTCTTTGTAAATCCTGACACTATCATAGGCTTTACTCCTTAGCTCTTCCTCTTCATTTAACTGGAGCAATCTTTTTTCCTTAGCAGCTTAGCAGTCAAAGTTCAGCTTCTTAATAGCCCACATTGCTTTATGTTCCAGTTCAAATGGTAAATAACAAGCTTTTCCAAAAATTACTTTATAAGGAGACATAACAATAGGAGATTTATGTGATCCTTTATGTCACGCGATCGACCCGACCAGGTTAGGTGTCAGAGCCGAAGTCGGGACTGAGACTTTCTATACTATATGCGTACTATCTTTGTATGCAGGGACTCTTATTGACTGTTCTTTCAATTTGTGCATACTGTGGGTATACAAATAATTCTGCCAAAAACAAAATCATTTTATACATACAAAGAACTACACCGGGTGGTGTCCATCACAATCTATACACATATACGAGAGTCCACTTTATACTATTACAATTTTACTATTACAAAACTTCAGAGATTGCGGAAGCAGCATTGGTGAGCACCTATCTCTGAGTCGGCCTTAACTGGCGATGTGGAATGTCACGTCACTCTATCCTTGTCTTATGCGTACCTACAGTTGAACACCCGTGCTAAACTGCAGCTTAAGTGGGAACATAAAAGCATGGAGCCAAGCCCACCAATGTATTGTCACAAGCTTATACATATGCATATCATCTATCTATACATATTTCTATAACTTTAATTACTTATCTATCACATATACTTTGCCTATTGCATGTCAATCTCTTTCGGTACATATTCTATGTCTTTGGCATATCTTTTATCTATACTTTCTTGTAATTCTGTTCTATACTTTACATATCCTATACTTATCATGTTCATTTCCTTTCATGTTAGGTATCTCATTGCATGTATCTATACATTCTTATCTATTATACTTTCATATAACCTATCTTATCTTTGTCTTGTACTTTTATCTACATTCTTATACTTTTCATATCTGATTGCTTTTGTATACTTTCATCGATGCTTTTCATGTCTTGTATTTTCTATGTTTCCATATACTATACTTTTCATGTCTTTTGTATTTTCCTATGTTTTCCATATGCCTGCTTCATATACTTTCTCTTTTTATCTAATTTCTATACTTTACTTCTTCATATCCTTTTCATGTACTATACTTTGTACTTTCTATATACTATATTCATGTACTGTTCATGTACTATTTTCATATACCTTTCTCTTTTATCTACTTTTGATCCTTTTCGTGTACTATACTTCGTACTTTCTATATACTGTATTCATGTATTGTTCATATACTATTTTTATATATCTATATTCATGTACTATTCATTTCATATATTGTTTTCCTGTTATACTTTTCATATGATAATCATATACTCTGTTTTTCATATACTGTACTTTTCATATGCTTTTCATATACTTATCTGTCATATACATTTCGTGTCATTAACACTTTATTTCTTGTACTTGTATACTTGTCATATACTTTTCTCTTTCATATACTTTGCATGTACTGTCATCTTGTACATTATTTCTTGTTCTTATCGCGTATACTTTCATCGCATAAGCGGTGCTGTACTTCACATATCATGTCATATATTCTATACATGTCATTTCCTTTTGGTTTCATGCGCAAATTACCTTAGAGCGGATCACGGGGAAACTATATGTACCCGAAGAATTACTATCCTTTATGCGAGGCAGTGATCTCTGTTTATTAACACCGAAGGTACGCCGTCCTTTGTCTGAAGGACATTGACACATGCCATATCTTGTCGGTACCGAAGGTACTATCACTATCTGAGGCGGTTATCTCGTCTGTGTGGTGACCCTTGCGGGGGCCACCTGATCAAAGCGGGATCTATATCATCGACAAAGGGCCTCAATATGTCTGTCTATGAATATCTTTGCGGCAAGCTGTATCTTCCACATGAATACTATCTATCTCACCGGGTCTAGCGGACAATCGGCTTTATTACATTTTACGTACATATCTCATAAGCATGAATAACTATTGTTATCATATTTGTTTATGCATATATACTATCGTTACTTTAATCTTGTGTTGTTCTCATATACGCCCAACCCCGTATTCTTGTTCTCATATTTCCATAATACATATATTCATATCTTTTGCTATCATTTAGTCTTGTCTATCATATATCATGAATGCATCTATGCACTCTTGTATTTATATATTCATATATAGCTTTCTATATTCATATCTCTTTATATCATTTATACATTTCTATCATGATTTAGCTATTCTTGTACTTTCTATATTCCTATCATGTAGGCTTTTACTCATTCACATTTTCATATATGTACTTATCATTTATGCCTTTCTACCATGTGTTCCTAGCATGTTCCATCTATTCATTTATGTATGAAAATCATATGTTCACAACATATAATCTTATATTCATATGTGCCTATCAATTGTGTACTTTTAGACTATCGTATCTTATGACATATCCTATATTAATATCATATTCATGTTTTATGAACATATCTATACATGGCCATTTCTATATTTTTCTTGTTCATAAGCTATTACATATAGCACTTCATATACTTATGAAGTATGATGTCTATGAGATCACACCTCATTCATATTTTCTTATTCCTCTATGAATCTATTTTACTTATGAATTGGAATCAATCCAATCGGATCATCCAAAATAAAGTTATGGCATTTTTATGCCAACTAGTCATTTACCGGTACCACAGGGACAGTTTGTATTACTCATTTTTACGGGGTCTTAACTTCATATTTTTTGACACTATGTCCTTATACTCATTTAAATCTTAAGGTGCTAAGGGTTCTATTCCAACTGGAATCACCCCAATTCAGATTTTGAAGACTCCAGTCTACGTCAGAAACAGCCGGACTTCTCTATGTTCTCACCCCAAAGCAGAATTTGGTTGCACATGGTCCCACTTCGAGTGGATTTTAGGCCCTTAGAGAGTCATAATTTGATGATGTCTATTTCTATATGGATGGTTTTCCTTGAAGTCTATTTTAATTGGCCACTTGAATCCTCAAATCGGATAAGAAATGAGTAAGTTATGGCGAAATAAAAATCTTCAATTAAAGCGGAAAGCGAACGGGGTTGTACGGTATGTGTGACTTATGCGGTACATGTTCAGTGCAGAGGGTCAATACCAGTACATGTTCAAAGTTATGCCACATTACATGTGACAAAAAATGCCCGAATGTGTATTTTCTCTCATTTTCTCCATATTTTTGATACCCACATCAACCACATACTCCATAAACACCTCCAGCCATTCCCAAGTTCATCCTATAACCTCAATTTACTTAATTAGCACAACAATACTTCTCTTATTTCAAAAATCCTTCATGAATTACTCTCAACCCACTCTAATATGGGTTATGATCTATACATAACCCTAACATGTAAATTAGTTAGGGTTTATTCTAAACCCTAACTCAATTACTTGCCCTTGAGCTATGAATCCATCCTCAAAGAGAGGATTTCTTGTGCTTCTTGTTCTATTCAAGGTTTTACCAAGCTTACTTTTAAGAATTCTAGGGTTAGGAAGAAATCCTAACAAAACCCTAGGTTTGGAACTCATAAACTTTTCTAGAATTCCATAAAAAATCCATATGATCCATACCAAGGTTAGTTCCATACCTCTTGATCTTGGCTTGCTTGATCTCCTTCCTTCCTCTTCCTCTTCCCTCTTATTTCTTACTCTCCTTCTCCTTCTCCTTTCTTCCTCCCACACAGTTTCCTCTCCCAATTTGAGATAAATTTGGTCTTAAATCAATTATTTAGTTAAGGCCATGTTTGGCCTTCAAATAAAACTCATTTTTGCTTTTAAGTTTTTCATAATTGCATTTTTAGTCCCCTCATTTCTCTTTTATCACTATTCCATCTTTTCTATATTTTGCATCTAATGCATCTCTTCATCTTATAACACTTAAGTCCTCAAGTGGTAAATTACATATTTACCCTTGGCTTTATTATAAATTACGGGTCTTTGTTTTATTTTCCGAAATTCATATTTAGCTTTTAATATACCCTAAACAAGTCCGCAAACTGCTAGGGTATATTTCGGGGTGTTACACTTTAGGCCCATAATGCATCATCTAGCTTTACTGACCAGTCTTTCCTGCTTGTATTAATTGTCTTCTCCAGTATATTCTTAATCTCCTTATTAGATACTTGACATCCATTTGGTGAGGTGATGGCGATCCGTAGCATGTCTCCTCCGTATACGCTCATGACTTTTTTGCAGCGGTTTGTTCAGCAGCTCACTTCTTCACGATAATTATGGTTCTTGGAGCTCTATATCTTATCGGTATATTTCTTTGGACAAATCCCACTACTATGTTGGCATCATTTCTTGTACAAGCAATAGCTTCTACCCATTTGGATACATAATCCATAGCAAGAAGAATGTATATATTTCCAACATATGGCGAAAGTCCCATGAAGTCTATTCCTCATACATCAAATATTTGCACTACTAGAATTCCCTGTAGAGGCATTTCATTCCTTCTATTGATGTTGCCCATTCTTTGACATATGTTACACTACCTGACCCATTCAAAATCGTCCTTGAACAAAGATGGCTAGTAGAATCCAGATTGAAGGATTTTACATAGTATCTTTGCCTTACAAATGACCTCCATCTTATATAAATGACATTTGTACAAAATTTCAACTTGCTCAATCTTAGGCACATACCTTATGATGATTTGATCTACGGTCATCCCATATGTAGAATCTGGCTTCATATCTCAACTTCTTTTTTTGTTGATAGGTAAATTCTTATGGCTTAATACCACAAGCCAGATAATTGACTAAATCAACATATCAAGGTAACTGAGTTTTTACCAGAAATAGTTGCTCATCAGGGAAATTTTCTTTAATTTCAAGCTATTTTCTATCATCAACTGTCCTTTGCATCCTAGATAAGTGATCTACAATCACATTATCACTGCCCTTCTTATCTTTAATCTATAGGTCAAATTCTTGCAACAAACGAAACCCACGGTGGTCTCTTGGCTTAGCATCTTTCTTTGTCATTAGGTGTTTAATTCTTTTGCATGATGCGTATAGGAATGACATGAGATCCAGATGTGGTCTTAATTTTCTGAAAGCAAGGAACCATTGCTATCATTTCCTTTTTTGTTGTTGAATAATTTTCCTAAGCTTCTTTGAAATTTTTGCTAGCATAGTGTATAGCTTTGAAGGTTTTTTTTTTCTATCTACTTTGAAACTGTCTATGTGTATTAGCATCACACATAATTTCAAAGTCCTTACTCCAATCTAGTGTTGCTTTAACATGAGCCATTACAAGTCTGGCTTTTATCTTTTCAAAGGCTGACCTACATGCATCATCAAAATCAAACTTTGCATCTTTTTCCAGCAACCTACACAATGGTCTAACTATTTTGAAAAATCTTTAATGAATCTCCTATAGAATCTAACATGACCCGGAAACTTCTTTATTCCTTTAACGAGTTGTAGGTGGCATCAAAGTTTTAATCACAGTTTTGCTTGATCAGCGCCTCAATCCTGTGTTAGAATTTTATGCTCAAAAAGACAATGCCTTCTTTCACCATAAAATGACATTTCTCCCAATTAAGAGCCAGGTTCTTATCCTTGCACCTCTGAAGTACCACTGATAAATTCTCTAAGCAATTCTCAAAACTAGAACCATAGACAGAAAAGTCATCCATGAATATCTCCATAATTTCTTCTACCAAGTTTGAGAACATAAACACCATGCACCTCTGAAATGTGGCAGGAGCATTACATAGTCTAAATAGCATCCTTCTGAAAGTAAAGGTGCCACCAGACATCATAAATAAGTCTTCTCCTGATCCTTAGGAGCTACGGCTATCTGATTATATCATGAGTATTCATCCAAAAAATAATAATGAGGGTGTCTTGCTAATTTGTCCAGCATTTGATTAATGAATGGTAAAGGATAATGATCCTTTCTAGTTGCATTGTTCAGTTTCCTATAATCTATGAAGGATCTCCACCCTGTAACAGTCCTTGTAGGTATTAATTCATTATTCTCATTCATGATCACTGTAAATCCACCCTTCTTGGGAACCACATGAACTGGGCTCACCCAAGGACTATCTGAGATAGCATAAATGAATCTAGCATTTAACCATTTCAGAACTTCCTTCCTTACAACTTCTTTCATTATTGGATTCAGCCTTCTTTGGTGTTCAATGGAAGTCCTTGCATTTTCCTTCATAAGGATCTTATGCATCTGGATGGATGGCTGATCGCACCAAATCTTCACTTGACCGAGGCTATAGCTTTTTTATGCTTTATGAGAATCTTAACCACCTATTTCTCTTTTTCTGTAGTCAAATCAGCTACTATAATCACTGGTTTAGACTTTTCTTCACCCAGGAATGCATATTTAAGATGCTTAGGCAATTCTTTCAGAATTAGCCCTTCAGAGCTCTTTTTTGCCTCCTACACTTTCACTTCACTGCTCCTTAAATCATCATCATTCTCTTCACTCAGGCTTAAAATAGTTTCAGTTAGCTCAGCTTCTGCATTCAGCTCTTCCTTATCCAAATTTTCTTTGTACAATGAATTCAACATGCATTCTTTAAGTGGATGCTGGTTCATAAACTACTAACTCATCTCTTAACTGTCAAGAGTCACCTTATCCTCATGCATTGAATTTTCTCTAAATCAGGTTATTTCATGCTTTGATTTAGGTTGAAGTGTACTTCTTATGTTTCAACCCTTAGAGTAAGTTCTCATTTCTTCACATCTATCAAGGCTGCACCTATAGCTAAAAATGGTATTCCAAACAGTAGTGGCACTTACTTGTCTTCTTCCATATCAATTATCACAAAGTCCACTGGAAAATTAAAATTTCCCACTTTGACAAGCACATCTTCAAGAATGCCTTCAGGTTGAGTCGTTGACATGTCTGCCATTTGTAAAGACAATGTAGTGGGAGTTAACTCCCCTAAACTTAATCTTTTGACTACTGAAAGAGGCATCAAATTGATTCTTGCACCAGAATCACAAAGCACCTTCCCAAATTCATGATTTCCAATTGTGTAGGTTATAGTGAAGCACGAGGAATATGCCTTTGTGTTGGTGCTTCTTACGAGATGATTGCCTTTGTAGTTTGCGGGATAAGCTTACCACTCACTTTTCATCCAGTTTCCTCTTTTTGATGATTATGTCTTTCATGAACTTGGAATAATGTGTCATTTAAGCTAATGCCTCAGCAAAAGAAATGGTAATTGACTTCCTAAACACATGTAGAAATTTGGCAAACTGGTCATCCAGTTTTGTTTGCTTCAGCCTTTGAGGAAAGGGAATTGGAGGTTGATAAACTTTGACCTCCTCCTTATTCTTTTGTATTGCCTCTTCATTTTGCTACTTAGTCCGCTTTTTCAGCTATTGACTTTCATCTGTTATATAAACTCTTTCTTGCCGCACACGTCTTTAGTTTGGTCATGATTTTATACCTCTCTTCCTTGGCTAGTTTGCTTCCTCTTAGCTTCTTTTCTAGTTTGCAGCTCTTTACCACTCCTTAGTGTAATGGCCATGCAATCCTTTGGATTCTTTTTAGTATTACTAGGGAAAGAATCTCTGGACTGATTTTGCAAAGTTTGGGCCAGCTGCCCTACTTGAGTCTCCAAGTTTTTCAAAAAAGCATTTGTATTTGCTTGAAATACATTTATGTTTTCTTAGAAAAATGCAAGTTCAGTAAATTTCTACTCATACAAGTTGATTATTCTTTTGTTTTCTACCATATAACTTAACATATGCTCTTCAAATGATTGAGATCTTTTCTGTCCTTGATTATCCGCCCTTTGAATACCTTGTTGTTGTCTTGGAACCCAGGTGGGATATAATTCTTTGGTAGTTTTGACTTGGTCTTTGACCTTGATGATTCCCACCTCTATAAGACATGTTCTCATGGTTCCTCAAAGCTGTCGTGTAGTGGGTTGGTAGGTTGCTATTGGGTTTGAAGTTGTAACTTCTATTCCTATTCAAATACTGAACTTCTTCTACATGATAAGGACCTTCTTGAAGAAAGTCATGTCAATGACACTTTACCTTTCGTCACCTTCTACACTTCCCACTTCATTGACCGAATGATTTCTTCTTTCTTGATTGTTCATTCTAGTCATAATTGCATCCAGTTTAGCTTCAATGGTTGTGATATTGTTTAGCTCTATCACACCTCCTGTTTTGTATCTGCTACTACTCCTTGAAGCTTCAGATGGAGCTCTATAGTTGCTCTTAGCCAGTTGAGTTGCTTCTTGCCTCTTTCTTCTAAATGCACCTCCGGAGAATTTGCATCCTCTTTTATCCCTTTTGAAGAATAGTTCATAGCATGATATAAAATGTCCATCTATGTCATCTGTTCAATGCCATGCATGGGACATCTCCTCAGAAACTGCTTATATCTTTCCCAGGCATTATGGAGAGATTCATCTTCTCTTTGCTTAGCTGATGATCTCGTCTCATCTCGAGTTAGACGGGAGGGAAAAATCTACTCGATAAGCTTTCACCAGATCTTCCCAGTTCCTCAATGAACCATATGGCAATGATTCAAACCAGCTAGTTGCAATACCCCTCAAAGAAAAGGGAAATAACTGCAATTTAATGATATCAAGGTTTACTCTATTCATTTCACTGTGTTGGCCATCCTTATAAATCTACACAGATGTTCATTAGGATCTTCACTAGGATACCCTGTGAATTGATTTTGTTGAACCATGGTAATCAAGGGAGGTTTCGACTCAAAGTTATTTGCCTCAATTGGTGGTTTCCTTACTGCATAATACTTTTCTCTAATCACAGGTCTCCAGAAATCTTCCATGGTTCTTTGCCTTTGTTGGGGTACTATTGTTGCTACTACAGGAATATTTTGATTACCTTCTCTTTGCTCAACCATGGCTGCCTTCTCAGATTCTCTCACTTTCTTCATATTTCTCCATGTCTTCTCTATCTCAGTATCCATTGCTTGATAGTTTCCAGCTCTTACGATTTCACATCGTAAGATATATGCACCTTTATCGCTTACTGCCCGAAACCACAATAAGATCACTTGCTAAATTTGATCACATCTTCAGTTAGAAAAATAGAGAGATATGCAAATTGAATCAACTATTTTTAGTTAGACCTTTTTTTTTTTTCAGTTTTCTAAAGGTGATAAAATAGCAATTATGTTTTAAATTAGAAAATCTCTTTTGTTTCAAATATTAATCTATGATTTCCATTGCTTCAATCCCCGACAACGACGCCAAAAACTTGTTGAGATCCAAATTGTGGTTTGAACAAATTCTTGATACTATGCAACCATAGACATGTTTAGAGTCCTCAGCAACAGCCTCAAAAATTTGTTGATTACCAAATTGATGATGTTCTTTTCTTACTCTTTACTATTTAGATTTCAATTTAGTTTCTCTTACTGCAAGTGCACACGTCAACAAGTAATAAAGTGATTTTAAAGTCCAAATATCGTTCCTATAGGGATCTAGAATAAAAATCAAAGACTAAGTACTCAAACTACTCAAGATAGTCACTATTTGAACTTCAATTTTCAAGAGTGTAAACTAACTAACTAGTTGAACATAACAGTATTTTGGTTATTTTCTTTAATTGAAAGAAAAGTCAATTCTAAGCCAATTAGAATTTTATCTGAGATTGAATTCACATTGGGAATGGAATTAATGATCTGATCACTAGTTTGCAAATTGTTAAAAAACAATTGGTGCAGAGCTAAATTTTGGACTTATCTAAGGATATGTTAGTATAGTCTTGAAATGCATTCAACCACTATACATTTCACCATCTAGAGCACCATGTTCCTAAATTAGGACAACATATGTCTAAATGATTACTTTTAGGAACTGATTTCCTTGAAGACTTGGATGACTTTCCTGAAATAGTACTCATCTACCAATTCTTAGGATTGAAGCAACTTGCCCCCATGGACAGAGTAACACAAGCCTTCTCCAATATGATTAGTCCACCACTCTTTAGATTAACCAATATATCCATCTCCATTAACAGAAACACGATATTTTGATTAAAATGAGACAACCCTCTACATATTAATCACATTTTCCTAGGGATCACTATTCTTAGCCGCAGAAACACATTTCAACTGTCACTTGAGAGGATCCTGGATGTCAGGTTTCAGAATAGAATCCTTTAGTTTGGATCAAAGAATTACTATATCAAGTAAAGACAATAAGGAAATGAACTAATTATGTAAATCCAGTGTTCAGACTTTGATTTACAACTGACTCAAGAATAAAAGAATGGTTATGGTTTGAATCCTGTATGTGTCCAAGGGCATGTTTGTATAGTCTTGAAATGCATTCAACCACTATACATTTCACCATTTAGAGTACCATGTTCCCAAACCAGGACAACATGTGTCTGAATGATTACTTTTATGTATTGAATCCTTTTAAGATTTTGATACCTTTCCTAGACTAGTACTAATCATCCAATTCTTAGGACTAAAATCAACTTGTCCCCATAGACAGGGCAATACAAGTCTTCTCTAATGTAATCGATATCTCAATCTGCACTTTGATAAGAATAATCACTTCCAAAAAACAAAATCACAAAGATTCTACCAAACTGAGATGAAACCTTCAAAAATTAAACTAATAATTCACCAGGTTGTCCCCATGCCTCGGGAACACACTTCTACCATCACCTAGAAGGGAACCTTGAAAACAGAGTTTAGGACAGCACCTATGATTTATCACAGTGATATTTGGAGTATATTAGTTCTAAAAATATCAATTTAACTTACCCTTCAAATACTGCTCCTTGATCTTAGGAAAAATCCTTATGTTGTCCCTAGAAGGTATCCTTGAAAACAGAGCTTGGAACAGCTCTAGTGGGTATACTAAACTAATACTTAGAATAGTACATTTCTAGCTCAATACCAATTAGATAAATTTAGTCTTCAAACCCACAACTAAAATTAAAAACACTGTAAACATAACAATCAAATCACTAATCCCTTCACGAGAGAGCTCACACATGACAATGACTAGTTCTTAAACAAATTTATTGAAAATTTAATCAAGAAATTGAAGAAAAAAGGCTTTAAACAATATTTCCGACTTTTTCTTGAAATTCGTAATGGAACTTGATATTCAAGATCGAAGCTCAAATCTCACCTCGAGATCAACTTTTTCTAATCTAAAAATGAAAATTAAAGAAAGAAAGAAAAAGAAAATAAAAATAAGAAAAGATAGAAGTATGTATAAAGCTCTAATGCCTTATCCTCTACTTTCTTCCTTCAGTGTTGCCCTCCTCTCCTCAGCCTCTTTTTTTCTATGCCTTATCTCTTTCTATTTATAGGTCAATTGTTGCTGGACTGGAATTCTAGGTGGATTTTGTGGACTTGTCTAGTACTAGATAGGTTGTCGCGACAATTGTTGCTGTTCTCAAATAGTTTACTTTTGACATATTTGTCATGACAACTTTAATACGCCTTTGTCTTTAGAATTTGTTGCAACAATTTTCTATTGACTTTCATTGTTGATCTCTAGAAACTTTGTCGTGACAAAATAAAATTTATCGTGACAATGTCTTCTGTACTTGTGTCTTCAACATTGTTGTCAGGTTGTCACGACAATTTTCTTGACCTTCCCCTTCTGGTAAATGTCGTGACAAAATTGTAAATTGTTGAGACAACTTTTAGTTGTCTTCCAGGGGTTCTTCTCAATTTTTGGCGTAACAAATGTTTGAATGTCGCGACAATTTTTCCGCCATTTGCCTTCTATTTTGTTGTGACAATTATTCATATGTCACAAAATGTTCTTCCCGCCTTAGTCTTTTTAGCTGCTTTTCTTCCCCTTTTTGCTTCTTTTGATCTTGTTTTGTAAAACAATAATTTTGATGAAGAGTCCATAATTTTGCATTAAAATAGGCATTTAGCTCTTACTTATGCATGGAAAATAGACTTAAAACTAGATGAGTTTTAGACTTGTGAAACTCTCCAGTCGATTGGGGGTCATGATGTGTTGCTAGATGCCGCTCATGACTTACTTGGATTCAATAGTTGAATAGTAATGGAACAAAATTGGGAACCCTGTTGGTTACACACTTAGAAAGGTGTGAAGCTGATATAAAAACGGGTTTGGATAATTGATTGAATATGAGATTAATATATGGAATAAAATTCATAGGATTAGTGGACTCCTGGTAACGAAGGGCACACTAAGAGGAAATGAATGCTTGGAGAAGCCCATGAGGGTACATGATACATGCATAGAGATGCATATACCTTATCCTATCTCTAAGAAAGGGCCCGTTAGTCATTTTAAGGGCTTGGGATCTCCTATGTAAGTGTTATGATAGGAAACCCTAACCATAGCCGCCTTTTTTACATTCTCTCAAGAAGAGTTCTAGAGAGGGGCTTCTTGTTCTTGTGAAGAACAAAGTTCTAGAGAGAGAGACAGAGCTTTGAGTGTCAAATCTCTTCGCATTCTTCCTTCATTGAGTTTGATCCTTGCTAGCACTTGGCTCCTTCTCATGTTTGTTCATTATGACCTTTACTATATACCAAATTTTTGCCACTGCTACTTAGGACTCTTCAGTCCCCTGTAGTGGTGCCATAAACTTGATATTGATTGATTCTTAATGTAGACAAAAAATTGCAACCAGATTCTAACATAACCACCAAGGGCTATTCAATCCTTAGCAGGAATGTCAAAAACTTGTTGCTTACTAAAAATGATAAGAAAATGATTTCTAATGGGATGTAATAATGAAAATTTAGTATTGGTCTAATTCTCTACAAGTACATAGGTCATACAAGTAATACAGTGATTTTAAGTCCAGATTTCATTCCCACGAGGATTGATTAGACAAATTTAAAGATTAACTACCCTCACTACTAAAGATCCTTACTATTTGAATTTTCAAATTATCAGGATAGATTTATCTTCTTAAGTAAAAAAGAGTAAAACAATAATGAAATTTCTAAAATACATGATTAGAGAGTTCACTGGGCTGAAATATAGGGAAGAAAAACAGTGTTGTGACCATCACTTTGCTAGTTCCAAATAAGATAAAGTAATGGATATGAAACTTGGAATTATCCAAGAGCAGACTAATGTAGAAATGGATTTCTCCTAACTCTACACATTTCACTCTCCAGCTTACCACACTTCTATCTCTAGGCAATGGGTCTAAAGAGCTACTTATAGGGTTCATTCCTCTTTTAAGATTTGACTATTTTTCATTCTCATTATGTCATAACCATTTCTTAGGATTGGAAATTACTTGCTCCCATGGATAGGATATAGCAAGCCCTTTCCAAAATAAAAGGTATCTCAGCCATCAATTAGACAAGAATTTCCTCTTCCCTTGATTAGAATCTCAACTAACACAGGGTTGAAGTTATTCCTCTCATTTGAGGTGAAACCTCTCAGAATTAAGTTGCTAGATCAGTAAGTGGATCTTATGCCTCGGGCACACACTCCTGTTGTCACCCGGAGGGGCCTTGAGAGCAGAGGTTAGATCATCTAGTGATAGATCAAAGTAATCCCAAAAGTGCATTAGTTCAAATAATATTAGTGCAATTTTACCCAAAAGTTATTGCTCATTTGTCACACCCCGAATTCCACCGGTGTGATTTATGTTACTATTTTACTACCAGATTTTTTTTTTTCACAACTTGAGTCTAAACTCCACTTGGATTAATCACCTGGAAACGTAAATAAAACACTACTCCAGGTCTCTAAACATTACTACATATTTCCAGATGTTAATTCCTCAATGTACCCAAACTATACGCTACACTGATCAAAATAACATTTACACAAAGTTCCAAAACTAGTGGCTACACAAGCCAAATATACAATGATCCACAAAAGATACCAACTGTCTAAATATATAGTGTGAATATCCACATAACGCTAAATATTCATCAAAAAAGTATGCTCAACCACCAACAAGCTAAGGTTGGCATACAATCTTTCCATCCTCAAAAACCCTACAGGTCCAACTTTCATGTCACGCAGCCGGGTCCTCTGCATCAGATCTAAGGTGGAGGAAATAATGGGGGTGAGTTCGACAACTCAAGAGCGAATCCCATAAATGACGTGCTCATAAAACATTTCAATTTATACATAATTCAAGATATCTCAAACATGAGTAATTTACAACAATAGGTTGATGTGATGGAACACATGAATGCAATACTACCACCATCTCAACCCCTCATCTGGTGACTTTTCGCTTTCACCTGTGGACTAGCCGATCATCCCGCAACGAGACAAATCACCGACTTACCACCCGCGATATGCCCATATCCCGTATAACGACAAATTCATCGGGACTTACCACCTGTGATATTCCACATCCCTGTGATATCCGTGGACCTCTGACTACAACCCAGGACTGGGCCGGCCGTCCCGTCCACTACATCAATCCGGACTCTCACACAGTCCCATACCCATGTCATGCTTTAAAACAATTTCACAAAGCATTCACCCATATGGATATTTAAAAACATCATGTACCAATTAATTCAAAGAATTCCATAGATATAAAAATATACACATTTATATATATCATTAGAAAATCACACAACTAAGTAATAATGGTATGTAATTTCACAAACCATGGTATAAGGTGGAGAAGGTTACAAGATCCTCTTACCTTCCTGATTCAAAATCCACAAGTCTCCCCAAGGAAGTCAAAACCGAGGCTACTCCAAAGGATCTCGCACTAACAAGTCATAAGATTTCTTAGCCTCAAACAACTGGTTACATAAAATCGCTTCAATTGGTTTATTACTACTTCACCACTGAATCACACATATTCTTATACCTACCAACATAAACCTTGATCCTTCAAGATATAATTCTCTTTTACACTTACTAATATATCAACATTTAACATCCCTTATTGGGGTAAATAATAAACAAAGACACACAACACTTGTACCTTGTTTCAAAATTCATCTCAAGACCCTTTTTTTCTTTTTTTCTTAACTCGCCATTTTGACCAAATTATACATGTTTTTTTTTTGTTTACTATGGTCTTCTGACCAAAAGTTCCCTATCTTCTTAGCTTCCATAGCCTCTAAATCAGGTCATTCGACCTCGAAATCAAGAGTTATGGTTTACACCCTGACCTCCCTGAGGACTATTTCCTAGGGACGTAATCCGTGTCCCTCACTTCACCCTTACTTTGACGAAATTATGGGAAACAAATGAGCCATAATATTGGCCATACTTTCATGAAGTTACGCCCCTATGTGGCTACTTTGAGAAGGATTTTGAATCACTCCATTTGGATCAATATAACTCAACTTATGACTCAAAAAACGTGAACCGCCTCTGCATCAGGGACAAGAAATCAGACTGACTTTCAACCTCATATTCAAGGGCCTTATGGTAGGGTTTTCTGAATTTTTGGTCGCTTTCTGACATTCAAGGCCAGCCTCAGGCTCCAACTGAATCATCCAGCCTGAGTTCTTAGGCCAACTTATGGCTAAACACTGTCATGGGGTCAAGGAAAGCCGGATGAAGACCTCCTCGACACACACACACACACACACACACACATGCCATCTTCATAAACCTGCTCTTTTACAATTTAGTATTCCACCAAACACACCTTTCATCAAATCTAGGTTAGACGTAATCCCAACAAAACCCAAGAATATAACCAAAGTCCATAAGAAATACAACTAAGGCCTCAAAGATCATGTTTTACATACCTTAGTGAACTTTTTCCATCAAAACCAAGCTTTCCTTCAAGCCTTTCTCCTCCCCTTCTCCTCAGAGTTTCCTCTCTAGAATCCTCTCACTTTCTAAATTTCCAGAAATTTCCACTTCCTAGCAAGAAGTTGGTCTAGCATCCAAAACCAAGAGGAATTGGTTTGCTTGGCACATGGCAAGCTCTTCTCATGCACTTGCCATGTGTCAAGATCTCCTACCATGCATATATGAGGTGTCATGCCCTCATGATGCCACATAGCTCAAGGATATTACACTTTAGTCCCTCTCCACTAACAAGTTTTTCAAAGTGGTCCTTCAAGACATACTTAATTTCAAACCCTAACAAAACCACTAAACTTACCTAATTGCATAATTGACCCACATGCCATAAAAATGCAATCTAACACACTTTACTAATCCTCTAATTAAACCAACCATTAAGATGGCTAATCTTAATCACAATTTAAAATATCATAGGGCATAAGTTGCATTTGCTCCCAAAATCCTTACTTGAATATAACAAAACATATACTGTGTGTTACATTCCTCCCTTACAAGAATTTCGCCCCGAAATTAAACTGCATTTCAACCCGTGAAGAGTTCCGATACTTCTTCACATCCGGCTTTCTAGTTCCCACGTAGCTTCTACTCCATGGTGTTCCTATAATACTTTCACTAGGGAAATAATTTTGTTCAAGAACACATGTTCCCTTGACATCTAATCTCCTCATTCGCTTCATATTTCATAATTTTCTTGCAAATTCAAATTTCGCTAATCTAGTATGTGCTAAACATCCGCCCATACTCTCAAGAATAATGAAACGCGGGAATACATCATGTATCCCAAACAACTGCGCCGGAAGAGCTAACTGGTAAGCTACCTCTCCAACTCTCCTTTTGAGAATCCCAGCGACCAATGTACCTAGGGGCCACTTCCTTTACCAAAACGAAATATCTCCTCATGAGGCGACACCTCAAAAACACACGGTCCCCAACCCGGGAACTCTATGGTCTCCTCCCCGTCGCATAACTTTTCTCGCCTACTTCAGGCCGCCAAGAGCCTATCACTCTGATCACCCTTATCTTCTCTGCTGCTTCCTCGCACCAACTCCTCGAACCAATCAAAGTAAATTCTTCCCGATTCAACCAAAGACATAGGCGATCTATATGGCCTTCAATAAAGAGCTCTATACTGCCATCCCACACGCTTCCGAAACTATTATACGCGCAAACTCAATCGGGAGGTAAACGGTCCATCCAACTCCCGAAGTCTAACACACATGCTCTAAGCATATCTTCCAGAATCTGAATCACTCTCTCAGATTGCCCGTCAGTCTGAGGGTGAAATGTCGATCTAATCTCAACTCCGCTCCCAAAGTTGCAAAGATCGCCGTAATCTGGACGTGAACCTCGAAACCCTATCCGACACAATGGAGAGGTACACCATGCAACCTCACAATCTCCTACATACAACTTGCTCAAAGTAAGAATAGAGTCATGGTCCTTATTGCTAAGAAATGTCATTTAGTCAACCCAATAACAACCACTCAAACACCATCTTTACCCCGGTGAGTCTGGGCAAACCACCACGGTCCATCAGTCACATGATCCCATTTCCATTTTGCGATTGGTAACGGCTGTAACAACCCTACTGGTCTCTGGTGCTCAACTTTCACTTGTTGGCATGTCAAACACTTGGAGACAAAACTCGCTACGTCTCTCTTCATCCCATGCCACCAAAATTGGCGCCTCAAGTCGTGGTACATCTTTGTCTCACTGTGATGTACCGTGAACCGAGTGATGAGCTCCTCATAACCTCCCTTCTTAACTGTGCATCATCCTAAGAGCAACAACTGGCTGAGGAAATAGGACTCTCCATTTGCATGAATGCTCCACCCTTCGTGCATCACCCGCCTACCACTTGTGAGCCGTGTGCCTCGTTTTTATCACTCCCTCCGAGCCTCGATGACTCTTAGTAAACCGTCAATGAGCTACCAACGATAAAAACATGCCTTAGGCTCATCCCCATCAAAGTACGGTGGAACTCGCTTGACGTGAATCATACATCTTCCACTCATAAGCCATCAACCCGAAAGGATGCCTCGATTTTCACTAAGGCATCAGCGAACCACATTTGCTTGACCCTGCATGGTATTGCAAAGAAAAGTCAAAGTCTCGCGTTCCATCCATCTTCTCTGCATGGCATTCAAATCTCTCTGAGTAAAGATATATTTCAAACTCTTGTGGTTGGAGAACAATTCCAAACTTTCACCATACAGGTAGTGCCTCCATAACTTTAGGGCAAACACCACTGCAGCAAGCTCTAAATCATGCGTGGGGTAATTCTCTTCATGTTTCTTCAATTGCCTAGAGGCATAGGCAACCACTAACCTTTTTCATAAGTACACACCCAAGCCAACTCGAGCATCACAGAATCCGTGTACTTTTCCCACTCACCGTAGTAATCAACACCCGACGTTGTAGTCAACTTTTTCAAATTCGGAAGGACTCCTCACACTTGTCATTCCGGTCAAAGCTCACTCCCTTGCGTGTCAGTCTAGTCATTGGACATGTAATCCGGGAGAAGTTCTCAATAAACCGGCGGTAATAACCAGTCAACCCAAGAAAGCTAAGTATCTCAAAGACACTCTTGGGTCGCTCCCACCGCATCACGACCTCAACCTTTGCCGGATCCACTGAAATACCTTCCTTAGACACCATAAAACTAGGAACTGGACTTCTCAGAACTTAAATCACATAATTTTCCAAATTTCGCATAACTACTCCTTCAATACCTGTAGCGCCAACTGTAAATGTTGCTCATGCTCTACCGACCCTTGAATATATCAGATGTCGCTCCATGTAAACACTACTTCACAACCGATCCAAATACGACGATATATCCTATTTATCAGATCCATAAAGACAGCTGGAGCATTAGTCAATCCAAAAGGCATGACAACAAACTCGAAGTGTCCATACCTCGTGCGAAAAGCAGTCTTAGGGATGTCTGAGTCCCGTACTCTCAACTGATGATACCCGGATCTTAAATCAATTTTCGAGAAGTAACAAGCCCCGTTCAACTGATCAAACAAATCCTCAATGTGCGGAAGTGGGTACTTGTTCTTCACCGTTACTCTATTCAACTTCCGGTAATCCACACACAACCGTAGCGTTCCGTCTTTCTTTTTCACGAACAATACCGGAGCACCCCAAGGCGTAGGTACTATCGGGATGAACTCCTTTACCCCGCAATTCCGCAGCTTGTAGGTTCAACTCTTAAGCTCAACCGGAGCCATCCGAATGGAGCTATTGAAATAGATCTGCATCGGATACAAATCGATGGAGAACGATCTCTATGGGGAGGTAATCCCGCAACTCATCGTAGAAATACGCCATCAAAATCACACTGCGGGAATACAATCCATCGCCACCTTCCTTTAATCTCCCAGATAGTAAAAGCAAGTGGCCGACCCCCATTCTTTCCAACCACTTATTCTCCATTCTATCAACTACGAGTCTGACCACCCCTCGATCCAAGATAGAAGCCGACACGTGACCCACAACCAACTGGAAGGTCACCTTCGAAAAATGGGCTTCAGACCGCATGATGGGCTAACCAATCCATTCCCACAATCACGTCAAACACTGTCATATGTAGGAGTACTAAGTCAATCACGACTTCGTATCCCCCAACATTCAACACACAACCACTGCATCCCCACTTAGCTTCCATCACGCTACCCATAGGTGTCTCAACAAACAAAGGACAAGAGAGTGGTGCAATCTCTAAATCCAAAATAGAAGCAAAAGAAGTAGACATAAATGAACTGATGCACCAATCAAACACATGTGCCCAAGTGCTATAACATAAACCATACCTTCCACTAGCACACTAGGCCTGATCCTGCCGCCATACAAAACTCGCCTCGAGACTCTCGCCCGAAGTAGATGTAGCCTCCTTCGGGATCTCCTCCTCGGGAGGCCAGTCCTCCTTGAACACGTGAATGGTTTACTGGTCGAAATTGACCTTGAGGAGGCAGGTGTTCTGGCCGCCAGAATCCTAGGGCACCACCTCCTCGGCGTCCCGTCGCACCACACTCATAACATGTCCGGGGCCCTGTCCCAATCGTACTCCCACCGCTTGCCCCCTCGCTGTATGGCAACGCCGTGGACCGCTTCATCCGGGAGCTTAGCCCTCTTATCCGCCACCAAGCTCCCAAACCTCGAATTCTTGTTCTTTCCTTTGTACCTCTGCCGCTCCCTCTCAATAATCAAGGCTCGTGCCACACCCCACCTGTAGGCAGGAAGCATGTGCTGAGCCACATGAGCCCGAATGTTCACCCGACCTCTGAAACAGCTTCTCGGCTCTCATCTCGTCACACCATATGTTGTGCATACCCCGATAACAAAGTAAATTGGGAGGCATACTCTACATGCCATACCCCTTGTCAGCAGTACAAACTCGATCTCTTCCCGTCTCCTCATGGCCTCGGGGAAAATACTTCGCCAGAGGACCTCGAATCGAGTCCACCCCATGTGGTACATCATGGGTGCTCTTAACCATATCCCACCAACTGTCAGCCTCGTCCCTCAACATAAAGGAGGCTAGAGATACTCTCCGCTCCCTCGTGACCTTATGACATCCGTAATCTTCTTCACTTCCTTTAGCCGTCAATGCTCACCAAGGAAGTCGATACCACCTCAAACACTCGGGGAACAAGTGCCTGAAATCCTTGATCAACCAGACGTCCATCTTCTTCGGAATGACCCCTGAGGTAACACCACCTCTCTCCAAATTTCGCCCTTCAGACCGTGAAGAGGATCTCACAGGTTGTCTGACCCTTGGTCGTCCACTCCTTCTTCCTCTAATCATTGTCTATAAATATGGAAAAAGACAATTAGTTATCATAATGTCATGGTACAAGAACCAATAATAACTCAAGGGTTCTCAACATCAATTTTCCATAGACATGCAATCTTTACCGCTATTGACGTATCTTACCCGATTCAAGACAATTGCACATGGTATAAGAATCATTACACACTAACCAACACCATGGAAAAAAAATCCATACAAGCATTATAATATCTAAACTCGTTATATCATGCTTACAATCACACCAACATGTTATCACATAGTCTCATGTAACATGTTATCTTTAAATACCCTTCAATAGCTGTCACTGCTAGGAAGCCTTATACCATATATGAAAATCATATCATCCTCAATAACACACAAACCTAGCACGTTAAAACCTAAGCTCTATGATCATAGCTTGGGCAGCCTAGGAATCTTTATGATCATCGAATATTCCTTTAATTCCCAAGGATTTATCCTTAGCTCGATAATTAAATTTGTCACACTCGACTCCACCCCGTGATTTATGCGCATTATTTTACCACCGATTTTTTCACAACTCGAGTCTAAACCCACTGAGTAATCACCGGAAACGTAAATAAAACACTACTCCAGTCTCCAAACATACACACATATCTACAGCACCTCAATGTACCCAAAACTATACACTTACACTTGATCAAAATAACATTTACACAAAGTTCCGTAAAACCAGTGGCAATAAGCGAAATATACAATGATCCACAAAGATACCAACTCGTCTAAAGCAGTGTGAATATCCACAACACTAATATTCATCAAAATGTATGCTCAACCACCAACATGCTAAGGTTGGCATACAAACTTCCCATCCTCAAAACCCCACAGTCCAACTTCCATGTCACAGCACTGGCTCTGCACTGCATCTAAGGTGGAGGGAAATAATGGGGGTGAGTTTGACAACTCATTAGTGAATCCCATAACAAGACATGCTCATAAAAACATTTCAATTTATACATAATTCAAGATATCTCAAAACATGAGCAATTTACAAATAATAGGTTGATGATGGAAACACGTGAATGCAATACTACCACCATCTCAACCCTCATCTATGACTCTTTCGGGCTTTCACCTGTGGACTAGTCGATCATCCCGCAACGACAAATTGTCGACTTACCACCCAGTGGATATGCCCACATCCCGTATAACGACAAATTAATGAGACTTACCACTCCGTGGATAGCGCCCACATCCTGTATATCTGTGACCTTTCTGGAACTACAACCTAGGGACTAGTCATTCCATGTCCACTACATCAATCCCGACTCTCACACGCCTCCCATACCCGTGTCATGCTTTAAAACAATTTCACAGCATTCACCCACATGGATATTTAAAACATCATGCACCAATTAATTCAAAGAATTCCATAGATATAAAAATATACACATTTATATATCATTAGAAAATCACACGCTCAAGCATGGAATGGTACAGACTTCACAAACCATGGTATAAGCAGAAGGTCATAAGATCCCCTACCTTCCTTGGATTCAAAACTAATAAGTCTCCCAAGGAAGTCAAACCGAGGCTACTCCAAAGGATCTCGCAATTAACAAGTCATAAGATTTCTTAGCCTCAAACAATTCGTTACATAAAATTACCCAATTGGTTTATTACTACTACCACTGACCACACATTTTATACCTACCAACATAAACCTTGATCCTTCAAGAGCACTCTCTTTTACACTTACTAATATCAACATTTAACACCCTATTAGGTCTAACACAAACAAAGACATACAATTTGTACCTTGCTTCACTTCTTATCTCAAGACCCCCCTTTTTCTTTTTTCTTAACTCCGCCATTTTGACTAGCCATACATGTTTTTTGTTCTCACTATGGTCTTCTGACCAAAGTTCCTATCTCTTAGCTTCATAGACTCTTAAATCAGGTCATTCGACCTCAAATCAAGAGTTATGGTTTACACTCGAATTCTCCTCGAGACTATTTCCTGTGTGACAGATCCGTGTCCTCACTTCACCCTTACTTTGACGAAATTATAGGAACAAATGACCAAGTAATATTGGCCATACTTCTTCATGAAGTTACGCCCTACGTGGCTACTTTGGAAGGATTTTGAATCACTCCATTTGATCAATATAACTGCTAACTTATGACTCAAAACAGAACTCCAGCCTGCACAGGGACAGTAATCAGACCGACTTTCAACCTCATATTCAAGGGCCTTATGGTAGGGTTTAGTTCCTTGGTTGCTTCTAGACATTCAAGGGCTAGGTCTGGCTTCTTCTCCAACTGGAACTATCCAGCTCGGAGTTCTTAGCCAACTTATGGCCAAACATCACTACGGGTCAAGGGCAAAGCCGGACAAGACCTCCCTTGACACACACACACACACACACACACACACACATGCCATCTTCACAAAACTGGTCTTTTACAATTTAGGTTCCACCCAAACACCTTTCTATCAAATCTAGGGTTAGGATGCAATCCCAACAAAACCCAAGAATATAACCAAAGTCCATAAGAAATACACCCAAGGCCTCAAAGATCATGTTTATATACCTTAGTGAACTTTTTCCATCAAAACCAAGCTCCTTCGCCTTTTCTCCTCCTTCTGTAGCTTCTCTCTAGAACTCTCTCACTTCTAAATTTCCAGAAATTTCCACTTCCTAGCAAGAAGGCTGGTCTAGCATCCAAAACCAAGAGGGAATATTTGTTTTGGCACACGGCAAGCTCCTTTCTCTCATGCACTTGCCATGTGTCAAGATCTCCCACCATGCATATATGAGGTGTCATGCCCTCATGATACATAGCTCACAAGGATATTTCAAGCACTTTAGTCCCTCTCCACTAACAAGTTTTTCAAAGTGGTCCTTCGAGACATACTTTAATTTCAAACCCTAACAAAACCACTAAACTTACCTAATTGCAATTGGCCCACATGCCATAAAATGCAATCTAACACACTTACTAATCCCCTCTTCTAATTAAACCAACCATTAAGATGGCTAATCTTAATCACAATTTAAAATATCATAGGGCATAAGTTGCATTTGCTCCCCAAAAATCCTTACTTGAATATAACAAAACATATACCAGGTGTTACATCATTACTCTCATGTAGTCTCAACTCTGTGTCACTCAGATGGATTCCTGAAATCGTCAATGATAATGGTTTCGTACCAAACATCGATATTCAATAACTCAATGAAGTACACCGCTAAATCACTCCAATTTTCTTACCCAAAACAACATGAACTATTATAAACAATAATCCCAACAAAAGTTTCTTCCCAAAGGGAGCTTAGCCTTTCAAATATGGATCACAAATCACAATGACTAGTTAATCAAACAAATTCATTTAAATTGCAATCAAAACTGAAGAAAAATGAATCTGGCAGAATATTTCCAAATTCCATTGCTTAAACATAAATGAAACCGTATTTACATGAATACTTAGCCTGAATTCCGGGCCATATCAACGCTTTTGAATCCTAAACTTAAAACTCAATCTAGAAACAACTAAAAAGGAAAATATATATATATATATATATATATATATATATATATATATATATATATATATATATATATATATATACACACACACACACACACACACAATGAGATTCCACTTTCCAAAAGCACAAAGACTCGATGAAAGCCTTGAAGTCAGCAAGACTACCCCCAAGAGCTTCTATTTATAGGCTCATGTCCCGGGTCTAAAATGAGGAAGTAGAATCACGCACTCGAAAGCCTAGAATTGTCGCTCTTATCACGATGTGTTGTGGTGATGTCATGATGATGTCAATGACATCTGGGTTGTTAATGTCGTGGTTGTACCGATGTCACGACATTGAAAACTGCTTCGGGCAATTTCGCTCGAAGCGATAAGTCCATGTCGCGGATGATGTCGCGACATAGAGATGCGTTGTCAGAGGATTAATTCGGATGTCGACATTGAGATGCAATGTCAGAGATTAATCTAATGTCGCGACATTATCTTTCTCAGGTCATGACATTGTCGTGATGTTGCGACATAGCTGATTGATGCCCTGCTCGCATATTACTGCGTGTGACATTTTTGTAGTTCACGGTTGATGTCACGACATTGGCCCCACGCTTTGATCTTTCATCGATGTCACGACATCAACTTGATGTCGCCTCAATGTCGTAATGATGTTGCGACATTGGAAAATCTTTACCTTCCGTTCTTCAGCTGATGTTGCAACTATGTCGCGACATTGGAGTAGCGCTAAGACCTTCTTCATATAATGTCGCGACACTCCGCCATTGGTCTTTCTCGTACAATGCCGATTTCTACTTTATGTCGACTGGGCTTCTTTTCATTAATTTCCCACAAAACATAAATCTGGGTGAAAGCTCTATAATTTTGCATTTAAATGAACTTTTAAGCCTTAAATATACTTGAAAAATGGGCTTAAAAATAGATGAGTCTAAGACTCATCAAACTCCCCCAAACTTAAGGTTTTGCTTGTCCTCAAGCAAAGAAAAGATTATTTGTTTGTCCTCAAAGAATAAAAATTAATTTTTAAGGACATTTTTCTAGTAGATCATCTTTCAATCGTAACAAGATTGAGGCTTTAGTAGTATTTCAGTTGTGACATCAATTCTAATTAAGCTTCATTTTCAAAATCCTAAAAATTTTCAATTTAGATCATTCAATACAACATGTAATTCATAGTTAATAAATAGATACAAATTTCTTGACAATGTGAGCGCAGGCTGTCTTCCCTTTATAATCGATGGCAGATTAGGCAGCTTTATGAGAGTCAACCGATCACAAATCACAATGACTAGTTTGATTAAACAAATTCATTTAGATTGCAATCAAACTCGAAGAAAATGAATTCTAGAATAATTTAGATTTCTTTTAAGTTAAAACATAAATTAAAACAGATTTACATGAATACCAGCTCGGAATTCCAGTTCAGATCACTACTCTAATCCTAAACGGAAATTGAATCTAGAAACAACTAAAGGAAAATAAAAATAAAAAAAATAAAAATATATACAATGAGACTCCAGCTTTCCTAAAAAGCACAAAGACTTGATGAAAGCCCTAGAAGCTACGCACTACTCCCCAATAGCTTCTATTTATAGGCTTAGGTCTTGAGCCCTAAAACTAAGCGAGAATCACGCACTTCGAAAAGCCTTAATTGCCGCCTAGTCATGATGTCAGGTGATGTCATGATGATGTCATGACATCGGGGTTGCCAATGTCTTGGGTTGTAGCTGATGTCGCGACATTGAAAATCTGTTGGGCAATTCTCAATTTCTAGTGATAAGTCCATGCCGTGATGATTTTCTCGACATAGAGATGCAATGTTGTAGATTAATTCCGATGTCGCGACATTGAGATGTAGTGTTGTAGATTCACCTCGATGTTGCGACACATTGTCTTTCTTCTTATGTTGCAACATCAGCTGATGCTGCGACATCAAGGCGAAGTGATGTTAAGTATTATTAGCCGACTTTCTTTTCCCTTGCTCGTGCATACTTGCCCTGATGTCACGACATTGCTTGTAGTTCACTTGTTGATGTCACGACATTGCCTCTGTAGTTCCGATCTTTTCAACCGATGTCGCGACATTGTTGATCTAATGTTGCAATATCGGGTCGCTTAAGTTCATTGTGATTACCTATATTTATGTCACAACACTATCAGAATGTCGCGGACATTGAATCTTGTTGTTTCAAGTTCTCGCCATCGTCAGAGGCCGGATGTTGCAACATTTATTCGATGTTGCAACATTGGACTGATTTCACCATCCAAGTTGTTTTGATCTTATGTCGCGACATTACTGATCCGATGTTGCGACATTGGTTTGTTAACTTCTCCCCAAGATACTTTCATATGATGTCGCAACATTACTATGATGTCACGACAAGATTTAATGGAGCATCTCAGATTGATGAGGCTTGTTTCATGTCTCAACGATGTTGCATGGCGTCGCGACATTTAAACAATTCCAGCTCTTCTTACATGTGCAACTTAGCTATGTCCGGATGATGCCCGCGATTATCAACTTGATGTTGACTCAAGGTCATAATGATGTCGCGACATTGGCAAATCTTTGCCTTCCCTTCTTCAGTTGATGTCGCAGCTATGTCGCTTACATCGAGAAGGCCAAGACCTTCTTCATAATGTAAATGGACTAGCAATTTGATGTCGCGACATTGGCCCTTTTTTTTGTACAATTCTGATTTCTTCTCCTTTTATGTTGAATTATGTTTCTTTTCATTAATTTCCTACAAAACATAAATCTGGGTGAAAGCTCTATAATTTTGCATTTAAATGAACTTTTAAGCCTGAAATATATTTGAAAAATGGGCTTAAAAATAGATGAGTTTAAGACTCATCAATATTCCTTGGAGGTTTTCGACATCTTCCTTCTTGTGGATACCGTTAGAGATGAACCTAGGACTTAGTTCATTTTGGGCTACTGCAAATCCATCCTTTGAAGGATTCATCCTAGTTTTTATCTTTGGAAGGTAAAAACTTGAGATCCTTCTTTGTTCAAATCGATTTCGATGCTACAAGGGGTCCTTAGGTAGGATTTTTCTTGCATTGTTTATGTTTCTGCTGCTTCTTGGCATAAGTTTCCATGGAGAAATCCCAGCATATTTTCCAAAGGTTAATGTCCTTGAAATAATATCGAGAGATAAGATGAAAACAATAATTATTCTTCAAGCAGGGCAGCTTGGATTTATGCTCAAGTATGCAAATGCCTCGATATTGCTTTTTGTTATCTACGTGTTTGTGGTATTTGAGTGATCCTGGTCAAAGCCATTGGAAATCGACTAAGAAAGTTTTGAGGTATCTTCAGGATACCAAGAATCTCTTATTGACATATTGGTGTATCGATACTTTTGAGGAGGTTGGTTTTAGTGATTCCGATTATACAGGTTGTGTGGATGATAAGAAGTCCATTTCTAGTTATATCTTTATGATGGCCGAAGAGTCAGAAAAGTGTCAAGGCACACTTTCAACTTCTACTATGGAGGTGGTCCGTGACGGTTATGAGGCTACTTATCATGCAATATATCATAAAACTCACTTTCAACTGGGGTAGTTCACTCCATTTCTAGACCTTTGAAATTGTTCTGTGATAATTCTGCATATGTATCTATCTCTAGGAACACTTCTTGCTCCAAGCATATTGATGTGAAATTCTATTTTGTTAAAGAGAAAGTGGCAAAGTCCCTAATTTTAGTTGAGCACACGCCTACAACTAGCATGTTGGCAAACTCACGAACCAAAGGCTTGCCTATTAGTGTGTTTTAAGAACATGTCACCCGCATAGTATTGTTAGGAGCCTAAACTCTTTGTTTTAGTAGGATTTTTGCCTTTTCATGTATGTTGTAAGGAAAACTCATGCATTTTCTTATTACATGCACATTTTGACATTTTTCAATATCTTATGATTTTGTGTCATTTTAACTAGATTAATAATAGAACATGTTTTTCTTTCTATTAAATCAATACTCTTGTCATTGTAATGCTTCTTGATTAGTAGCGCTAGATTATGTATGATTTATGCATCCTTTCGGTGTGTTAATTGTATATGATTGGTTATGGCTATGTAAGTCTTTTTTTGAAGTATTTGAGTTATGATTTTGATTAGTAGCACCTGATTATGTACGATTTATGCATCCTCCTGTTAATTGTATATGATTGGTTATGACTATGTAAATCTATTGTGAAAGCATTTAAATTATGATTATGCCGTCCAAGTGGGAGAAAATTGGATTTATTTATTAATTATGGACTAAACATAATCATGCTACAATTTTAACTATGTAATTGTGCATGTTAACTATGCCCATTTATGAGATGGTTTAATTTTAACTTGCTATGGGCCAATGGTTTTATCTTCTCCCTTGCTTTGATCAGCCCATTGAACTAAAAACCAATTGTTCCCTTGTGCTCTATACATAAGTAAATAGAGCCCTATAATTTTTAAGGGGTTTTGTAAAACACGTGAAAGGGAGAAGAAAAGAGCCATTGAACCCTAAATTTCTTAATCTTGTCTTTGCATTTTCGAGGGACTTATGGTCGCTAACAATTCGATCCACACTGCATATTTTCTATACACTATGAATGATATGCTTCTTTGTTCAATTAAGGTTATTGTTTGCAATGAATTTATTGGTTTTTTTTACAAAATAATCTAGCATGAATTAGATTTAGAGAGCCCCGTATACTCCTTCATATATAGCCTTGGCTCGTTCGCCTATTCTAATATCATTATTAGATGGTACTTGGTGAAACATGTGCCATGTGCAATAGTGTAATTGTTATTACATTCATATTTCATTAATAAAAAGACATTTTCATTATCATCTTATGTTTCTAATTCGATAACATTTCATGAATAGTTGATTCCACTCATGGTCATCAAGTATGTGACTTGATAGTAGAACCCTAGGGCTGGCATGGAATATAATAGTAAATCGTTCGTAGTCGTTCATTATTGATGGAGTAATAATGAATTAAGACTACTATGGAGTGTAACTAATGATCATGTTCTACTGATCATGAATATGTGATATTAAGCTAACTCATAGGTACATACAGAACATTAAATCGAACCGACTCCATTATAAGAATACTATGATTATGTCACAAGCAGTTCTCATCATAGTGATATTCTCTTTGTAATTATACTTGATATCATAAAGTCCTACATGAGCTCTATGTTTTGACACAATTCAACATCATCCGTAATAAGGTGTAATATAGACTCTAGTTGGATATGTAATGAATCATGAGGGACATGAGTTCATGGGTAGCGAAAATTTCCTTTTAGAGAGATATCCATGGGCCCCTCGACAAGTGAGATTGGAAATTGCATGGCCGTGCTCAAATGAATTAATAAGGGCGATTAATTTCATTTGTATTATCAATCTACTTGGAGGTCAAGAAAGTGTATGATTCCTTTACATTGATGACTTAATTCATTCCTTGTGTTCAATCAGGATATCATGTGACAAAAGAACTAAGACATTCACTATAGATTAGGTCTTGTCGGACTATAAACATCCACATAATTCGGGTGGTCATAATGTCTTGCTAGATGCCGCTTATGATTTGTGAGCGTAGAATAGGTTTTAAGCCTACTGCCAACTTCATGTGACCTATAGGGTCGCACAGCTATAATGGGCCAGAAACCTAACATTGGGCTTAAAATTGGTATTTAAACCTAAGGGATCCCCTCGTGGGGCATTGATTCACGATTGAGAGGTGGCTAGGGTTGTGGAAATAGATCCTACATGCTAGCACATCTCGAGGTTTCCAAGAGGCCCGTTCATGCGCATTAACAAATATGCTAGCACACCATTTTGCCTTATTGTAACAAAATTTGATAGAGAGAGTAATGATAACCACTCAAAAAGTGTTGTTTTGAACACTTAATTCTTCCATTATAAAACCATTTGTAGTGCTAAATCATTACACTTAACCAATTATGTGAATTACTATGTCCCTAACCCGTATTACTAATGTTTCATATGGCACACTGGTGTTTTTGCAAGGTTTTAGGTACTTTTTCGCTCCTTGGAAGTGTGAGGTCAAGAAATAAAGCACATTTGGGGTTTATAGTTCGAGTTTTGAAGTTTTGGATGAGAATGCAAGGGTCCCAGGACTTGAAAAGGGAGATGCAAGTGCAAGAGCATTTCACTCCCTGAAGCCTTAGGAAGAGAAAATCTTGCTCCCTAGAACAACTGCATAAGAGAAAATGGAGCAAGAGAAGGCATTTCACCTCGGCCCTTTGTGCAAATGAAATTTCCCAACTTAGCCTAACTACATCGAGATTTATTTCCTTTATAGGAACTCCTAATCACTTCTAACTCTTATGGGAAGCTTGTAACATGTCACTTTTGTCCCCAAGTCATGTAAACACTTATTTAAAGGGGTTTAGGTTGGATCAAATAAAGAGGTTCAATTACATAGAACTTAATATAGGGTTTTTGTAATCTTTCATTATTTTTAATAAAGCTTTCATTTATTTTTTCTTTTCTACATATAAATTTGTCAAATACATATTCAATGGAGGTTTCTTACATGAAAAGGAGTGAGTAAATTGATTACTCGTCTTTATCTAGTTGTTTCTAGGTATGGTGGAGACAGAGGTGATCACAAATATTTATAATTTACCTAGTACCAAGCTAGCAGTAGCCAAAGCTATTATAGCATAGTGGCTCTAAGATCATCCATTAAGATAGATATTCACCCAACATAGTGATCCCTATTATGAATCTTATTCCAATATTTTCTTAAGTATTAATAAGAACAATTTTTTATTGATTTGAATTAGATGGAACTAAAAGGGAGATGTGCTTGCTGTTTATGGAGGCCTCAAGATTTGGTTCCACCAATGCAAAAATAAGGCTTTTGTCTCACGCCTATTCGCGCCACTGACTTATATCCGCTGACCGTGCCTCAACTAGAGGGGTCATCTTAATAGATTTGTTATTTAATCCATTTTCTAGGGCTAGGTATGAGCCAATATTCTCTCTAGGTTTCCTTTTAGGGTTTTACCTAAGTTTTATGAAACCCTCGACAAGAGACAACCACTCGTGCATGTTGGATGAAGATTCTCTTTATCAACTATTCGAAATACCACTAGACTTTCCAAGCATCAAGTAGAATGTAGTGACCTCAGTAAAAGACTCTAGGTTTGTTGGGGATCCTAGCATTCACATTAGTCAACCCTCTTGGGCGTCTCGAAGTATTACCAAACGTCCTAGAGGCAGTAGAGAGAAGGTTAGATCATACCTATTAGGTTAAGTTCATAGAAACCCTAATATTGCATTGGTGGGTGGTTTGGATCCACCAAACCCCAAGAGAAGGGTGTTTAGTTAACCATCCTTATGCTAGAATCCCCAATGAATATGAAAACATCATTCTTCAAACAAATGAAAATCAAACATTAATGAAAACTAAGAATGACCAAAAACTAGGGTTTTTGTTCTCATGGAAATGATACATACGTTTGAACCAACCTAAACCTTTTTAAATAGAGTTACAAATGACTTGAGGGCAATATTGGAAGATTACAAGGCTCCCATGAGGGTTACAACACTTCAAATATTGCAAAAGGGCAAAATATTTTACATAAACTCGAAGTGATCACATGAGGAGGAATTTCGAATTCCTCTCAGGTCTAAGAAGCTGTACTTCGCCTCCTTGAAAGCCTAAAGGATCAAATACCTCTCTGCTCCCAATTCTTTCCTGATCCGCTTGGTGGAGCAACATTTCACTCCTTGGAGGTTCCATAGAGTGAAATGATCTAGTGTTGCACCTCTTTGCCTTCCTTAGTAGTCCAATCGTGCATTTGAAGTCCCGAGACCTTTGAATCCTCCTCCAATGCTTTAGAGATCAAACTAGAAGCCTCAAGTGTGTCTCATTGCTCGACCTTTGATTCTAAGGAGCCAAAAAGTACCTAAAACATGTAAACACAATAGAACTCCATAGGAAACATTAGTAAAAAGGGGTTAAGGAGCTAGTAATGTGCATAATTGCTAAGTGTGACAACTTAGCACTTAAAAGAGCTTAATGTAAGAAGAATTACACGAAATAACCCTTTGAAAGTGGTTATCACACCCCCAACTAACTCATTGCTAGTCCCTTAGCAATGATATAAGCATAAAAAAGTATACGTCAGTAAAAAAAGGAAAACTAACAAAACAAAAGCAAACTAAATTGAAAACACACATAATATGAGTCAGAAGATGTTGTATTATTGAGAAAACATTGAAATGGATCTAATATTATGAATGACAATGGGATCCCAAGGTTCTTACTATCTCTAATGGAACAAGGGCACTAATGGCATGGTGATCAAGGCAAGATTGCCCATAAGCTCTCATTAAGTCTTTCCTTGAATACCTTGGTGTTTAGATGCTAGCTCCCACATATAGTCAAAGATCCAAACTCCTCCCAACCAAACCTAACTCACCTTTTGCAAATGATGATGACTAAAGTTGGTCGAGAACACACATTTTATTACAAAACTAACTAACTAAATAACTAACTAAAGTGTAGGTGTGCTACTCCAAGGTCGCTCTGGCGAGATGTCCATGTAAAGAAAGTTCAATCGATGACCTCACCGCTGAGAGCCATGGGCACGGCAATCACTCCCTGATTTCACCTAAAACGACCACTAAAGATACAACTAACCTAAGGAACCTGCATGTGAGCCTAATTCATCTTATGTCCCATGTAATAGCGTTGAAGCCAATGCCCCCAACCAGATGGTTTGTGTGGCATTAGGCTTTGAAAGGTCCTCGACTGCCTCTAGATTCATATTGAACCAACTCACTTATCACATATTTTTTCTATTTTTTTATTTATGTCTTTTTTTTAGTATGGTGGGCACTTGGCCTCTTTTTTCAAGTGTCTTAACATTACTAGAGCCATAATTAAGTCCATAGGATGAGTGCCGTCTAGGTGAGGGTGCTGGTACCTAAGAGCATGAGCAAGTTCTAGTGTGCTCGGTGTGTGGTGAGTCATACATAGAAATAACTAATGAAATCATGGGGGCTTGCAAACCAAGTCACCCACAACCACAAATTCCTTAGGTTCCAAGATCAAACAAAAAAAATGGTATCCCAAGTTTGCTAGTTTAAGCTCAATCTCAATATTCCACACAACAACAAGGCATCAACACTTCAACACACAATCATGCAAATAAAAACAAAATAAATACTCATCAATCATGCAAATAGTCATGCAAATTTTTCTAAAGTTTGGTTAAAGTTTGTTTTCCTAATGTAATACACCCTTAACCAAGACTAACATTGGCCTCAATGTTTTTCCACTTACCAAATTAGATGTATAGCCTACATGTTACCTCGAGGTGAAGGAGTGTTGCTCTTTATACGGACTTTCTTCCTCAGATCAAGCTTCCAACCAATCAAATCCTGCACAAGCATGAGAGAAAACAACCTTCTTCTAAATATTGAAGAAAAATAAAAGTAGAAAATAAAATAAAATAAAAACTAAAAAAAACAACTAAGGGAAAGTGGGCAAGCTAGCCTCAAGGAGAGACTAAACCCTTGAACGGAGAAACCTGGAGTAGACTCAAGGGGAGTTAAAGAGGATGGATCCCTCATTGATCTCAAGTGGCGTGGAACTCTCCTTACCATGTGCGGCTCCTTCATCTCCACTGCCAAATTTGTGCATAAAAAACTGATAGAGGTGGTGAATCTTTTGCTTTATTTTATGCTGCATCATCAACACGTGGTGCATCTTATGTTTAATTCCCTCATTGACTTTCGATTGCAGCACTATGAAGTCGTTTACCATACCAATAATATGCTCAAGGTTTGTTCCATTGGGTTTGTATGTATGCATTTATTTGTCCCTTGATGCATTTTTTGGTATTGTCGATTGGGGTAGTATGCCATTCCACACCTACGTGTCTCAGAGGGCTTCTTGCCCAAATTTTAAACTATATGATCTACTCAAGCTTTTCGAGCCTTTTGGCGAGAAGTTCAAGCTGAAGGGTTATTATGATATCTCCTTTAGTTGATATTGTTCTTGCCTCTTACTTTCCTTTGCCATAAAGACAAGGAACTTCATGGCTTCTTCAGTGGTTTTGTCCAAAAATTGGCCTTCTCATGAGGCCTCTATCATCTGTTTCATACTCGGTGTCATCCCTTCATAGAAGAAATCAAGTTTCCACAAGTCGATCCCCTGTGTGTGTCAGTCTCTTGCTCTTTATATTGTTCCCAGTACATATGGTAACTCTCATTCTCCAAGGCGGCAATGCAAGTGATTTGCCTTAGGAGGCAGCTTTTCCTTTGATGCTCCTTTAGAGCAGCTCCCTTGTCTTTATTGCTCTCAAACGATGGGTTCCTCGAACTACTCTTTTCTCTATTGATCAATCAACGTTGGTCATCTCTAAACTCACTCCATCTCGCTTAATTTTTAAAAATCAAACTAAAAAAAACAAATGAAAAACATAGAAACCAAAAAGAATAGGGTTAGTCCCAAAAACAAAAATAACAAAGAAAAAAAATTAAATAAATGAAAACTAAAAAAAAAAAATGAAACGAGAAAACACATGATCACTACCCGAGGGAAGGAACCATCCCTAACAATGGCGCCATGTGATAACTTGCCTTTATCTACGTGTTTCTAGGTATGGTGAAGATAGAGGTGATCACAAATATTTATAATTTACCTAGTACCAGGCTAGTGGTAACTAAAGCTACTATAGAATAGTTGCTCTAGGATCGTCCACTGAGATGAATATTCACCCGACCTAGTGATCCCTATTGTGAATCTTGTACCAATATTTTCCTATGCATTAAAAAGAGAAATTTTTTATTGATTTGAATGAGATGGGACTAAAAGGGAGATATGGTTACATAATGAAGCCTCGATTTGTGGGTTCACTAAACCGTGAGCCACCAATGGTAAATTGGGTTTCTGTGGTTCGCCTAATCAGCGCCCTGGGCACGACCCATATCCGACCGTGGGCCCTAACTAGAGGGGTCTTAAATATGTTATTAAATCCATTTTTTACGCTTACGTATGAGCCAATATTCTCTCTAGGTTGCTTTTAGGTTTTTACCTAAGTTCTATGAAACCCTCGACAAGAGACAATCAGTTGTTCATGTCATATGAACATTCTCTTCATCAACAATTCGACATACCATTCAATTTGCATAGTATCAAGTAGAATGTAGTGACCTCAGTAAAAGACTCCTTCTAGGGTTTGTCAAGGATCCTAGTACAAATAGCCAACCTTCTTAGGCGTCTCGAGGTACTACCACACAACCTAAAGGCAATAGAGAGAAGGTTAGATCACACCTATTAGGTTAAGCTCATGGAAACCCTAATATTGCATTGGTGGGTGGCTTGGATCCACTAAACCCCGAGATAAGGGTGTTTAGTTACCTGATAGGTGTGGATCTTATTAGCATTTATAGAGTGTTTTGCATATATTTTTTTAACCTAAATGCTAGATTCACACTCATATTCTTAAAGCTTACACTAATCCCCCATTTGCTTATGCTTTGCAGGATTAGAAGGAAAATCAAGCAAAGTGATGGAGAAACCAAGTTGTGAGGAAGGTGTTGATCCTACAGTAGAGCACTCGCCAAGGTGAAGTGGTTCGCCAAGGCAAAGGATGCTTCGCCGCTACGAAGCCCAAGCCCAAGCAAGAAGACCTCTCAAGTTCGCCAAGGCATAGGAAGAACGCAACAAAAGACAACTCTGGGCTTGCTCAAAGAAGCTCTACGAGGTGAAGTAGATGTCTAGTCAACAAAGCAGACTCATTTTTGTCGCCCATCTTTGGCCCATTTTCCATTTTCCTATAAATATATGTATTATAGACTGGTTTAGGGTTCAGCTTTGAAAGAAGAACATTCCCCTTAAGGTTTCTCCTCTCTTCTTCTTGATCCATTCTAGGGCTTTTGATTTTGTTCCTTTACTTTGATTTGAACCATATTTAAAGATTTATCATTGGGAGGAGCTCTGTGAATCAAGCAAGGTAGAGTTGGAGACTCACCATCTCATTTGTTTTCAGATCTTTAAACTCTACTTCTCTTGTCAATATTTCATTATTATGTTTATCTTAAATATGATTTTATCGATTACTGTCACAAATGGAGTAGCCGAACTTTCCTCTAGGGTTGATTGCAGTTGATGCTCTGGTTTATATATGATTTATGATAATTTTGTGAATTCATGTCAGTGGATGTTAATGGTGTAGTTCTAGATTATTATATTAACTAATTAATTCTATACCGAGTTGAGTCTTAGATCACCATAATACTAAAGTATCCTTGTGACGCTTGGATTATGCCCTAAAATCTGGTCTCGGTCTCTTAAAGTATGAATTAGTTAATTGAAATACTAATTAACATAATCAAAGAAGTCTAGGGAATTGGAAATGCCTAGTACTAGATGGATTTCATTAGGAGTAGCACCATCTTAGCATTATGAGGATCAGATGGACTGAGAGGTGATTGATCCGAAGGAATCCGGTAGTCCTGGCCAGTGGATCGAGAGGTACTAATAGATTCTAAGGAAAGCATCATTTTATAAAAGTACCATACTTAATGACCTAGATGGATCAAATGCAGAATAGGAGTTGGTGTAAGAAATTAAGGAGACACTTAAAGTGTAAACCTCTATGTCGGATTCCTGACATGTACGCGTGCGCTCACATAATCAACGCTTAATGAATATAAACTATAAATGCATCAATGAGACAATTAACCTTGAATCTTCAGCTATATCCTCCACTATTACCCCATTCCTTGTGAGGGACATCGATCACACCTTGTTTTATTTTGTTTTGTTTTATTTTAGTTTAGCTTAGGAAACCCTTGTTCACCTAATTCATTGAGTCGCCAAATAGTGAACGACTTAAGTAGTCCGTGCAATTAATCCTCGCTTAAACCACACATTCCCCGTGATTGACACTGACTTTTAGTCCATCAGACATTTGTGTGGACTCAAGGCTTATGAAAATCACTAACAAGTTTTTGGCGTCGTTGTCAAGGACTTAACAAAGTCTTTGGTAGCTACGCCAATTATCAACGTTTTTGGTGTCACGCTCGAAGTACGCTGATTGATATTGAAAAGAGAAGTTTGCTAATTTGAGTAAAAAAAAAATTTTCTTTTTCGCTTTTACTATTTATTTGAATTTTGTAATAATACTTTTCTTTATTTTGTAAATTTTTAAGGTGTTAAGTATAATGTCTAATGAAGAGATGAATGAGCTTCTTCTACACTTCGCATAGAATTTGCTTCTTGAGTGACCCAAAGAACACTAACATGGGAAGAAATCGTCGAAAATCAAGCACAAGCCTTAGTGAGCCAACAAGAGTATAATTTTGAAGGGGCAAATTATCTCAACAACAATGTGGGTTACTGATGAGTGTAAAACTCATCTATGTTTTCAGTTCATTTCATTTTATATCCATATTCATGTAAAACTCATAAAATTTCCTTTAAACTTGGTTTTCAGAGATTCTCGATGAAAAGCAAGTGATTTGGCAAGAAATGAGCAATATATTTCCAAAAGAAGAGTCAACTAGGTGTCTCACAAATATGACCGGGAAGCATGAATTTTTATGTACCAGATGGAACATCAAATTGTTCAAATTCCCCCATAGTTGCATTCTACATTCAAAGAGCTTTCCAACGATACGTCACATGCCCAAATCCTAGTTAAAACGAAGAAGTTATGACCCTAATAAGTTGGAGAAGAAAATCAATTCCTGCTGCAAACTATGTCGCAACATAAAAAAAAAGTCGCGACAAAGCAAAAAAAAAAGTTGCGACAAAGTAAAAAAAATGTCACGACAAAGCCGCTGAATAAAGCCGGGACAGTCATGTCGCGACTCAAAATGTCGTATGCTCACTCAAATGTCAGAGGTTATGACTAAAATTGCTAATGTCGTGACATAGCAAAAAAAAGTCGCGACAAAGCAAAAAAATGTCACGACAAAGCAAAAAAAATGTCGTGATAGAGCCAGCAACAAGGTCAGAGTGCTGATGTTGTGACTCAAAAATGTTGATGTCGCAACTCAAAAGTATTGATGTCGCGACTCCAAAATGCTGATGTCACGACTCAAATGCTGGAAAAAACCATAAAAGCCCGAAAATTGATATTTTGGCTTGTTTTCAAGCCCATTTTCACTCGAGGACTATAAATACACATTTTTTAAATTTTTAGGAAATGAAAAAACGAGGAGGAGAGAGAAAATCTCTCATGAGGGTTCCTCTCTCTAAAAACCTACCCATTTTTTTAGTTTAGCTTAGGGCTTTGATTTATAGTAGATCTTAGAGTAGTTTTAAAGGCGCATTTTTTTATTCAGACAAATGCATTTCTGTTGTACTAAGAGATTCAATTTATTTATTATTGAGAGACGTAAGATTGTGCTTAAATTTGGATTTTTTCTCACCGTATCTTGATTTCTTCTTCATTTTCTTACTCGGTTGTTTGATTAGTGATGATTGAACTAAAGAATGGAACATTAAACAATTTCTGGTGGGTGGGGATTAATTGTTGAACATTCAGATTTGCAGATTTTCAGTTTATTTTGTGGGTTTGAAGACTGGTTTTATATAAGTGGTATGGTTCATATAAGGAGCTGTTCTTAAAATTAGTAGCTTGTACCTAGAAAAGGGTTGTATCTTGCTTTGATTTCCAGGAAGCCCTCTAAGGAGTTACAGAAGGGAGATCTTCGAGTGCATGGAGTGCTTACTGGGGGGGTATGTTATACTAATATTATGGAACTAATGAATTCTGAAAGATTACTTCGATAGATCACTAACTTACTCATAGTGTGAGAATAGTTGGATGATGTATCAATTTAGTTGATTAGAGGATTCTCCTTAGTTTGATGAAAGGATCTTGATCCCAGCAACAAAGATCTAACTGGCGAGATAGAAAGATGATCGAGAAGGACGATACCAAATTGACGGGAGTAAGGCCTTGCATAATCCCGTCTACAGGGGTAAGAATTCTTCGCTCTAAGATTTTAAAAGAAGTACTAAAAAGGAAAATACCGATCTAGAAAGATGATTTATCTTCATAAGTAATTGATTAGACTCATGTCTTTGAAAGTAACATGGATCTCAATTAATTAAATGAAATGTATGGTGAAGACAGAATCGCTTATACATATTGTTTCTTTGACAAACTACAGATTCAACTCATAAATGTCATGGCTTTCAAGGAAATGCAAATTGATTGTTAAATGATTATCAACATCCCTAGTGCCTCTCTCTTCATAAATTTGCATTTCTAGCTTGTTTATCTGGGTAGATTTTGTGATTAGTTTTAAATAAGTTTTTATTTCGCTTAAATTGATTTTAACTGCATCCTATTTGGTTGCCTAATAAATGGCATTCTTGTAGTCTGGCAACAAATTTCCAATTATGTAACTTCCAATCCTCGGGTATGATATATGGACTTTATGAGTCCACTTTATTATTTGTAAGGACTCAGGCACTGCTAAAGGGGTTAATGTTGGTAATACTTTTCATTTTAGTTTTTGAGTACACTTACTTTTGTTTGAAATCAGTTTTTTTTTTTAGTATTTAGTACATTCACTTCCTTGGCCAAATTTTCATATATAATACATCATTTGGTCCTTCCAGCTACTTCTCCCAATCCCACAACATTATGCCAAGTTACAACCATTCGGGTTGGGAGACATTTGGCAATATCTCCAATGGACATCCAAGTATGCAACCACAAGAAAGTTCAAGTTCCTTTTATCAAGAACAATTCCGGAAACCATCTGAGGATGAGCTATTTATTGCCTTGAAGGAAGAAATTAAAAAGGATAAAGAAGCTCTAGAAATGCAATTGCCAAACATAGAACCCAAGGTGGATGCTAACATGATAGCTAACATTGACACCAATTCGAAAAATATCAATAAAGAAATGTATGCTATCATGGAAAGAGTGGCAACACAAGCTGAGGAATTGGAAAAACTTCTAAAAGAACAATCCCCAAGGCAACTCCCAAGCGACATAAAGAATGATGACATATGGGAGAGTGAAATCATATATTTAAGCCTTGGAGAAGAACTTTCGAGCCCGACATTGGATGAGGACAAGAACATAATTGAAAGCGACAAAATGCCCATGCTCATGCTAGAATCCTCCAAATAATATGCAAACATCATTCTGCAAACAAACGAATAGAAACAAATAGCAAACTTTATTGAAAACTAAGGAGAACCAAAAAGTATGGTTTTGTTCTCAAGGAGATGATGCATATGTTTGATCCGACATAAACCTCTTTAAATAGAGTTACAAATGACTTGGGGGCAATATTGGAAGATTATAAGGCTCCCATGAGGGTTATAACACTTAACATATCACAAAAGGGCAAAATAATTACATAAACTTGAAATGGTCATGTGAGGAGGGCTTCCGGGGGTCCACTAAAATTTCGCTCCCGACAAATTTCACGGAGGAATGAATCTCTACCCCCCATTTCACTCGCATCTATGTGGTGGGGAGCGAGATTTAGCCTCACGGTTCCAGAGCAGCCAATCTAATGTTGGTACCTCTTCTCTTCCTTCGTTGTCCGACCATGTACTTGAAGTCCCAGGACCCTTGAGTCCTCCTCCAATTCTTCAAAGCTCAAACTAGAATCCCCAAGTGTTTCTCATTGCTCGACCTATGATTCCAAGGAGCCTAAAAGTACCTAAAACCTATAAAAACACTAGTACTCTATAGGAAACATTAGTGAAAGGGGTTAAGGAGCTAATAATTCGCATAATTGGCTACATGTGATGACTTTGCACTCAGAAGGCTTAATGTAGGAATAATTAAGCATGTAAAATAATCCTTTTTGAGTGGTTATCATAAATCAACTTCTCACATATTTGGTGCTTCCAAGTCACCCACCATTGCACTTCAAGGGATACAAGTACTTCATCTAAAATGTACAAATTGATTGCTTCTTATTTTCTATTAGGTTGTGTGGTAATAAGTTTGAGATGTCTAGGAAGACGTACTACTGGTATTTAGATTCCAACCGAACCCTAGAAGTGAGCCCTCAGCCTTTAGTCGCAGGGTTTCGGTGAACTCGCGTTTTCCTAGTGATGTATGTCGGGCAGCTCACTAAGCGTGAGATATTCAATTCCACATGGGCTAAGGGTCACTATTTTTTTGAGAGCTTCCACAGGCTAAGTAAGATCCTAAAAGAAATATTTTGAGTAATCAATTTTAACCATACACCTAGAACATGCACTTAACCCTCAATCCAATAATGAGGACCCTTTAGTTGAGACATGGTGATCAGATATAGGTCAGATCCCACTTACTACGCCCATCTAGAAAGCCCTAGTTATCCTTTGAAATTGCATTGTGTGCTCGCCAGGAAACTAAGTCCCAAGGCCTCTTAGAATATAGAAATCAACCTTGAAACAAAAATTGCTATAAAAAAGCTTCCCAAAACACTTCATTTAAATAAGGTTTTCTCAAGAACTAATTAATCACTACATGTAGTTAATATCCATCTTAGTTGACGACCCTAAAGCTACTATACCTAAAAGGAACTTCAGTTACCTCTAGGTGGGTGCTAGGTTTATAAATTTTGTGGTATTCTTCACTTACACCTAGGTTAGAGCGGGAATCACATGGCGCCGTTGCCAAAGATGGTGCCTTATTTCTCTTAGTGATTTAATAATTTTTGCATTGTTTTTTTATTTTTTTTCTTTATTTTAGTTAATTTTCTTTTTTCTTTTTCTTTTTGGGGACTAACCTTACTTATAAGTATTTAGTGTTCTGTTTTGTTTTTAGTTTTATTTTACTATATGGACAGCTAGTAAAGAAAAGATCAAGGACGTCTAATCAGGATGGAACAAGCACCCCAAGAAAACCTACCTCCTCAAGCTAATGTGGAGAATCAGTTAAGAAACAACGAAAACCAAGGTGTTGAGAGGCAGCCACAACTAACCTAAACTCATGATACACCTCTAACGAGCAACTAACAAAGATTTCGATCTTTAAAGGACCACAGAAATCCACCTATGGAGAGCACACCTTTATGCATCATGCTGAGAGATACCTTTGTAGTGAGAATTACTCGAGACTTCTATATCATCTACCTACATTCCACAACATGGAGAGAACCCCTACACGCATGTCACATACTTCAAAAATCCTACAACAAGCAATCTGAGAGGAGGAGGCATCTGTAGACAATGATTGACAAGCTCCATCAACCTTAGCTGATAAGACAAAGTACTCAGCTGAGCCTCCACTGAGGCTCTGAGAGCATTCATACTTGGGCTGAGTTGTAGGCACACTTTTCATGGAACATTACAACTGTTCTACATCAAATTATTGTTTTCTTGTGTTCTTTATCTTTTCTCAAAACAAAAAAATAAAAAATTGAAACCAAACTAACCCAAACATACTAAAATTTACAAAGGTGGCAGAATAAGAGAGCTACTTCAGATGAGATTTAAACAGAGACGCAATATAGGAGGAAGGAGGTGGGGAAAGCAGTAATCGCGTGGCTACTGCCAGTGACACCTTGACTAACCGGTGACCAGCTGCCCACTTTCTGTTTATTTTTCTACGCGGTACATTGACAATCCTTTATGAGCGAGTTTTCAGCCCAAAGAAAATTCTGCACAATCCACATTCATAGTTCTGCAAAATTAAATTCCTTAAAATTTTAGAGAAATTCTCCTATGGCTTCCACAAGTACCTCTGCTTCCACTTCGAGTCCGCAATGGAATTATGATGTTTTCTTGAGTTTCAAAGGCGAAGACACCCGATTCAATTTCATAGATCACTTGTATGCAAATTTGATTGGAAGAGGTATTCATACCTGTTGGACTTGGGCTGGGTCGCCCACATGGGCTAGACTCAACCCAAACATAGCAGCTGATAGTTGAGGCAAGCTTGTCTTGGAGATAATCTACTCAACCGCCATGTACATTAAACATAAAAGAGAGATATTGAGACTGGCAATCCAAAAATTTTTTTTTTGAAGAAACAGAGAAAATCATTTGCACAGAAAAATCAAAGAGTGTTCGGACTGTGGAATCAATTCCAGTTCTAGTAATTGGAGTTACACATTGAAGCATTGAAGAAATAACGATCTTGCTCGGGCTTTATCGTACGCCCGCAGAACAACGAGTAAGTGTTCTTGATACTTTAAAATCTACAATGGTATTAGAGCGGTTTACGTATGTTTTCATATTTGAATGTGGTATTTTTGTGGGTAAAAACGCATTAGAATGCATCTAATACACATGCACGTCTTGGAGAATACTGCAAACCGAAACTTTTTGGGTAAATTTTCAGAAAACTGTTTTGAGAGACTACGTAGAGTTTGATTCCTGCATCTTTGGTTGCGTATTTGATATGGTTGGTGCTCTGAACAATCTTTCCAACGAGTATTTTTTCATATTTTTCTGATCAACGTGCAAATTGTTATGAATTTTTGAAGATTAAAGATCGAAACTGCCTATACACATGTTTTCTGGGAAAATTTCTGTTGTTTGTGCAGTTTCAATCTCGGCTTAGTGTGTATGTGACTTAAACACATATTTAAACACTTCAAAAAATTATCATCAAACCCCAATGGTAATGAAATCCGATTAATTATAATTATAAATCGAATGAAATCATATAACATGTGGACGCGTGTGACCTCGTAAAATTATAATTTTTTAGATTAATTAGTTATTAATTTTTCTAAATTATCAGATTTTTCTGAAATTTTTTTAATTATTGAAAATTAAATTGTGATGTTATAATTAACTAATTAAAAGGTTATTAATTGATAATATATTGCATTATTGTGTATGTAGTGGCTAAGTAAGAGTACAAATAATTCATTTATCGGGCATATAAGAAGAGTGCATTTCATATGCGCTGCCGAACATATAGATTATATGTATCATTGGATCACAAATCCAGGGCATCGTGATGTTCATGAGTTCTTCATCGAAAGCAACAAATCCAGCATTGTGCTGATGCCTCTACTGCACGAATGAGTCATCATTGCCTTGAAACATAGGTTGAGCTCTTTAGACTTTAACACTCTCGCAGAGGATATACTGCTTGAGAGGGAAAGTCAGCTAAAGGCTACGGGTATTCGTTTGACCGACGGCCAAGAAGGTGTTTGGAACCACGCTAGATTCTGCTCCGTGGTATGAGGAGTATATCAGACATAGTGATGATAACTTAGATGACATTGTTGATGATCCCGACAGTGTACTGCATGATTATGTATACATATTTATAATTTGATGTACATATTGGAATGTTTTTCATTAAAGACATGTTATCAGTATTTTTTTAATTTAATTACATCGATGAGCATGAATGGAAATATTCATAGTGGGAGGTTTTTGCATGGTAGATTTATGCACATATATCTCACCACAACCAAAATGTTAGCGCATGTTTAAACAATACACACAATCGACTATGCCGGTTTAAATTGATTGAATGTGTACACATTTCGTTGTCGTTGCATGTGTTAAATTATTAATTAATTTAGTACATCAGAGCAAAGCATTATTGTAAATTGAATTGTACAAGATCCTAATTTAAGTAATTGTCTCTATATAGTTGAAATGGCTCAACAGAGCATTGTCGACTTGAACCATGGAGACAAGTTTAATGAAAGAATTAATATGTTTGGCATCGTGAAGATTCAAAAGATTCCTAGAGAGCAAAGACATGCTGAAACCATTACACAACCAATGGCCGAACCCGAGCAAGGCACTACCACTCAACATAGGCGTAGACTTGGAAGCCTATCGCCTAAGGCACAAAGATCGTGTCGCTTCGCATTCGACGAGTAGCATGAAAATGATTTGATGTCGCTGATTCGAGAGGCACCGCTCAACTCGCGCCAGATGCCGCTAAGGTCCAATATGGTAAACCTCAACAACAAGACTTCGCCGCTAACCTCAAGTTTGATGGGTTATAAGAAGCGCTGCACGACACCAGCGAGGCAAGATCTTACGATCGCGCCCATGATCGCTGAATCGGTGGTCAGCAGGGCATGACATGACCGATGAGCAAGAAGTCCAATTATTCGCTCTTGCCGAAAGAATTGGAACACATGCGCAGCAACCTACCCATAATGAAAACATCAAAATTTTGATGATGTCGCTTCGCCATGTCGAGCCGAGGAAGATCGCCTTCTCTCTCGAGAAGCCTCGCTAATGAAGCTCATGATCGAATCCAAATCACGAGGAGCAAAAGGCTTTAGACGAAAAGGAATTGGAAAGGTAAGGGTTTCCAAAAGGCGAAGAGGAGAAGGCCCTGCGGACAAAGCGCAAGCGTGGGAAACGCGCGCATGAGCGTAAACAAGAATCGCTTTAACTGCGGGCAACCCGTCACTTTGCTCGCATCGTGATCGAGTCAGTGCGGTATTGTTTCGCATTACAAACTGCCCTCTAACTTATATGTTAGTATCGCTTAATGCTGCCGAGACTGCCTTTTGGATCAGAGACTCAAATAAAGAATCCTACCACGTAGCAAGGACCGAACAACTTATGTGGAATTTCGTCTAATTCCTAAAGGCGAGTAGCATATACATGGGGGAATAATGCTTCCATCGACGTGCTAGGATCTAAGACTCGCAAACTAGAGTTTCAAGGGGTGGTCGATTCATGATGTGCTATATGTCTTAAAGTTCGACTTAAATCTTGTTTCTCGTTTCGTTTACTAGAACTAGGTTTCCAACTTATATTTAATGCGGTTGTGTAAAAGTATTTCAACAACGCTATTATGGTTCTCGCTATGTGTTAGATGGATTTATGGTGTCGACACCACTAATATTGTACCGAATGACACCGCCTATCTATGCTGTTGGTAATCCAGCTTTGTTTCAATACCGAGTATTTTATGGCATGCTAGATTAGACACATCGCAAGACCGATTAAATAGATCAAGCCGAAAGTGTGTCTCTCGGGATCACTCAAAGTAGAATTACTTTACATGTGAGCATTGCCTAGTTGGAAAAGCACCTTAGATTACCATTCGCAAAGCCAAGAGAGCCATTAGTCCATTATAACTATTCATTCGCATCTATGGACCATCAATGTGAGGGCATAGTATGGTGCCGACTACTTCATCACTTTTATAGATGATTTCACATGTTTTGGTCATGTTTATTTGATTGCTCACAAGTCTGACGCATTGTACTGCTTCAAGAGATATACCAATTTGGTAGAGAATCAATTAAACGTGAAGATCAAAACACTAAGGACCGATCGAGGTCATGAATATCTATCCGACAAATTCAAAAGTTTTTGTGATGAAAAGGGTATAGCTCGATAGCTAACTATTCCTTACACTCCGCAACAAAAATGGAGCTGCGTAGTTATGAATAGAACCCTCTTGTATATGGTTAGGCCAACATGGCGCAAGCTAATTTACCTATCTCCTTCTGGGGAGATGCGTTATTAACTGCTGCCTACGTACTTAATCGTGTGCCCTCTAAATCTGTCCCCTCCACCCCATATGAATTATGGAATAGCAATAAACCTGACTTAGGAAATTTGCATCCTTGGGGGTGTGCAGCTTACATTCACAATAATACTCATCAGATACTTTGAAACCTCCAAAGGATTTGTTTTCATCAGAAAAGCGATGGAGCGTGATTGCAGCTTGGAGTCCCATGATGTCGCTTAGAAGAGGACTTTCCCGTGAGAGTGCAAGATTAATGTGCATTTCAATTTTATGAAAATCTAGAAAATGGAGACTCCTACCACAAAGAGAGGGATTAGAGGACACCTTTAATCCTGAGGAAAGGAGCGACATAATGCTCGATCCGACTCCTATGGAGAAAGATCACGAGCAATCTCAACCTCGGCCAAGCATCCGTGAACGTATTCCGTCAAGGCCGATTTGAGATTGAGGGGGAAGCATTCATGATTGCCCACGTGATGATCAAGAGCCAAAACAATTACGAGGGTCTATCCGTCCTAAAGCTAAGGAATGGAGTAAAACTATGAAGAAGAAATGGAGTCACGAGAACTAATCAGTCTCGGGATTTGGTTGATCTACCGCCGTGATCGTAAAATCCATTGGAAATAAATGGATTCTCAAAATTAAACGTAGCGCGGATGGGTCCATGTAAAGATATAAGGCTCCGACCGGGTAGCAAAAGGCTACACACAAGAAGAGGGAATCGACTATGAAGATACATTCCTCACCGTTGTGAGAATTACTCAGCCTCGCCTCGCTCTAGCCATACGCACATATGGACTTAGAATTATACCAAATGGACGAAAAACTGCATTTCTCAATGGAGAACTAGATGAAGAAATCTATATGGATCAACCTTTAGGTTTTGAATCTAAAGGACAAGAGCGCAAAGTTCGCAAAGCCTCAAAAGATCCATAATGGTCTCAAGTACATCTAGGCAATGGAACATCAAGTTTCATCAAGCAATCCAGCGATGACTTCATGGCGATGGAAGAAGACCATTGCGTGTATTTAAAACGTTCGATTGATGGTTTTGTAATTTTGTCCTTGTATGTCGATGACATTTTAATAGCTGGAAATAGCAAAGAGATGATTGACACTACTAAGAAGTGGTTGTCATCAAACTTTGAAATGAAAGATATGGTGAAGCTAGCTACGTGCTTATAGTGTGAAGATCATAAGAGATCGCACTAAAAGGCTTTTTTTTTGCCATCTGGAGAGATCACATCAAAAAGATGTTGTGAGCGCCATCACATGCAAGATAGCAAGCCGATGGATACCACTGCTGGAAAAGTTTGAGCCTAAGTCTTCGATATGTGTCCAAAGACTCCGTAAGAGAAAGAGAAAATATCCGTATAGCTTATGCCGTTGGCCGGCCGTAGTCCGATGTATGCAATGATGTGCACACGTCCCACATATGCTACGCCGTTGGTTTGCTACGGCTTCAATCAAATTCGTCAAAAGCATTGGATGGCACCAAGAGGACGGCGTATCTAAAAGGAACTTCGCACTATGTCGTTATCAAGGGAAGAAAGATCATACCGATTGGTTACTCGATGCTGATTGGGAGGTGATGTTGATCGTAAGGCAATCGACGGATATGCTTGCTAAATGATAGCTATACTATGGAGTAGCAAAAGCAATCCCAGCCTTGTCCACTATGGGAGGCCGATCACGTAGCTCGTCTCAAGAAGAACTCAAGATGCGCTTGTTAAGGAGTTTCCCGCATCATTTAGAAATTGTCGACCTAAGATTAGAGCCCGTGACAATTCGTGACAACACCGCCGCATTGGTCTGCCAAGGATCCTAAATATCATGGAAAGACCAACATATCAAGAAAAGATATCACTATATTGTAGATGCAATTACCGATAAGGACGTGGTCCTAAAATACATTTCTACAACATGGTGGCTGACCCACTCACTGCTTCAATAGCTAGGGATGTATTCATTAGACATTTTAAACTTCGGGCTTATGTAGAATGTAATCGATTCCGACAAGCTTACAAGCTGTCAATAATTTAAATGTTTTTGCATATTATTCAACGCTTATTTTAAAGTGATACTGTAAGAGTAGAGTTGTACAATCTAATAAACTATGTCGATAGATTCAAGCATTGGCTCACTCACACGAGTAATCGCTCTAGCGCTGTAGCGGCGAGTAGAGATGAGACTATTTGAATTATACGCCGATTAGCGACTCTGAGCGCAATGGGAGCAAATTTAATTCAAAGACATTAATTTGAAGTCACTCGCTAGGAACCAAGATGAGGTTCTTAAAAGAAGATCACACAATGTATCCCCACCATTCATGTGTCTATATGATAAAGCCGAGGTGAAATTAGTCATCTAGCACTACAGTGCTGAGAAGATGAGAATCCCTGTGCTCGCGCCGTGGATTCGTGGACAAGGCAAAGACTCAGATGGTATATTACTCTAACGAGGAGAGTGCACCACATACATCTCTATCTTAGGATAAGAAAAGAAAAGCTCGCTATAATATGCATTTCCCATACGCATGTGCTAGTCGACCTATCGTGAAGTCGAAGAATGGTTCTCGTCTTCACCGTGCGAGTCCTTAAGAGATCTTGATATAGATCTCAACACTTTACCCTTTGCAAATTTTGACTATATCATGATGTGATGTATTAATGTATGCTACCTTAAGGGTGTATCCTATGGTCATGGAATGATTCGACATAAAGGTGCATTCTTAGGAAAGCGAGTTAATTCAGATCTAATTGATATGAGGGCGAAAGAAAGAACATTTTTGGTTTTACACTTTGGCCAGACTACCGGCTGCCTAATCATCTCACTCGAAGGAGTTTGATATGATTTAGAATACTTGTTATCAAGTAATGAATTGAGTATAGAATTCGAGGATTGAATAATACTCAATTATGTGTAATCTAAAATGTTTGTGTATATAAGTACACTTTCTGATTAATTATATTTTAGGTCATGTTCCACATGGCCTAGATGGGGTTTCTATATTGAGCTCCCATTATCTAAGCCAGTCGCATCTGGGCCCTTTCACCCGTATGAATAATTTCTAGTGCAAATATAAAATTCTATCACATTGATTGATATGAGTCCAGCCCATTACGGGCGAGCTGAGATGTCGACTTCAAATGGTCACCCACATGGGCTAGACTCAACCAAATCCCATATGCTCATGAAGTCGCGCGCTTGTCTTAGATAATCAAGCTTCAACTCATGTATCGCGAAACATACAAGAGAGATATTTGAGACCGAATCCAAAATTTTTTTGAAGAAAACAGAAAATCACGGTAATGTAAAAATCAAAGAGTGTTCTGACCGTGAAACTAACTCGCTCTAGTAATTGGAGTTACACATTGAAGCATTGAAGAAATAACAATCCTGTCAAGTTTATCGTATCGATCAGGAACAACGAGTAAGTGATTTTGATACTTTAAAATCTACAATACCTTTAGAGATGATTCACTCAAGAGAGGGAAAGAGATCGCCCCTAAACTCCTAAAAGTTATTGAAGAATCAAGGTTTGCCCTAATCCTTTTCTCGGAAAATTATGCTAGTTCAAGATGGTGTTTAGATGAGCTGGTGAAAATCAGTGGGAATGTATATTGTGGAGGCTTGGAGAGACATTCTCTAATTACGAAGAAGATACACAAGAGATGAAAGAGAAGGTGCAAATCGAGGACGCATTGACAAGGCCCAATTTATCAGGAGAGCATGTCAAGGATGGGTAAAGCTTCATTAATTTCTTCAATCTTTAGTTTACCTTTTTAAGTAGGTTTTATTTATTGGTATAGGAATCATGCAATTTTTCTTATTTATTATTTTATATTTTTTAGTTATAGTTTAATTAATTGGTATAATGAGCTACAGCCAATTAATCATCACATCTACTTTATAATCGCGGTGTATGAGCGTCTACATATTAAGAAAATCGCCAACAATATATTCATGGGATTGAATCAGAATGATCGATGCTGGTCCCAACTTAGTCAGGTGATTCGCAATTACATCATTTGTCGGTTATGTGTTGATCAATTGAATGATGTTCTCATAATTGGTATATGCGGAATAGGTGGAATACGTAAGACGACCGTAACCAAAGCTGTATATAATAATTTAGCTCATAAATTTGAGTATATGAGCTTTCTCGAAAATGTTAGAGAAGTTTGCAATAATATGGGTTTATGCCATTTACAAAATCAACTTCTTTGTAGGATTCCTGTGAGTCGAGCAAAGAAGCAAAGTAAGCAATGTTGCACAAGGAGCCAATATTGTAAAAAATGGTCTCCGATTTAAAAGAGTTGTTGTTGTTTTCGATGACATTGATGATTAGAATCGATTAAAGTATTTACTCAAAGATTGGGAAGGGCTTGGAAAAGGAAGCAGAGTCATCGTAACAACTAAAAATAAGCATTTGTTACAAGAAGTGGATGATGTATATAAGGTTGAGGGATTAAATTTTGAACAAGCTTCTGAGCTTTTGAGTCGCTACGCTTTTAGGAAAAATCTTCCTAATCAAGATTTCATTCCCCTCTCAAATTATGTAGTCTCTTATTGTCATGGCCTCCCATTAGCTCTAAAAGTCATCGATTCTCTCTTGTTTAACAAAACAATACTCCAATGGAAAAGTGACTTGCATAAACTGAAAAGGGAAACTCAAATGAAAATTCAAAATGTGCTTAAAATAAGCTTTTATGGATTAGATCATACACAAGAAAATATTTCTTGATGTTGCATGCTTTTTTAAAGGGGAAGACAAAGACTTTGTTTCAAGGATTTTGGATAGTTGAGATTTGTGTGCAGAGAAAGGAATACAAGTCCTCTGAGATAAATCTAAGAGATTCTGGTGTTAAGATGGTAAGATTTGAGACAAGAAATGGATAATATTTATCCCAGTGGACTCTGATAGTCCAAAGCATAGAGCAGATTGTATCAGAATGGATGCTTACGATATTTGATGATAAGGTAATTTCCAAACTCAAGAACCTATTTAAGCTTTATAGAGGTATGAAAATTTGTGCAATATCATTTTTGTCCAAGTTACATATCTATACCATTTTAGCAAGCTTTTCTCTGTTATGCTTGCTTAATCCTTTGTTGTTGTGTGCATGAAAAATGTTTAGGCAGTATTCTTGGACTTGTCTAGATCAAAACAACTGCAATTTAGTTCTAAGGTTTTTGCAAAGATGAAACTACTTAGATTGCTCAAGACTTATGAGAGGGAGTATTGTGGTTCTATGAGAAAAGCGTATAAAGTTATTCTTCCTTACAATTTTAAATTCCCCTCACATGAGTTGAGATATCTTTATTGGGAAGGATACCCTTTGAAATCATTGCCGTCAAATTTTCATGGAGAGAACCTTGTTGAACTCAACATGATGAATAGTAACATAAAACAACTTTGGCTTGGAAATAAAGGTATGATTAGTATTTCATCAGATATTTTGTTTCCGACATTAATTTTTTGTTGAACTCAACATGATGAATAGTAACATAAAACAACTTTGGCATGGAAATAAGGTATGATTAGTATTTCATCATATTATTTTGTTTGACATTATTTTTTTGTTCATGAAAGTTCAACTACTAGACCAAATTTCCTTTTGTCACAGAGCCTGGGAAAGTTGAAGATCTTAAATTTACAAGGATCGAAGAATCTCACTAATGTAGTCTCCTGAATTTTCTGAGTCACTGGATCGTCGGAGCATCAACTTGCCAGCATGTACCTGCAAAACACACAAGAGAGCGGTGGTGGTGCACCTATCGCCTCTCCAATGCCTAAGTCAGATTCAGCAATCCAAAGAGATAAATCAATCCGTCATTTTATTCAAGAGTGTCTTACCTTCTATGGTGTCACCCCCTCCTCTCTTATGGAGGAGGGCCGTTGTCCACTTTACATGGGAAGTAGGCGATTCCCTTCCAAAACGGAAGGGGAAGGTAGCGCTTTGTTCGCATGTTATGACACGTTCTTCCCTTTAAATAGCCAAACTGCCCTTATCTTCTACGTTTGATCGCCACTAGGAAGGCTACGTGTGCGACTCATGGGTGGTTATTTGTTTAAGCTAAGAGAAGTTAGCCGGCTACCTCCTTAAAGATGGTAATCACCAGAAAGATCGTGATCTAGGCATTATAACTCCCAACCCGACCGAGGAAGTATGTTTGGGCCTCTGGTGGTAAATGAAGACGTATCGGGTCATGATCAGCCTCCGAAGGATTGGGCCTCCGTAGGCTCTGGGCTTTATGCCCCAGAGACCGAACGGGCCATCGACCCATGGATGGAGTCCGTTGGGGTCCGTTGGTTGAGGATCTCGCTGTGCTTCCAAGCAGGCCACAATGCCCCCCCTTTTCCCGACTAAGGAGGTTGTTCTTCTCCGGCCGGGAAAAGAGAATACTTGGGACATGTTTGATGTGGGGATTGGCGGGAAAAGAGAATATTTAGGACTTGCTTGGTGTGGGGATTGGTGAAGCATTAATGCAGGGGTGTTCCAATGTGCACATTACCGAGGAATTTGCTAGTTTTTTGATGTCGCATTTGATGCAGTCATTTGGGGATTCCTTCGAGGCTGAAGATCCCTATAAAAGGTTTGTAGGAGAAGGAATTCTTTTGTGTCGGTTTTACAGTGGGGTGGTTTGGTGAGGCATTTTCTGGAGTTAGACTTCTGTGATTGCTGCATGGATGAGGCGTATGAAGAGAGTTAATTATGATTGTTAAGCATGGAGCAGGCTAAAATTTGCAAGGTTTGAGCGGAGTCGGAAATGTTTCATACGGAGGGATATCTTTGAGCTATGTGGCCTCGTCTTTGTGGCCGGTAAACTCGAATGGAACTCTCCGGGAACTAAGAATGCCTCCTAAATCAGGTTTTATGTTCTTTCACCTTCCGAATCAACAAGAGATCTGTGGTTCCTCGTCACCTTCCTTCTCGCTTTCCCCCTTCCCCTTCTTCCTTTTTTGTTGTTTCCGATTTGTTTCTCGATAATATGATCACTTTGTGTAAATAAGGTTATGTAGCTATGAAAGCCTTTTGGTGTAATTAATGAATTTACATTTTCTGAAATGTCCTGTGTTCCTACACCCATTGTTCTCATGCTTCTCAATTCCCGGCTAGTGACAAGGACTTATGGTATTTGATATGTTTTGAAACATATCGGTTATGGTTGGCCATTCTTCGAAATGGATTGGTTTAGAATATGGTTGGCCAGTGCGAACATGGCTGTTAGGTTGACACAAAGGCCCAAGAGTCTAGCCCATGTTTGTTTACTATACCCTAATAGCCGAAGCGTCGCCAAGATTCAAATTGGACGTGGAGGTGATGAGTCATCATTGCATTAAATGCGGCAGTAGGCTCTAGACGCTTAATATATAGGGAGCTATCATTTGATTTCACTTCTTCCTATACTGCTTTCTGTGCTATCCCGCTTCCTTATCGAGGATCGTCTCGTGGATACTCAAGTTTATCGGCCAGCAGGCTTTCGCGGAACCGCTTCCGTGCTCTTGTTTTGGCTCTTCGCTTTTACAAGTAAACTTTGTTTCACCCCTGGGTCTACTGATTTCTGAATACTGGCACGTTTTCGGCGCCAGAATAGCGTGAAGGGGGTCATTCTTAGGGCTTGCTAGGACTGGACGACCCCCACCTAGGCATAGTGGGTTTGCAAGTGGTTTTACCTTTTACCAATGTGGTATCATGGCTTCAAGCTTATCATAGCTTTTTTTTTTTATCCTATTCTCAGAATGGCGAGAGGTCAGGAAGAGACTTCCACCATCCAGGCGGGTCGCAAGAGAGGGCCTACCAAGGGGACGCCTTCTACAAGCAGTATCATCTCTTTCTTATCTATGGAGGAGTTGAGAGCCTACTATGAAATTCCCGACATATCGATGTCACAAAGCACCTGGGATGGTCTGTACCAGTCACTATAGGCAAGAGAGGACAATGCGCATTTTTCACTCGGAGCATCACACAGGCTTTCGCTCTCAGGTTTCTCTGCAAAGCAATTTTACACTTTACCAGAGTGCCACTCAAATTTTATTCACCAAACATCATCTAGATTCACTGATGTCTGCAAATCAAACTTCTTTACCAACTTGATCTTCTTTGGTAGAAGTTTGTTTTCATGATACCTCGAGGGTGGCCAAGGCGCCATATGCCCTATGTTTACCTGCAGCCCCCGTTGTACTTGTTGTAGGACTCCCGACTCGCCAAGAGTGAGGCAAAGGTGATCCAGCAGACCTCGGGATGAGACCCCGTGTTCCCTAGCCCATTTGATGTTAACCATATGTCTTTTCCAGTGTGTATGCGGATAGGCCCGTCACGATGTATTTTTCACATTCATTCATGTTCACTGTTTCATTATTGTGGTTATTGCACAGTGGAGAAATGAAGGGGAAAACGGTGCATTATGTGAGAAAGCTATTTTACAAAACCTGAGGTTATTGAGATTTCAGTAGAGGGAATCATGAAGTCCTTCTAACCATGAAGAATTTGCATGATTTAAGTCGCTTCCCGTCTCCTTACAGTGTCCCAATCATCCCACGTCCTCTACACTCAGAGGTTGTGGAAGGTGAGCACTTTGTGGTCATGACCTTCGAGCTTAACTGTGTGGTTCCTTTCCAAATTTTGTGGAGGCGAGGGTTTGCGTGTAACGAGTCGAGAACTGGTGGATCAGCACTCAACCCACCCAACTCTCTCCATTGTTTTAGGAACTTGGCCCTACTCCCCAAAGGCCCGGCTGTGTCATGGGTGGTCAAGCTTGAGCCCTTCCGGTACAAAGGACTCCCGTCAGCTCGAGCATCAAGAAAAGAAGGAGGAGACAGAAAGTTACCGGGAGCAGGGCTGAGGACTTCATTCCTGGGTCCTCCATCCCACCGCTCCTGAAGGTGGAAGAAGAAGAAGAGGAAGAGGACGATATGTTCGACTCAGTTCACCTGCTACCCTGCTGAAGAGGTGTTAGTTCGAAGGTAGCTGGCCGATGTCGCCTCCAAGTGGCCTGAGGAACTGACTACCGCTTGGATGGGGGTCTGAGGTAGCCATTGTCATCTCGGGTTCACCCGAGATGGGTTTGAACTATAAGTCGGCTATGGAGGAACCACTCGCAGATTGGGAGAGCATCTCCTGCTCCCGCACCTCAGTCCGTCCTTCCGAGCTACAGCCATCGGTCGCTTGATGTATATATTCCGGAGGCCACGTAGGAAGCCACCGTCCCTAATCGTATGTTGGTGAATTCGTGATTCCCCACGCTGCCCCGCTCTCCCCTTATGGAGGGGGCATACCGCCGAGGCGCCAGAGATTTGTTGATCGGGCCGGAGCCCTTTAATCTAGGAAAATTCTGATCGACCATTTGCACAACTGCACTGACGATGCCGCGGATGCCTAGAATCTGCTCGTCGGGGCCAGGCGAAGAGATTATCTTGCCCCGCGTACTACTTAAAGAAGATCTTCAAGAAATAATCGAGATGGAATGTAGGCTCGCAACCGTAATCTCATAAATCGACTAACTAGTGTTTTTTGAAGCGCTTTTTTCTCGTTTCTAGTATTGGCTCTTTAATCATTGTTATATAATTAATATGTTTCTTTCGCAGTGTGATGTTGCTATCCCGGAATACGGCCTTTCAAAGACTGAGAATTCAACCCTACTGAGGGAGGCTGAGATTGCGCCTACACCCAAATGGTTTGAGCAAAAGAACCCGAGTGTTTCCCCATGGAGGTAGTCAAAATCAAGATGGTCGGAGTTGGTGCTCAGAGAAGCCTGAGGGCAACCGCCGAGGCAAGAGATGCCGCTCACATGAAGTGGGCAACACCCCACCGAGATTGATGCTGGGGGAAAGCTACCGCACGATGGAACTGGCGCCAGCTCCGGTCCATGTCTCTAGCTACTTCAAAAGATGCCTGACGGAAGGTGGAGCGCCCAAGACGGATGTAAAGGTGCTTTGCTACCTGAGAGACTGTCAACATGAGGAGAAGCGCTACTGGTCACAGATGAGTGAGTTTTTACTGCCAGAGTTTTGGGCTAGTAAAGATGAGTTGTCTGCTTTCCATGCAGAGGTCGCTAAAGAGAAGAAGGCCTTGGAGACGGAATATGATGTTGGCTTTGAAGTCATCTTCAATTACGGATATGGTTGCTGTGCCTTTGCGCACAATATTTGTGGAAGTAAGCCTGAGATTCCAAACGGGATGCCAGGCACGTTAGAGCCATTAACTCAAGAGTTTTTCGTTAATCCTCGATGCCCCCCAGTTGCAGTTCCTGTTGGGGTTGCTGTTGCTCCAAAGGCGGGTGTTAGCGAAGAGGTCGAGCACTCCTCAATCGTCGGGGCTAAAGTAGGTGATAACCATGATTCTTCGATCCAGGTGGCGGGAAGGGAGGATCGATCGGCGAGAGTTAGGGCGACGATACGGCGGTTTTCTTGCCCGACTGGCTCCTTTGCCTCCATTTTGTATCCCAACATTTTTATATAATGTAATCGGGCTTCTTAACGATTGTTGCAATTTTGCTGGTTTCCCTTTTGAACCGAGTAGTTTACTTTTGTTTAGCCGGATGGCGCTGATGCGTAATGAGTAGGGTGTAGTCTAGGTTTGAGCAATTTCTCCTTGGCATATTCGCTTCCTTTCGAGACTTGCAACGTACCATCCGGGCATCAAATAAATTGGTCCTGGTAGGGCATTTATCTTACTCGGAGATTAGTCTGAGCTAGAGGGGCATCAACTATGTTGAGCCGGATAACGCCATCTGGATTTTATATTGGACCAGCTGGGCATTAACCATGCTAGGCCAGATAGGGCATGTAGCGTCGCCAGGACTTGAGCACAGGCTTGTTTGGGTATTAGCCATCTTGAGCGGACGGGGCAATAGCACACTTTCGGACTTTATTCCTTAAGTGGGCATTAGCCATCTTTGAGTTGGACGGGCGCGATCGCGCGGCCGGACTTTATTTTGGCGGTAGGCATTAGCCATGCTAAGGCGGAAGAACTGTCGCGATTACCGGACTTTGTCGGCTGCGTTGGGCATTAGCCATCGCCCCGGGTCGGAGCCAGACAATACGCCACTCGGACTTTATTTTGGCGGTGGGCATTAGCCGTCTTGGGCGGACGGCAATCGCGCCGCGGACTTTGAAATTAGATTTTGAGATGAAGATTCAGTTTATAAAATAAACCATCTTTTTATTGATAGAACCTTTTGAGGTGCATATTATTCCACATTTGGGGTACAAGTGTTCCATCTAGCTTGTCTAAAGCATATGAACCTGATTTACCGACTCGTGTTACAATATGGCCCTTCAGTTAGCTTCAAAAAACTTTCACTTCATTGGATCGTTGTATTTTGAAGACTTTCCTTAAGACCCCGGGGTTTCTGGCGGGAACACTCGGGGTTTTACGCACTTATTGTATAGATTTGCCAGCTGGCGATGGTAAGATGCTATCCGTACGGCTGCTGTTTTGCGCAGTTCATCTACCGTGTCTAATTCCTTGATTATGAACTCTATATTCGATTGTTCGGGTATATTCGTTCGGAGCGTAGGCATACCGATTTCAATAGGGATTATAGCTTCCATCCCATAGGTAAGTGCAAAGGGAGATATACGGTTGGTCTACCGGTGGTCGTTCTGTAAGCCCAAAGGACCCCGAGAAGTTCATCTACCCATTTGCCTTTAGCTGCGTTTAATCATTTTTTTTTAAGGTCGTTAACAAGGTTTTGTTATAAGCCTCTGCTTGGCCGTTGCTTTACAGATACCGGGGGGTGGAGTATAAGTTCTTTATTTTCAATTCCTGACATAAGTTTCTATAGACCCGACTATCAAATTGGGGCCCACTGTCTAATATGATTGTCCGAGGAATATCGAATCGACAAACGATATTTTTCCAAATGAACTGAGTGACCTCTTTATCTTTGATTGATGCAAAAGCCTCGACCTCTATCCATTTGCTTAAGTAATCAGTGGCTACTAGCAACAGCTTTTTTTGAGTCGGGGCGGTAGGGAGTGACCCTACTATGTCAATGCCCCATTGAGCAAAGGGCCATGGGCTTGAGATAGACATTAGATCTTAAGCCGGAGGTCTTAAGATGGGAGCTTGCCATTGACACCGGCCACATTTTCTTATGTAATCGGTGGCGTCAGACTTCATGGGTGGCCAATAATACCCTTGAGTGTGGGCCTTGTGTGCCAGAGTTCTGCTGTTTGGATGATTGCTAAATATCCCCAAGTGCAATTCAACCAACACATACCAGCCCTGTTCGGTAGTTAAGCATTTCAGGTACGACCCGTTTAAGGATTGCTTGAACAATTGCCCACCGATTAAGGAAAATCTGGCGGATTGAACTTAGACCTTGTGAGCCTTGTCCTTCTCGTTAGGGAGTTCTCCCGTGTTGATATACTGCGCTATGGGGTCCATCTAGGAAGGGGAGGTTTCTCCTACCTGGCTTACTCGAATAATGGCTATCGAGGAATCCGGCTGGTAATATATAGGTAGAGATATTGTTTCTGTTATAAGCAGAGATGCAACTACAGCAGCTAAGGTGTTTGCTTTTTCATTAGAGTCCTTGGGAACATGTTCGAGCTTCCATGTTGAAAAACCAGCTAGGCGTTGCCCAACGAGGAGCCACGTACTTACTTAATTCGGGGATCTTGATTCATATTCGCATTTACACGCCCCACCACTAGCGGGAATCACTTGAATTATAAAGCTTGTTGGCGGAGTAATCTTCTTTGCTAATTCAATACCAACTAGGATGGCTTTATATTAGATTCATTGTTTGATGAAACCTAACAGGGATAACACTCGATCTTGTCCCTTTAGAGGATTTTAGTTATGAGCCAATCTTTATTTGTTCTTAGAGATGCCGATCCTGCGAGAATCCACCAATTTAAAGCGCGGAGCTTGTTTCACGCGAGTTTACGCTGGGAAGTCGACGGGCTGCCTTCTTAGCTAACATTGGCTTATACGAGATACTATGTTCACTTAGTTTAATTGCCCACCGAGTCATTCTCCCGGATAAGTCAGGCTTGTGTATATTGCTTCGAAAGGGAAGGTTGGTCAACACCATAATGGGGTGTGCTTGAAAGTATGGATGAATCTTCTTTGTTGCCATCGGGGCTAAAGGCTGTTGAGGTGGTTATATACGGTTTACTGCGTCGGTTGGGACTTCTTGGCCAGAAGAACTTCTACAGTCTCGGGCTTCTATCCTCACAATCTTTGAATAGGACGACACTTACTACAACATGCGAAGCGCTAAATATCACGGCGCATCGCTGGCCAGGGGCGAGTCTTGGGGTCCGTGAATGGGGTTTGATAGCGACGAGGCACGATCACACTCTTCATTCCATTCGACCCGGTTGGCCCAAGAATTGGTAAGAATAGCTTTAAACGACTTGATCAAGATCGGAAATGAACCGCCCCTAGGGTGGCTAATCCCGTTTGGTCATTTGATGTACTTCTAGAACTAGAGATGGATGAGTCTAGGATACCTTTAAGCTGTGCATGGTTTGTTTCTATCCCTATTTGTGTTACCATGAAGCCCAAGAATCGGTCGGCACTGACCCCGAAGGCACACTTTAAGGGGTTGAGTTTCATGTCGTATGCGAGGTAGATGAAACTGCTTTGCGGATGTGTGGCGTGACCGGTATTTGCTTAGATTTTACCAACATGTCATCAATTTATACCTCCATGGTTTTACCTAACAGTGGTTTGACCATTTTGGTCACTAGCCTCTGATACGTAGCTCCAACATTCTTTAACCCAAACGACATTTACATTTATAATGGAAGGTCAGGTGTGGGGTGATGAAGGTTGTTTTCTCCCCGTCGGGCGGGTACATAGGGATCTGATGGTAACCCGAGAAGGCATCTAGGAATGACAGCGTCCCATGCCCGGATGACGCGTCAACGATCTGGTCTATGCGGCGCAGTGGGAAGTTGTCTTTGAGGCAAGCGTCGTTGAGATCGGTATAGTCTACGCATACTCTCTACTTACCACCTTTTTTTAGTACCACCACCACATTAGCTAGCCATTTAGGATATTTAACTTCCTTGATGAATCCTGCGTCTAGAAGATTATCCATCTCGAGTTTAGATAATGATGGCGGTTTTTAGATTGAAGCACCTTACTCTTTGTCGACTAGTCTGCGGACGGGGACATTAGTTTACTTAGGAAGCATGCGTGGGGCTAATGTCGGTCATGTCCGAGTGGGTCCAAGAAAATAAATCAATATTATCAAGCAAAACCTACCGCAACTGTTCTTTTTCCTCTTCCGATAAGAGGGAGCTAACATACGTGTGCTTATCTGGTCTACCTTGGAGTATTGATTCCAGGGGATCCATAGCTAATTGTTCCATGTCCTCTCTCTCTGCACGGGCAGCGAATTGTTATTACTATTCTGGGGACTATGACTTAGTGGCTAAGTTGTTGGGGCTTGCACCTTTCTCAGTCTGTGCGACAAGCAGTTACACTAGCGAGTACGCTAAGCGCGCGTTGCTTCGGGAGGTTAATACATCAAGGCACTAGTTAGGTAGCGTCGTTTGATGATAGGTTGAGGCGTTGCAGCCGTTGCATGCAGCGGACCCAACCAAACGATAACGTGTATGGCCCAAAGTCTTCGACCATTGAGAATAAGACATGCTGAGTGATCGGCCCCGCCTTGACGGGGAGAAAAATATCACCCACGGTTAGCGTAGTTGCCCCATTAAATCCGGAAAAAATTCTACTAGCGGCCCGGGTTGCTCCAATGGCACTTGCATCTGTTGAAAATTTGGAAGTTGCAACAAATGGTAGAGTACGAGTCAACGAGCACTACATTGTACATCAAATTATTAATGCATAAGGTAAGAACTGAGTGCATCGTGGTGTGGGGTGATGACCCCAGACGGGTTAATGGGAGGAAAGGATATGGGCCGTCCAGCCGCTGCTGTGTTGCTTCATTGTTATCCGAGAATGCGTGGGTGTTCACGGGGCTCAAAGCGCATAATTTTTCTGCGGCTTTCAGCTGGCAGTGGGTATTGGTCGTCGGCTGGGCCTCCCAATATGTAATTGATGGTGGGCCGGGGCTCGGACGGGAGCTCTAAACGGGCAGCTATTCTTTCGATTGCTCCGGTCACGGCTTCTATCGATGAGGCAAATCCGGATATATCCTTTGGGGTGCCCGGCTTCCGAATTGTAGTTTTCCACTAGGAACTTGAGAGTCAAGCATACTGGCCAGTTTCATGTCCATGGTCCCTATGGTAATTGCACCTCAAAGATTAATCGCGTTGCTCAGGATCCGATCGAATTGGTGGAGGCCAGACAAAGTCAAGGTGGTTCTGGATAAGGGGGAGGAGTCTGTTGTAGGGGATGTTCAGTGGAGTAAACTGGGGAGGTTCCCTCCTCCTTTCTGATTGTTACCGGGAGCGCTTCTGGTCCTTAGTCTGGTTCCCTTTTGCTCAGCTCCCCGCTTCTTGGCGGCTTGGTAATGCGGCGTGTCGTCAACATGCAGGAGGCCATTTGGAATGTATCTTCAGCGTAAAGTACTAATCCGCCCGTCTATATAGTTCTTCCATCGTTAGAGGCGGGTCTAGTAATAGAGATTGGAAGAAAAGGGTGATCGATTAAAGCTTCTTGAAAGTTCTGAAGAAGTTTGCATCCATCTTTGTATCGCGTCGATTTGTTGGACAGCACACGTCAAATCTTACGGTAAAGTCCGGATAGACTCATCCTCCCGCTTAAAGATGGTTTGTAGTGAGCTGATGTTTCCCTTTTACCGGATTGAGCATAAGTATTGGGAAACGAAGGCAGCCCATAACTCGCTGAATGAGTTTATGGATCCTCTCGGGAGTTTATGGAACCAGGCCAGAGCGGGTCCTTTCAGGCTGGCCGGGAATACCTTGAATAGAAGACGATCATTCCGTAGCTAAGAATCATGCTTTGGTTGGAAGTGCATCCTGTGGTCGATGCCGGGTTAGAGGAGCCATCATACATGGCAAACGGTGGTATGGTAAAGCCACCGAGTAGCTCATAACTCAGGATATGCTTCCTTAATGGGGATGACAACATGTCCTCAGGTCCTCGGACGATAGGTCTGGGCATAAATGGGAGCGGGTGTCGCTCATGGGCGGATACTGAATGAGTGGTGGTGTCGCACCCTCGAGCCACGCGGGCATGTTTTTAGGGGCACACTCCGACTGCCGCCTTTCTCTGCTAAATTCTCTCCGCTCCCGACGAGGCATGCCGTTGACAGACTAGCTAGAACGTCGCGGGGCCTCTTTCTTGACTCGGCCTCCACATTATTCTTTGAGGGTAGTGGATCTGGAAGCAAGGAGCTGTCGGAAGATAACTCACCATCCACTGCAGCGTCACTATCTTCCGACTGGATAGGCTCCTTGCCTTTATTTTGTTTGACTAGGGGTGTTGGGTGGCCACTCCCTCGTACATTTTCGACCCGTTCACCCTCTAGGCGAGTCCGCAGGTGGTCTTTTGCTGGCTGCCGGATGGTTGGCGACTGCCCGAGTTGACCATACACAATACGGCTTGCTCCTCATACTTCGCCTCCATATCCTGGCGCCAGTGAAGGAACTGATCTTCGAGGGATTGATTCGCTAGGTTGTTGGTCATGATGATGGGAGTCGAAGGTCAGGTGGGTTGATGGAGACTTCACAAAGCTTCGGGGAGATAGGCGACCACTTGAGCGGATGCAGCAAGCCCTCGCAAGTCGTCGATGACTTTTGCAGTCGTTCCACGAGACGGTGCCAATTGTAGTCTCCTAAATTTTCTGAGTCACTGGATCGTCGGAGCATTAACTTGCCAACATGTACCTGCAAAACACACAAGAGAGCGACGGTGGTGTGCCTATCGCCTCTCGGATGCCTAAGTCAGATTTAGCAATCCAAAAAGAGAAATCAATTCGTCATGTTAGTCAAGAGTGTCTTACCTTCTATTGTGTCACCCCCTCCTCTCTTATGGGGGAGGGTCGTTGTCCGCTTTACATGGGAAGTAGGCGATTCCCTTCCAAAACGGAAGGGGAAGGTGGTGCTTTGTTCACGTGTTATGACCCCGTTCTTCCTTTAAATAGCCAAAGCGCCTTTATCTTCACGTTTGATCGCCACCGGAAGCTACTTGTCACGACTCATAGGCGGACCTTTGTTTAAGTTAAGAGAAGTCGGTATTGCCTCCTTAAGATAGTGTCGGCCGGGCGTGCATCTAGGCATTATAACTCCCGCCCGGTTGAGGAAGTATGTTTGGGCTCGGCTGGTAAATGAAGATGATTGGATCGATGATTGGGCCTCTGTAGGTTTCAGTTTTGTGCCTATAGACTGAATGGGCCATTGACCTATGGGATGGAGTCTGCTGGGGTCTGTTGGCTGGAGGATCTGGGCCAAAGCCCGTGGTACCCACAACTAAAATACCAAACTTCTCAAATATGCCAAATTTGGAATTTGCAAGTTGTACAAGTTTGAATATCATTGACCCATCTATTGGAGTTCTCAAGCAGCTTGCTTGGTTGAGTTTGGCTAAGAGTAGAAACACACAAGTTTACCAAATAGCACATTCTATGCGGACTAACTGGAAACTATTTATTTGGAATGAATGCTCAAATGGAGGAAATTTCCAGAGATGAAGGTTAGGTCCTTTGGCTTTATCTTATCTGAACTTTGATGAATCTGCTATTAAAGAATTACCCTCCTTAATAGAATATCTCCCTGGACTTGTGGAGTTATATATGAGACATTGCAGAAACTTGAGAAGTCTTCCAAGTAGTATTCGCAGGTTGAAGTCCGTTAAAACCTTCTGTGTCTTGGTTGTTCAAATCAAGATACATTTCCAGAAATCATGGAGGATATGGAATACCTAGATTTTCTTGAGTTGGGAGGAACAGCTATAAAAGAATCATCAATATTCCTTATTCGTAATATTGTTGTATTGAATTTGAATCGCTGCAAAAGCTTGGGAATCTACCAAGATGGATTTCTAGGCTAAAATCTATCATTCAGCTCTCTCTCTTGGAGAGTTCAGACCTACACAGCTGCTTGCCAGAAAATGTAGGGGATATGGAATACTTGGATAGGCTTTATTTGGGAAGAGCAACTAAAAGAGTTACAATCATCAACTCAAAATCTGAAAGGCCTCGAAATGTCGTCGTTGAGATCTTCTCAATATCTCAAACTTCGGAAGGAAGGGTTATGCTCCTTGGTATACCTAAATTTGAATGGTTGCAATCTAAAGGAAGGGTCAATACCCACTGATATTGGGTGCCTATATGCTTTGGAAACATTAGATCTAAGTGGGAACCATATGGTTACCATACCTTCTGGAATTATGAAACTTTGTAAACTGCGGTACCTTTTTATCAATCGTTGCAAGATGCTCCAAGAAATTCCAGAGATTCCATCAAGTCTAGAATATATAGATGCACATGATTCCACAAAGCTGGAACTATTATCAAGTCCATCTCTACTCTGGTCTTTCCTACTCAAATGGTTCAAACCAACTAGTCATGAGGTATGATTTTTATTTGTTAACAACTCTTAACATTATGTTTGGTTTCCTATTAGTGATAAGAAAAGAAAAAAAAAAGTAAAATGAAAAATATATATTTTCATATCTAATTTCTTTAAAATATATCTCAAAAATCAAATAAAATTTAAAATTGAATACAAATACTTAATGTATATATTTATAATTGTTTAATCTTATACCACATAAAAAGTAAATTAAACGAGTTTGAAAGAAATATATAAAAATAATTTATAGACTATATATATATATATATATATATATATATATATATATATATATATATATATATATATATATATATATATATATATATTCTTTATTTTTATTTTTTTGAATCAAACATAACAAAACTTTTAATCCATACCGTAGTACTCCAATTACATAATCCTTTGCTTGGCATATGCAGCACTTGAATTACAAGAAACACAAAAACATTATTATTCCGGGAAATGGTGGAATTCCACCATAGATTGTTACATCAGTGGATTGGAAGCCAAGTTAGATTAAAGCCTCCTTCGAGTTGGTTTGAGGATGACAGCTTTCTGGGATTTGCTTTATTCTATCTTTATGTCAAAGAGAATCATTTGGCATTGCCTGGTGATCCACTTGATCATTCCACCGATGAATTGTGGGCTACTTTTTATCCTAAGAATGCTATTCCAGAGAAGTATGACCGCAATCAACCACCGTATTTTCTGGATACATTTCATTCTATTGAAAGGTTTACTCATCCCCTTACCCCTTATCAAGAAGTGCGGAGTTCAGCTGATATACACCCATGATTATTTACAAAACAATGAGCCTAAGCTCTTAGATCATTAGAGAGGCAATGATGATCAGGAACCACACCCTAAAAGATTGAGAGCATCCAACACTGATCCCAAGCTTCAATTAGCTCCATTTCTAGGTATGCTTGCTGTTGTTACCAATTTTTTCATCGATCGACATGAGCGGTATGATGTGAACTTGCAAAAAGAGGCGATCTGGCGGCCAGTGTCTTGGCAACTTATCCGATTAGAGTCGGCAATGGAGAGGAATAAGAAGTAGGTTGAGATAGTTGGAATTGCATACCTTTTTCTGTGGGTGATCTTCCTAATTTATAGGGTTCGGTTCCCAAATCTCCGTTCTTATTTTAGGAATAAGATCTGTTTTTCCTTATTAAGGATTATCCTTTTGAGAAATAAGGGATAAAATATGTTTTTCCTTATTAAGGATTATCCTTTTGAGAAATAAGAGATAAAATATGTTTTTCCTTATTAAGGATTATCCTTCCAAATAAAGGATTTAGAAATTAGGAAGTCGGGATAAATATACACTGCGTATTTTCCATAGCAAATTTCCCATCTTTGTGAGAGATGGCGAATTTGGGAGGGGACTCGGGATCCCGGACGGGTTCTAGGCTTTGCCAGATCTAGTGAGTTCCCATGTGGTTTGAATATAATTGGACCGCCTTGGGCGCTTCATGAGACCGGGCGGGCGGTGGGCTTTGCACATGGGCTGAACTGTTAGCGATGGGTTTGGGCTTTAAAAGCCACTTAGTACTTCCTGATACTTGCACCGGTGAAGGTTGGTACTTCAACTTTAGTCGGGAAAAATCACGGTGCTTTTTTAAACCTTGGTGGAGAAAGTTGAAGGAATTTGGGAGAGGTACGTACGTGCATTGAGCGTGTGTTTAGGATATAAAGCAAATGTGAACCGCATGTTTCTCAACATCGGTCGATGGCTCGAGATCAGCGAGAGGGAGTCTGGCGAGCTTTCCTCTTATCTGTGAAGAAGAACTAGCGGGAGTTAGGCTCAGGCCTTTCATACATGGCCTGGGTGCCTTTGTCCGTTTGCTGGTGGGGTCGTTGGGGGGTGAATATTTTGTTCTTGCTGATCTTTTGAAGTCAATCTTGGGTAGCTCTTCCCAAGCGGGGTCGGCTCGAGACCCTCAAGCCGAGATCACTGAAGGAGCATTAGTTAACCGTGGAAGCGATCGGTCACCTTTGAGGAAACGAGAGACTCAGGATGCTTTAGTGGTGAAGAGAAGAGGCATAAGAATTTGAGAGCCATTGTTGTGTGTTTAAACATGCGCGCTAGCGGGCTAAAGGTCTAAAGTACGGTCTTTTAAAAGTGTCGGACGGCAGAGCGAAAGTCAGACGTGGGAAAGTGTCAAAGCGACCGGCCCAGGTTGGCATTAGAGGTACGGGACGACTTTTAGAAGTGCCAGACGACTTAGGAGGCCACAAATTAGAGAGAAAGCATTAAGAGAGGGTGTCAAGCGACTTAGGGCCATAAGTTTGACATTGAAAGCGTAAGCGACAGGAGCGGAGAGTGGCATTGGGAAGTGCTGGGCGACTTGAGCCAGAGTGGCATTAAAAAGTGCCGGCGGCGTAGAGCCACAAGTCACGCCTTTTAAAGTGTCGGACGGCTTATAGCCACGAGTTTGGCCTTTAGAAGTGTCGGGACGACGGCCCCGACGGAAGTCTAGCAATAAGAAAGTGTCGGGAATGACTTGGGACCAAAGATGGTCTTTTGAAATTTCCAGACGGTTTAGAGCCAGATGTTTGGCATTAAGAAAGTGTTAGACGGCTTCGAGCCAGAAGTCTGGTCTTTTAAAGTGCCCATCTGACTTAAAGCCCAGTGCGAGTATTAGAAAGTGCGAACGACTTTTAAAAATTGCGGATGACTTAGGCAGAAGTCGGCATTAAGAGAAAGTGGCGAATGACTTGGAGTAGGAAGTGCGTTAAAGAGTCTGAGATGACATAGAATGAGTCGTTAAATGGCCAGTTGGGCATCAACCATACTAGGCCGGATAGGACATTTCCGGACTTAGTAATGAACTAGTTGGGCATCCATCATGTTGAGTCGGGTAGGGAAATAACGCCATCCGGACTTTGTACTGGGCCAGCTGGGCATTAGCCATGTCGAGCAGGATAAGGCATTTAGCGCCATCTGGACTTTAATCTGAGCCGATTGGGCATTAGCCATGCCAAGTCGGATAGGGCATTTAGCGTTATCCAGACTTTAGTGTGCGTGAGACGTGATGCCATCTTGGGCGGATGGGGGCATTTAGCACCGTTTGGACTTTAGTGAGCCGGTGGGCATTGTGTGCGGGGTAGATGGGGCATTTAGCACCATCCGGACTTTAGTCGAGGCGTGGGCATTCTAGCCATGCCCAGGAGCGGGATGGGACGTTTGGCTCCATCCAGAACTTTGAGTGCGAGCCCAGTGGGCATGAAACAAATGGACCGGATAGGGCATTTGTACCATACGGTTTAAAGTCCCGAGCTAGCGCCATCGGACTTTGGCCAGTGGCCCGAGCATTAGCATTACCCGAGGCCGGGCGGGCATTTGCGCTATCCAACTTTAATGCGAGCCAAGCCCCAGGCATTGGCTCACTTAGTTTGGGCCGGGTCATGGCACCATACGCGGACTTTAGTTTGACCAGCCAGGCGTTAACCATGCTGGGCGGACCGAGGGCATTTGCGCCATCCAGGCTTTCATTGGTAATTTGGGGCTAACCATCGGTAGAAACGAGGTCATGTAGCGCCATCGGGACTTTAGTCTGAGATAAGTGAGCATGCTCGCCACTAGAGCCCGGGTTCAGGTCATGCGCTTCTAGCATCCGGGACTTTACACCGGTCGGGGCTGAAACATCTGTTTCCTTTTTAGGTCGGACAGGTCATGTAGCGCCATCCGGACTTTATAAGTGGGCTATTACAAAGATTGATAGAGAATGCTTTAAAGGGAAAGCTTTATTATTAATACCTCTTCCGGGTTAACTGAGCTTTCTAGTCTGAGAATTATATTTGGTCATTATCTCTTTGTGAGCCTTCCGGCACTTGAGCTTTGCATCCTTCATCTTTCTTGCTTGTTTGTCTTGCTTTCTCTCCATGCCCTGATGCCAATGGAAGAATTGATCTTCGCGGCCAGGTTAAGGGACTACGCGACATTGCACGGCGCAGGGACGAATAAGATGTGGAATGGGGATCGAAGCCTAGCTCGAGGTGACAGAGCTACTAGGCAATGGGTGTAAAGCAAGCTTTTGTCAATCGTTGGAGAAAATTTTTTTATTCGATTTCCCATAGACGACGCCAATTGTTGTTACCAATTTTTTCGTCTGATCTTCGAGGCATGAGCGGCACAATGTGAATCTGCAAGAAGGGCAATCCGGTGACGATGTGCCGGCCACCTCTCCGATGATTAAGTCAGTAATGGAGAGGAAGAAGGAGGAGGTTGAGATAGTTGAGATTTGCATGCAACTTTTACGTAGGGATCTTCCGATTTATAGGGTTCGGTTTCAGAATCTTCGTTTAGCACATTTTCTGAGAATAAGATATGTTTTTCCTTATTAAAGATTATCCTTTTGAGAAATAAGGGATAAAATCTGTTTTTCCTTATTAAGGATTATCCTTTTGAGAAATAAGAGATAAAATATGTTTTTCCTTATTAAGGATTTGTAAGGAGACCAAATGATGTATATGTGAAAATATGGCCAAGGGAGTGAATGTGGTAAATACTCAAAAACTGATTTGAAACAAAAGTAAGTGTACTCAAAAACTAAAATGAAAAGTATTACCAACACTCAACCCCTTTCCACAAGTGCACGGAGTCATACAAGTAATAAAGTGGACTCTAGAAGTCCGGATATCGTACCCACGAGGATTGGAGGTTCTCTCTAATTGGAATTTGATCACCCACAGATTACAAGGAGAACTCTTCACTGTCAAATAAAGATGTCGGAATATCAATTTAATTCAAACAAAAGCAGTTTAAAACTAATCCTAAAAATCTACCAAATAAACAACTACTTAATTCTAAAAGGTATGAAGAGAGTCACTAGGGATGGGGATAATTATTTACAAAAAGCTTGGTTGCATTTTCCATGAAAATTTGCAACATTTGTGAGTTGAAGCTAGATTGTCCAAGAGCAATGTAATATAGCTTGGATCTCTCCATACACCATACATTTCACTAGTTAAAGATCCATATTCCTTTTTCGGGACAAATGGGTCTAAGAAATAATAGCTACTTGTAAAATTTGGCTCTTTAAGATTTGATTGTTTTTCTTTTTCAATACTTCACGACCATTTCTCGGAATTTGAAAAGTGCCCCCATAGACGGGATAGTAAGCCTTCTCCAATGTAATTGGTATCTGATCTACTTCAAATCTAATAAAAATTTTTATCTCCTTGATTAGTCTTTGCTAACGGGATCAAGATCCTTTCCTTGAGACTAAGGAGAAACATAAGTCAACTAAATTGTTACATCTAATTAGTCTCCCACAGCTGAGTAATTAGTGATCTATCAATAATTTTTTCGAGTTCATTAGTTCCAAGATGTTAATTAACATACTACCCCTAAGTTACAGTTCTTTACTCGCGGGAGTCTCCATCTACGTCTGTCACTCGGAGGGCCTCTTGGAAATCGGAGCAAGATACGTCTTTTTTAGATTTATAAGCTACTAATATTCCAGAACATTCATTTATATGAGCAGTACCAATTATATAAATTCGATATTCAAACCCACAAAATAAGAAAAACTGCAAAATCTGAATGTTCCAACAATTGACCCCCAGCCCTAGAGGGTGCCCAATGTTTCCAGTCTTAATTCAATCATCAGTAAACAAAAAATGTAAGAAAATGAAGAAAGAAATCAAGAAAGGAAAAACCAGTTTGAGCTTAAATCTTCGCCTCAGTAAATAAATTGAATATCTAGTACAACAGAAATCTCTTCAATAGAAATAAAAATCTACTCTAAAACTGCTCTGAATATATTAAAAATAAAAATACTGCTGACAAAACTAAGAAAAATTGGCGGTTTAGAGATAAAACCCATGAGAGAAAATCAAATTCTTAGCTTCAATCTTTATACGAACCTTAGTGAGATCAGTTTGTTATACGACCAAAAATCTCTTCAATAGAAATAAAAATGCATACTAAAACCACTCTAAATCCAAAACAAATCAAAATCTGAGAAAAGCGAAAAAATGGGGGTCTGAAGAGAAACCATGAGAGGAAACTCTCAATCTTCCCGCTTGCCTCTTTACCTAAAAACAGTATATATATGGTCTAGGGTGAAATGGGCTTGAAATTAGGTCAAATATCACTTTGCTGGCCTTTTTAGGTTTCGGCCAACGCATTTTTGGTCGCAGCGCGGGTCGCGACAGCGCCAGAGATCACAGTCGCGGCGTGCATTTACGGGCCCGTAGTAGTTTTCTTCTCTAACTGTGTCGAGGCCGCGCTTCTTAGTTGCCCACAGCTTCGGATTTGGGGCGTGTGAGTACTCGTTGGAAAGCTATTTGATGTAGAGATGCAGCCATCGAGGGTGGTATTTGAACCATTTGTTGTTCATATGGTACACCCAGAAAATTCATCTTTACGTAGCCTGCAGCCGAGACTCTCAGGAAGTTGACTCTTCTTTTGGAAATATATTGCCCATTTATTGCCAAATCACTTGCTTTTCATCAATAATCCTACAAAACCATGTTTAGAGGAAATTTTATGAGTTTTACATGAATATGGATATAAAATGCACAAAATGGCATGTGAAATGAACTCAAGAAAACATAGATGAGTTTTGCACTCATCAAACACCCCAAACTTGAAGTTTGCTTGTCCTCAAGCAAAGAAAGAAAAGTGGCACCGAGCAAATGAAAGAGAAGAGTTCATTTCACCATTTTTATTTAACCAAAAGCTAGGTAATCCAAGCTTTACCAAGGGGGTATGTGATATGTGTCTCCAAGAATTACCCTTACAAAGGAATATAGAAGATATGATCGAGATAATTTATTCATTTAATAGTGAATTAATCTCACAATATAGATGGGTTTTGTGCTCATCAGGAGTTCTCCCTTCTAAATAAGGATTTAGAAATTAGAAATTCAAGGACAAAACATATCTACTTTTGCGTATTTTCCCATAAAAAATATCCCTATGCGGTGAGATGGTGCAGCCAAGGAGACTCGGGATCCTAGGCGGTTCTGGGACTACCGTGGTGAGTTCCCATGTGGTTTTAAGATAGTGGGCCGCTTCATGAGGCGAGCTAGGCAGTGGGCCTGTGCGGGCCCCGGGCCTATTGAGCAGTGGGTCTGGGCCTAGAAAGCCATGGTACCCACACTTGCTAGCAAAGTTGTCTTAGTATTTCCACCATCTATTTTATTTATTCTTTCAAGCCTTCATGGAAACTTGTTGGTAATTCGTCCTCCTTTCCCTTAATAAGTTTAAGATATGTGTAGACTATATAAAACCATAAATTTTTTACTAAATCTTTATCTTTGATATAATAAATAGAAATTATGTATTTAGGGAAAGTGAGCCCATAATTTTACAAAGAGTCCATCAAAACATCACGATGCAACCCATAACCCACTTAACAACAAGAAAAATTATATGGCCGGGATATAAATCAAAATACCAACCTTTACCCTTAAGCCTTCCACAGCAACCCCTCCCAAATATCCATACCTTTATTCTCTCTGTAAAACCTTAGGAAAATTAGAAAATTTTAAAAATAGTAAAATAATAATAATAATAATAAATTACCATAATAGTTTAGGGAAGCCTAGAAAATTCTCTATAACACCGAGATGAAGCGGACCGCGCCATTGGATTAAGTCTGCGCGAAATCTAGTGACCCAAAAGTTATATCAGGTAGAGACGGTTAGAATATTTTTACGATTTTAAGGTGATAGAGTCGCCTTGATGGCAGGGATGAGATTTTTATGAATCTCGGAAGTCGGGAAATGGCTTGAGACTAGTTCATTTAAAATAAATTGAATTGATCGTTTACAGGGCAGAAATGGACTCGAATGAGCGAGAGAGGGGGAGAGATGGACATGGGCGCAATGTGAGGCCATGTATCCAAATTTAAAAAAAAAAAAAAGGATAATGAGGAAAGAAAGTCAAAAGAAAAGAAAATGAGGAACCGACGGAGAGTGAGAGCGAGAAAGAGGGAGTGAGAAAAGGGAAAAATGAGTTTTTTCACTTATCTCTAAGATCTACGAAAATCGGGCCATCGGTTTTCATCGGAGTGAGAAGAAAAGTTGATCCACGCATCAAGAGCTAGGCATGAGTACCAAAATCTTGGAGTTTTATCAAACTCCGCGAGTGAGAATTTCCTACTTAGGTTGTTATAGCCCTAAAGGCCACGTTTAATGGCTTGGGGTTTCTTAGATCTTAGTAAATTTAGTCCAGTACTGGGACTGAGTGTAGGAATTTTTAGGAATTTTTTGGACTATTTTCGAATAGTCCGGGCTGAATTTTTGGGACTGTTTTCGGGCAGTTCGGATAGGATTTTCGGGACTATTTTCGGGTAGTCTCGGACCGTGTTGAGATTTGGTTTTGCAATCCGGGGCCAGTGTCTTGGGTTTTGGCATGGTGTGTTTTTAGTATCATGATGTGGTGGGTGGCTGGTCATTAGAGGGATTTAAGAGGTGCCCTATTTTGGGTCCGAGATTTGGGCTATTTTGTGTGTATTGTTGGAAAAATAAAATAAATCATATGCTATAGTGTGTAAAAATCATGTTAATATGTGCTTGAGTGATGTATTAACATGGAAATTGTGATGAATTGAAATTATATGTAAAAAAATATAGTTATCCTGAATTTATAAATGTTGCATGTAGCATGACATAGCATGAAATGGCATGATTGCATTTCATATACACGGTCACATGTGATCGGTGTGGGTGCATGTCTTGGTATTCATCATTCTTGGTGAATGTGTGGTGGCTCGAATGGGATCACGTCGAATCGAGGCTGCGGTGGTGAAACAATAATAAGTAATCTCGTCAGCGTGTGTTTAGGCGTAGCAAGATAGCGTAGATCCCCTCCAGGGTGAAAGACCCAAATTTATATGCGGTTAGACATGATGTCGAAAGGCGTGCGTCGATCCTACGGTGTGACCCCGAAAAAGAAGTGGCCCATGAATAAACACACGGGATTGATAAAATTCAAATGAATATTGGAGAGTTGTCTAATGGATTAAGTCATTGGGTAAAACACCAATGACTGGTTTTCACACTTAGCATTGCAGGTGTGAGGGAGTCGGTCGAGACTTGAGTTGTGGGCATGAGGAGTCTCATCTCATGCGTGACACGTAATATTCCATATAGGATTGCATTATTTATATGGAATGTGATTGGACATTTTCATGGTTGCCATTGCATGTGCATTTAGGTGGGGAGTAGCCCTTGTAAGAGATTTTTTCTACTGGGCATTACTCACCCCGTCGTGAGACCCCCTTTTCGAATTACGGGGTGTGCGAGACGGGCTCAGACGGGGCCATGATTATGAAGAAAGCCGATGCGTGGCTTTGATATTACCTTTGAGTAACATTTTTGTAAAAATAATTTGTATAAAAGAATTGTAATTAAATTCTTTTGGGACTATTGTCTAAATAGTCGGGTATGTAATTATGGTAAGAGGACCGTGATCGAACTCTTAAGAAATGTGATTGGAGTGAATCATGGATGCATTTCAGTAAAATTTCTATGTGTTTTTATAGCTCAATTGCATGATTCACATTCATATTCACTAATATTACACTAATCCCCGAGACTATAATGTTTTATAGGACATGGCTATATGGGAACAAAAAAGGAAGCTAAATAATAGAAGAAAAGAACCAAAGTAGAGAAAGCAATGAGAAGTGCAGTGGAGCCTCAGGTATGCAGTAGCGAGGCACTCCACGCTACGGCGTAGCGCTTCGCAGCAGCGTGGAGCCCTACGTTGTAGCGAACCAGATTGGCGGATTTAAGAGGCCTCGGGTACATCGCAACGTAGCCTCCTTCACCGCGGCGTAGTGAAGTCCTCTTTTCTAGACGTGAGCGTTAAAAACTCTGATTTTCTGGGCCATTGATGGGCCGGATCCCGAGATATAAAAGGGAAGCAATTTCAAGGCGAGAGGGGGGATTCGGAGGCGGACTGAGCATAAGGAGAGACGGATAGAGAGAGATTGGCGGAGGCAGTTAGAGAGATCGCGAAGACGGCTATTACGTAATTTCTTTCTGATCGTTTGATCTTTGAAAATCTTTGATGCAGTAATGAAAATCACTATGAACTAACTTTTCTCTCTAAGGTTTTGTCAACCCTAACCACACCATTATGAATTAGTACATTAATTGTGGTTTATTTAATATTGATATGAATTTCTATGGTTGCTTTACTCCTGAATTTAATCACATGTTATTATTTGGCCAATTGTGGCATGCTAATGCTAGGAGTCTGATATCGAGAGAAGATGACTTGTAGGGACATGGGTAAAGCAACACTTGGTCAATCCGGGAATAGAGATATCTCGCATTCCAGGTGTAGCACTAGGGTTTGCACATTCATGCATCTCGAAGTCAAGGGATCGAAGCAGAGATGTAATACACCCCACCAGCGAGATAGGCAGCTATATCTCGAGAGAGAATATCTTGTAGGCACGATCAACCCGCTAACATAAATCGTATGGAATATTAAATAAATCGCTATCTGGGTTGGAATCCATCGGATGTGGTGGCGACAAAATACAGTTTTCTCATCTTTATCTTAAATCAAAATTTTAATATTGGACTTTCCTTAAATAAGTTAATTTAGTCATAATTCGCTATAAGACTAGATCCAAATATTGTCTAAGTCACTAAGCCAATACTCAACATGCTTCTCTTCGTGGGTACGACACTCGACTAGCCAATACACTACATGAACTCGACGCGTATACTTGCGGCTTCACGAATCTGCATTTACCTGACTTTTAAACCACTCACTTTGACCGTCGAGTTTTTGCGCCGTTCTTGGGGTTTAGTGTTGATATTGATAACAGTGCCATAGATTGTACTTTTGATCAATTTTATTTTATTTAGTTCTTTTTACTTATTAATCATTTTTATTATTCTTTGTTTTAGGTATTGTGCCTTATTTCATCTGTGCTATGACTTGGTCTCGACTTCATACTTGTGATTTCAGGAAAGCAATTAGTGTGCATGCAAAGACAAGATCCTAGGGAATTACTTCTATTAGATCTAAGCCGGAAACGGACATTACATCGATTCTGTAGAGAAGCACACCTGACGATTTAAAATCATACGAATCACGAGGATGGAGGACCGAGTTCAAGAAAGGAATGAACCGTGTTGAATTCAGAATGGGCTGAATTGCATAAGTCAAGCCACCAGATCATTTATGCTGACTTGATGTCCGCGTATACTACTTAAAAAGAGTTACAGCGCTTACCACTACAGTTGTTCAGTCAGCTATACGTTGACCACCCATTCAAGCGAACAATTTTGAGTTGAAAGGAGTAACTCTGCAAATGCTCCACAATATACAGTTTTATGGGTTGCCTAGTGAAAATCTGAATGCACATCTAACAAGTTTTATTGAAGTCTGCGACACAATTAAGTATAATGGAGTAATAGAAGAAGCTCTCAGATTGCGTCTGTTCCCACTGCCACTTAGTGACCGAACTAAGCATTGGTTGACTTGCCAACCACCGGATTCCATTACCTCATGGAATGACTTAGTGCAGAGGGTACGGCTAAAAATTTTTCCACAGTAAAGATCGCTGGTGGTGTAGAAATTAACACATTTAGACTGATTGAAGGGGAGAACTTAGCGAGGCCTAGGAGAGATTTCATGAGCTGCGAGAGATGCCCACATCACGGGTTAAGCTAGGTGGATACGAGGTGCATTACTTTTATAACGGTTTAGCGATTCGGCTAGGACCGATCATTGATGCCTCAGCGGGAAAATTTTTGATGAAAAAGACTACGGATCGAGCTTATGAGATATTGGAAGATACAACCACTGCTAATTCCTGTCCAGTGGCCTTGGGGATAGATCGGCCCACCTGGGTCCATCAGCGGGGACGATTTTACAGAAGTTCGGTAACACAGTAAACCATATTTGCACGATTAACTAAGCGACTCTGAAGCGTGAGTATAGTGAATGCGATTAAGAATAATCCCTGGGATATCTGCGAGTCTTGTGGAGGACAACATAGTATTATGGATTGTTAGTCAGGGCAGATGATAGTAGAGCAAGCATAATATGTGAATTAGTAGAATCAACAACAGTAGGGACAGTATGGAGGTAATACATATCTCTGCAATTGAAATAAAAAGCCAGTCAGACGGGGTTGGAGAGGTAACTAGAATAATCAAGCAACGGAGACCATGGGTGCGGAGGAACAACGAGAATAGTATGACACCACTTGGCGAAGCGAGGCCACCACTTGAGAAGAAAGTGGATTGGAAGAAGCCTTGCTCATTATGATGACTTCCATGGCATTTATGAATGAGGCCCGAAGGCCACATTCAAAATCGAGGCTCATTCTTCACAAAACCAATCCACCAGGTTAGATCAAAGGAATTTGAGCTCAAAACCTGGAAGTGCAAATAGGCTAAATGGCCCATTGTTGGCGAGCGACCGCGAATCATTACTGCTTAGCTGGGAGGTGAACGAGACTAGAAGGTAATGAACATGTCAAAGGCGTCACATTGAAGTGGTAAATTGCGTACGGAGCGCCACCGGTGATAGGAGGTAGAAACCAAGTAATTCGGATTCAGATGACAAGATAGAAGGGAACATCCCCCCCGAGAGAAAAATTCTGTGGAAGAAGAAAATGGGGCAAAGATCGACCCGACCACGATTAGACCTTTACATCCCCGATTCCGTACCCTCGTGCCTTAAGAAGAATACATTAGACCAAAGCAATTCACAAAGTTTATGGAAGTGTTAAGCGCATATAATATTATTCTAATTGATGCTTTAGAACATATGCCCGATTATGTAGAATTCATGAAGGATATGCGTCGAAAGAAAAGAAGACTATTGGATTTGGGGCAGTGAATCTCACTAAGAAAGGAATGTAATTTGTCTTCATTCAGGCGCCACAAAAGTTGAAAGATATTGTAGTTTTACTATTCCTTGTACTACTCCCGGGAACTCCATCTTGAGAGAGCGCATCAGACTTTAGGAGCTAGTATAAACCTCGTGTCGTTATCCATATTCAGATGACTGGGATTAGGTGAGCTCAGCGGCTCTGGGTCTACTCTATGTTAACCAAACAGTCAACAAACATACTGGGGATGATAGAAGACGTTTTGGTAAAGGTAGACAAGTTTATCTTCCCGGAAGATTTCATCGTTCTGGACAAGGAAGAAGATAAAGAAATACCCATAATATTGGGTAGACCGTTTCATGCGCTGGCGAAGGCGATGATTGATGTGCAGCGAGAAGAGTTGAAATTGAGAGTGCAGGATGACGAGGTCAAGTTCAATGTGTTTGAGGCTATGAGACACCCAACAAAGAGTGATACATGCTTCATGATAGAGAGCGTAGAGGCTATAGTGTCTGGCGAGTGGTCAGACCTTCCTTTGGAGACTAGCTGTCTGGGGTGAGTCGGAAGGCTGGGAGAGAGAGGTCGAAGAGTATGTGAAATGGATGGACTCCTTCCGGCCCTAATGAAAATACTTCTGGAACCATAGGCGAATTGCTCAAATATCAGTGCCATCCTTCGAACAACCACTCAAGATAGAGCAAAAGCCACTACCTAGCCATTTGAGGTATGCTTATCTTGGGGCGCCTCTCTCATCTAGTAAATCATTCATCATAAGCGACATAAGAAGATAGGATTATTGAGAGTACTCGAGGGATCAGGATGTTATGATTGATCTCAAACCCATTTAAGAGGATTAGATCCTTCTATGTGGCATGTAATAGAATTCTGCTAGAAGATGGTCATAAGCCTTGGTGGGAGCTTCTGGAGGAGACTGAATCGACCATGAAAGTAGTTCAAGTAGTACTAAAGAGTGGTAGAGCAAAAACTTGTTTGAGACCTTTAATGATGAAGATGTGAAAATATATTAAAGAGTGAATGTGGCAATGTAAAAATTGGGTTTGACAAGTATTGTGCTCATTGAGTAAGTGTTGTAACACTCAGTCCTTTGTGATGCACCGGTTCATGCAGTAATAAAGTGGACTCTAGAATTGATCTTAAGCTCTGCAGTTGGAGGGTTCTCTGGTGGAGATTGATCACCCCGATTACAAAGGTTCTTCACTATTTAGGCGGTCAAATATGATGTGGAATAAAATCAATTTAATTGAAACAAACTGAGTTTAAGCTAATCTAAAAATCTACCAAATAAACAACTACTTAATTAAAGGTATGAAAGTCAGGGATGAGGATAATTATTCTGAAGCAGTTTGCATTTCCTTGAAAGCGCAACAATTGTAAAATTGATACTAGATTTGTCAAGAAGCGTGTAGTATAGCTTCAGATTTCTCTGGCACTATAATTTCACTATCTAACACACCTTTCCTTTTCAGGACAAAATGGGTCTAAATAGCTACTTGTAAAGCCTGACTCTCTTTAGTTGATTATTTCTTTCAATACTTCACAACCATTTCTTAGGATGAAGAATTCTTGCCCCCATAGACGGAAAATGCAAGCCTTCTCCTGATGGTGATATCTAGTCCTTAAATCTATTCATTCCTACCTCTCTCATGATTAGATCTTTGCTAACGGATCAAGATTCTTCCTATCAATTTGTGGTGAGACCTCTATAAACAGTACTAAGCTGCGATACATCCATCTAATTAATCCTCCTCATGAGTAAATTAGTGATCTGTCAGAAGTAATCTTTTAGAGTTCATTAGTTCCATAATAGTCTGTACCCCCCAGAGTTACTGCTCTTTACTCCCAGGAATCTCCATCTCTGTGTCACTCGGAGGGTCTCACAATCGGAAGTAAAGATCGGCTCTTTACGGGTATAAGCTGTAATATTACGAGCTTGATTAATTATATGAACAATACGATTATATAAATTCGAGTTTTCAAACCCACAAAACTAGTGAGAATCTGCCGAATCTAAATGTTCAACAATTAATCCCCAACCACACAGAGGGTGTTTAATGTTATTCATATGGATTCCCAATCATCACGATCAAACTAGTAAGAAAATGAAGAAGAAATCAAGAGGCGAAATTGAGAGAAAAAATCAGTTTTTGCTTCAATCCTTGTACGAAACGATAATAAGAGAATCTGAATCTACGATGCACCCAGCACCGAAATCTAGTCAATAGAAATAAAAATCTACTCTAAAACCTCTACAGATCTATATTCAAGAAACTCAAATCTGCTGTGAAAAACTAGGAAAATGGGCGTTTAGAGAGAAAACCATGAGAGAAAAAATCGATTTTGGCTTCAATCTTTGTCGAACAATAGTGAAATCTGAATTTCTGTTATAAACACCCAAATATATGCAATAAGAATAATTTGCAAAAAAATTACTCTAAGATCTAAAGAAATTCAATGTCTGAGAAAAAGCGGAAAATGAGTAGTTTAGAGAAGCTCCATAGAGGTTCTCAGTCTTCCTCTTGCCCTCTTTCTCCGTAAGTATATATATATAATTACACTAGGGTGAAATGGGCTTGAAAATAGGTCAAAATATCAATTTTCGGCCTTTTTAGGATTTCTCCAGCGTTTTAGTGACACAGTTTTTAGTCGCGACTAGTACGGATGTGACGACTTGCTTAGTCGCGAAAACCAGTTCTGAACAACAACTTGTTTTTCTTCCAGTTGGCTAGAGACCATAACTTCTTTGTTTTAACTCGGATTTGGGCGTGTAGTACTCGTTGAAGCCATTTTTGATGGAATGCAACCATGAGGAATTTGAACCATTTAATGTTCTAGATGGTACATAAAAATTTATCTTCCCAGTGATTTATTTGGAACTCAGTTGACTATATTCTTTTGGAAATATATTGCTGTTTCTTGCCAAATCACTTGATTTTTCATCAATAATCAAAACCAAGTTTAGAGGAAATTTTATGAGTTTACATGAATATGATACAAAATGCACAAAATAGCATGTGAAATGAACTCAAAACATAGATGAGTTTTGCCTTTCATCCAATCTTAGGGGTTATTTATCCTATTTTGGCCGATTGCATGGATAGTGCGGTACAAGTGGTGCTAAAGGGAGGAACAACGATGATAGAGATAGAATACTATTTGCTACCTTCCGACAGGTCACAAGTTGGAGAATTTGCATTGACTATCGGAAGTGAATAGGCTACGGAAAAGCCCATTTCCATTGCCATTGGATCAAAATATTTAGATAGGCTAGTAGGGCATGTATATACTGTTTCTTGGATGGGTATTCCAACTACAATCAAATCACTATAGCCCCGGAGGATCAAGAGAAGACGACATTCACTTGCCCTTATGGTACATTCGCATTTAGGCGAATACCCTTTGGGCTGTCACATCACACCAATTCATTTGTTATTTGTATGATGGCAGCGTGCCGGATATGGTTGAAAAGACAATTGAGGTGTTCATGGACGACTTTTCAGTATTGAGGAACTCCTTTGACAATTGTTTGGAAAACTTGAGGTCGGTGCTTGTTAGATGTGAAGAAACCAATCTTGTGCTGAATTGGGAGAAATGCCACTTTATGGTACAGGAAGGCATAGTACCCAGGCAAGAATTTGAGAGGAATAAATTCGACAAAGAAAAGATTGAGGCAATAGAGAAACTACCCATGTGACGCCCCAAATCCGGGGTGTCCGTTGACTACCCATCAACCCGCGGAATACTCGTGGATGTCGGTTGACCCGACACCTCTCACGAAAATTGGGTAGAGTCTCATTTGTATGGGGAGCTCTACCTAAATACAAAACATGTCTGATGACACCCGATGACCACACGGGGTCTCATATACGATATAATGATAAAGCGGCCCATAGGCCCTGCATTAATACTCACAACAATATTATCAACCAAAATATACCACATAGTTCGAGAGTTAGTACAGCATCACTCTTATACGACCTTATTAAAATTTATATAAATTCTAATATAATATCTGAGAAGGCTACTACCAAAGCCGTAGCAGGCTTTCTTCAGCGGTCTCTATGATGGGCGTCTCCTTGTGCGCTCCACTGTACGAAATAATATAATTCCCTCGGCTTGGGGTGAGCCTAATGCTCAGTAGTGGAATCACCTGCGGGTTACTCTCACCTAAGTGCATATGCAATGCTCAGTAAACACACATTCAAGTAAATTCGTGATCCTGCTTGGATGTCACAAATAACCAACCCACATCCCGAGTCCTCACTGACTCCCTCACACTTGCCTAAGCCATGTATGAGAAAACATCTTTTTCAAAACAATTCTTGTTGTTTTCGAAACTATACTACCAAAGTATCGGTAAAAATATGGGACTACCCTCCGAGGCGAATGTGTTGGAGAACCTTCCGAAACAGTCATGGTCCTCATCCGAAATGATCTGTTGGACCGTCTCGACCCCATTATCAGGAAATTCATCTGTGAATTCGTACCACGAAACTTTCATTTTCTTTCGGGGCGTGTGTACTCACCTATAATTTTCTGAACTATACTAGTACATATATTGATGATGTGTGTTTCGATCAGTTTGACAATATATCAATATGCATATATTATCAAATTTAGAATCACACATGTAATTCAACAATATCAACCAACTCCCAAATTTGCTCACTTGAGCTAATCACTATTCCATTTCCAATGGCCTACACCTGATGCTCCCTTATAATTGTGACATCAATTAACACATCAAGCTTAGCCATTAACATATTAAAATCATCTCCAATGGCCCTCTGAACATAATTATATTTTGTATAATTATGTCATTATATTAACATTAAAATCATGTATTAACCTATCTATTTCCGCACAACTCAAGCCATTCATTTCAACAATTCAAGCACCGACACATGGGCGATTTTTTGTCAATTCACCGACTTAGGTGATTTTATGAGTCCCGAAACCCAGCCGATGGGTTTCCATGGGCGACCACTCGTCCAACTAGTTCCTTTTTGAAGCAAGATTCCATTGTATCGTTTCCCATCTCATACACACCACGGCCCTAAGTTCAATATATTTCCAATACAAACTGACCTAAATCAGTTTTACGCCTTCATTACGGACGGTCCATATGAGTCCCAAAAATTCCCGCAACTCGGTCCCATGTTTTGGGACCGAATAAACGGCCCTTCACGGCCTCAATGCAACCGAAACATTATAAAACACTTATATAAAGTGTAAAACCCAAGTAGGATAAATCCCCTACCTCACGGAGTTTGTCAAAAACTCCCAAAACTGGAACCCACGCGTAGGCCTTGATGTGTAGAGCAGCTTTCCTTCTTGTTCCGACGAATTCCGACGGTCGGATCTCTCGAAAATCTAGAGAGAAGGGGGTCCTTCTCTCTCTAAAATGTGTCGACTCACATCAATCCCATCTCCCCTACTTTCACGTTTTTCTCCCTTTTTCCCATTTGTAAGAGACAACACTATTGGGTATTTCGTCTTTTTCCCACTTAAACTTTCAAATAATGCCCACTATGTCCCCAAGCCTTGGATTTTTGACATTTGGCACTATCTCGGCCGTCCTCTTCCATCATCTCTCTGCCCATGCAATATGTGTAACATGTGTACATGTTATAGGTGACTTTTGTCACATCAGATTTCGTTTTACGGCACCCGATACTCGATGCCTCGAAAAACGTGTCAACCCCGACCATCTCGGAATTCGACGAAATTCGACGTGGTGACTAGATTTCGCGAGACGATTCCAACGATGAAATCCGTTTTTTCATCCGAGATCCAGAGAATAAATTTTGGATTTTTGACCAAAATTACGATTTTTGCCCTTTTTGAGAAATTTGGATTTTCTCGGGTCTTACAACCCCCACCATCATCAGTAAAGGGCATAAGAAGCTTTCTAGGACACGCAGGGTTCTATAGGCGGTTCATAAAAGATTTTTCTCATATTGCAAAGCCCTTGTTCAGTTTGCTAGTTCAAGAGACACTATTTGATTTTGATGAGCAGTGTGTGCAAGCTTTTTCAATCCTGAAAGATAAATTGGTATTGGCCCCCATAGTTGTAGCACCAGATTGGGACCTCCCGTTTGAGCTAATGTGCGAAGCGAGTGACTATGCGATCGGAGTAGTGTTGGGGTAGAAAAGAGAAAGGATATTTCGAGTTATCGACTATGCTAGTCGGACTTTGAATGATGCCCAACTGAACTATGCCACCATTGAAAAAGAGTTATTGGCCATTGTTTTCGCCTTTGATAAATTTTAGGCCCTACTTGATTGCTTGTGAGGTAATAGTGCTGCTTGACCACTCGGCCATTAAGTACCTAATGACTAAAGGATGAAAAGCGAGACTAATATGGTGGAGTGCTTGTCACCAGATTCGGTCAGGCAGGTGGCGGATCGGCCCAGGATCAGGCGCGAATCGGGATTCTTTGGGACTCTTTACTGTTTTTTCTCGAGGCTGAACTTGTACACAATGGTATACAAACAATTTTACGTGACAAAATCATTTACATATACAAAAGAACTGCTTGGAGTGGTGTCCATCAAAATCTATACACATATCTCGTGTCCCATTTACATATACAAAAGCATGCATTTACAAATCTCGGAGCGACAAACTACATAGTGAACCCCTACTAGTGTGCTGGCCCAGTAGTATGCGGAAGCTTTCGGACGTCTTCTCTTGTACCTACGGATTAAGAAGAAGCAGTCTAAGCTTTTCTCTTAGTGGGAAACATATGTCTTATGCATATACACATTTAAAGCATAAAACAATAACAGATATCAAAATTTTCATGCATTCATATAATGAACTTATACAATTACTTATGCTTATAACAGACTTATGCTTATTCGGATCTCATCGGAGTTACAGGCTTATTACACGTGCGTCTTACCAAAGCTTATCGGGTACTTCTTATCTTATGCCTCATAACTTTACAACATAAGCGGACTTATTCTTATTCCGATCTCCCGTATGACACTTATGTATACTTATCTCCCGTAGGACACATAGTTATATAGATTTCCTCGTATGCGATACTGAGCTTATACATATACTTATACGAAGGTACTTATCCACATACTCATACTTCTATCTCTCTTATACTTGTTCAGATCTCAGAGTAGAATTCTGAGCTTATGCTTATAGAAGTACCCTTAGGTACTCTGAGGCTTATACTTATACCATAGGGCTTATACTTATACGGAGTTTACACTTGTTCGAAGTGCCCATAGGTGATACGAGAGATATTACGGGCATTATGCGATATTCTTGGAACATTCTTATACGGAAGTACTCGTAAGTACTACTTGTTCAAATGTCCCAAAAGACACGTACTTGTGCTTATATCAAACTTATATTTAATTAAAAGTACCTATAGGTACTACTAACTTATACTAAATGCAGAGGTACGTGGTACTCTTGAAGGGTTTATCATGATTGAGCTTTTACGGAGGTACGTAGATGCTACGAAGTGTCGGATCTGAGGAGGAGCGCAAAAAATGTACTATCAGAACTTATACTTATTCTTGTATTTCGGATCTTACTCTTGTATTACGGAGCATATACCTATCTTACGGATCTTATACTTGTATTACGGAGCTTATTCTTGTATTTTGGATCTTATACGTGTATTACGGAACTTATACTTGTCTTACGAAACTTATACTTGTTTTATAGAGCTTATTCTTGTATTTCGGATCTTATACTTGTATTCTGAGGCATGTGCTTGTGCCGGATCTTATCTTGTGTTCTGAGCATATTCTTGTCGCGGATCTTATACGGGCTTATTCTTACATGCAAAGTACCCTTAGATACTACGGATTCATTACCTTTAGTGCAGTGGGTACTCTTGGACTTATACTTATATTCTGGAACTTATACTTATTTTAAATAAGGAAGTACGTAGGTACTCTGAGATTTTACTTGTATGAAGTGCCCATAGGTACTACATAACGAATAAAGGTACTAGTGGTACATTCGGATCTTTACCATATTCATTCTTTACTCTTATTCTTTATTCGAGTCTTATCATATACGTTTATTCTGGGGACAATCATAAGAAATAGTAGGGCTGTGACACAATGTCGGTACCGAAGGTACAATCCCGACCTTGAGTCATCGTAGCACAAACGAATCTTTGAAAACCTTCGAGCAGGAGTCTTAGTAGCACTAATCGCGGGAATCTGCGAGTGCGAAGCGAGAATCTTGTAGCACTAATATCGAGAATCTGAAATCTTGGCGAAGTCTTTATGTACTAATCGGGAATCTTAGAAGTACCCCTAGCGAAGTGTCGTGGCACTAATCGAGAGTCACCAGAAGTACTAAACAAAGCGTGCTTGCCCATGTAGCAGGGAGTGTCGTGCATTGCGAGAATGAAGCCTTGCCGTCGAGCGTCCATTCATTCATTTTCGATCCTAGGTAGTCATGCTATCATATGTTTTCAGACTCATAACCTATCTTTATCACGTTCTGAGTTCATGCCATATTGCTTTTCATGTTCATGTTCAGGTTTCAGTTCATTTTCATATTTCATATCATATTCATGTTTCATGAACACGGCTATACATATTGCATTTCCTATATTTTCTATTACTGCCACATGCTGGCATTTCATATACTTGTACAGTATGATGCCTATGTATTCACACATCATTCATGTATTCTTGTCCTCATGAATCTATTTTATAGAAATTGGAATCATTCGATTGGATCTCAAACTAAAGTTATATTTTGTGCGAACTAGTCCGATTTACCGATATTACACTAGGGACAGTTTGAAATACTCATTTTTCCGGGGTCTTAACTTCATATTTGACACTGTCTCTTTGTACTCTTTTAAAGCTAAGGTGCTAAGGGTCCATCTCCAACTGGAATCACCCAAATCGAAGCAAGAGCTCAGTTATATGTCTAAGCAGCCAGGCCCACTCTATGATCTGTGACATAAATTTTGCCAGACCACTTGCCGCCACACACAGGTGAATGTTTGGGCCAAATAGAGTCAGAATTCGAAGGTAGCTATTTCAGGGTATTTTATTGTCCTTGAAGTCTAGTTTAACCAGAAACTTGAATCACTCAAATCGAATAAGAAATGACCAAGTTAATGTCAAAATACGAACACTAGTCTAAAACATAACAATGATGCCCAGGTACCAGGTTAATGAGAACCACTGGTACCCCCGCTGAGTGAATTTTTGGGCCACCTAGAGTCATAATTTGAAGGTAACTATTTCATGAATTTTTATTCTCCTTGAAATCTATTTTAACCAACCACTTCAATCACTCAAATGGATAAGAAATGACCAAGTTATGGGAAAAATACGAACTCTAGTCAAAATAGAAAAACAGAACACTTATGGTACCAGTACCACTATGTTCGGTACCGGTACCACCCCTCGAAAATTGCCCAGAATGTGTGTTTTTCTTCCCTTTTTCCATATATTTCTACCCAAATCAACACAATACTCTATATACACATCAAAACCACTCCAAATTCATCTTGTAATCTCTTTTCTACTCAAATCATCTTTCAATACTTATCTTTCTTCAAAAACCTTTCATGAATTACTCCCAAAACCACTCTAATATGGGTCATAACCCATACATGGTCCAAACATAAAGATTAATTAGGGTTTGTTCTAAACCACAACTCAAATAACTGATTTAACCATGAATCCAACCTCAAAGGAGGATTCCATGTTTTCTTATTACCATTTAGGGTTTTACCAACCCTACTTTCAAGAAATCTATGGTTGGGATGAAATCCTATCAAAACCCTAGGTTTGAAAACCATAGACATCCCTACCATGGTCCAAATACACATAATCTCATACAAAATTCATAATTTCATACAAATCAAGGGCCATACTCATGATCATAGTTCCATACATAATTGTGGCTTCTTTCTTCCTTCTTATTCTTCCACTTCTTCTCCACGGTTTTTTTCCCCCAAATTGAGACCAAATTTTGGTCTTAAATCGATTTGCAGATTCCCAAGGCCATGTTCTGGCCTTTGCATTTTAATTCTTTTTTCCCATTTTTTTTTTGCATTGGAGTCCTTTCTCTCTTTATTATTCTCAATCAACTTATACATATTATACTTTATCCATCTTTCTCGAATTCCATATTTGCATATAACCTGATTGTTTTATGCCTTTCATGTCCTCCAATGGTAAATGACCACTTTACCCTTGTCCCTAATATTCCTTTCGGGTCTCTCATTTTATTTCCCGAAAATTCCTATTTAGCTTTTTAATATACCCTAAACATGTTGAAAACTGCTAGGAGCATATTTTGAATGTTCTGATGCTCTGTGCAAGAATTTGACACATAAATCAAGAATGAGAAGAGCAGAGAACCTAGTCACAGACCATCTGTCACAATTGGAAGGGCCTAGAGGCGAGGTACAAGTTAATGATGAATTCCCATATGAGCAGCTCTTAGTTATTGAAGACACAAAGCCCGTTCCATGGTTTTCCCGATTTTAGTTACCAACAGAAGAAGAGGTTCTTTGCACATTTGAAGCACTACTACTAGGAAGAACCTATTTTATACAAAAGTTGTACGATCAAGTGATAATCACGTGTGCTAGGAAGATGAAATGGGTAGTGACCTGAATCTTCCACACCTTATCATGTGGGAGACACTTTGGAGGCAGAGGACAAAAAAAAGGTATGATAAGGTTTCTACTAGCTGGCTTGTTGAGATGCGCACAGGTTTTGTATCTACGTGATAAGTGCAAAGATTGGGTGGCATTTCCAAAAGCGGGATGAACCACCCATGTGCACAATTAAAGGTTGGTATTTGACTTGTGGGGATGGACTTAAATGGGTCCCATTTCCCCTCTTCATTGATAACGCATATTCTCCTCACCAGTGGACTCGTCTCCCGAATGGGTAGAAGCAATGCAGGCACGCACTAATGATGCCGATTAATGGTAGTCAAGTTCCTTCACAGCCACGTATTTGCGGTTCGACCTCCCACGAGCATTGATGAATGGTGGTACTGTTTATGCATGAAGTTGGTTGATGGAGTCTTGCGAAAATATAGCGTGTTTTCCGCACTTCATAAACACCACCCGTGGCAAATGGCCAGGTCGAGGTGTCAAATCGGGAGATAAAGTCCATTTTGGAGAAAATAGTCAATAGTTCAAGGAAAGACTGGTCAAAGAAGATTGATGATGCACTTTGGGCATACCGGACAGCATTTAAAACCCCATTGGGTATGTCGCCATTCCAACTAGTTATGGGAAAGCATGCCATTTTCCAGTGGAATTAGAACATAGAGCATATTGGGCAACTAGGCTTCTGAACATGGATAGTAAGGTAGTCGGAGAGAAGCGGATGCTACAACTTAGTGAATTAGATGAATTCCGCAATGAGGCTTATGAGAATGCTCGAATCTATAAGGAAAAGACAAAAGCTTGGCATGACAAGCATATTGCTTGGGAAAAATTTGGTAAGATTAAGCCGTCTTGTTGTTCAATTCTAGGCTGAAACTCTTCCCTGGCAAGTTGAAGTCGAAATGGTCAAGTTCGTTCCACGAGTGAGTGCAAGTATTTCCCTTTATGGAGGTGTTGAGATAATGCATCACAGAAAGACAGGTTGATGTCAATGCGGAGAGATTGAAAGCAGAGTATTTCGAGAATTTATCTGCGGGAAGATAGGACACCATTCTAAGCACACCTAGGAGGTCACCAACAGTTCAGTTATTTTTCCGGTCTTAGTGTTGTACGTTGCAGGAATGTCAAGCTAACGGCATTAATAAGCTTCTTGGGAGGAAACCCCGAATGTATGAATCATTTACTCCTTTGAACTTGCTTTATTTTCGGTCTTTTTAATTGCTCTTCGGTATAATTTTTTTGCTTTTGGACTTTCTACGTTTGTTGTTTTAATGTGTTTGTGAGTTTTTCAGGGCTGCCGAAGGGTGCAAGCATTGTCACTATGGGGTTTGCATGTTCATTACAATGTGAGAGGGCCAAATTCGTGTTTTAAAAAGAAAAGAAAATATGGGTCCATACTTTCTGGTACACCACGGCGTAGATATCTACGCCGCTGCGTAGGATTTTTTTTTTTTTTTTTGTTATCTAACTTTCGGGTACGCAGTAGCGTGAGACCTACCATTCACATTAGCCCTTATCGACTCGGTGCAGCGGCCGATTAAAGCATTATGCGGATTGCGTAGCAATGCCTTCCTGACGTGAGCCACATCTTGCGGCTTAAGCGGACGCAAATTTTTGGTCTTTAAATATCAGACCGGCTATTCCTTTCCCCCCCACACGAAATTTTGGCCGGCCATTCCTATCCCTCTCTCATTTTTTATTGTGTTTGCAGATCTCCACCCTTAGATTGACCACCATGGCTCCTAGGAAGTCGACCCTAGCCAAAAGACAGCGATCCGGCTCCACCTCGGGGGGGACACCACCCCCTCCGGAAGATCCACACAGGTTCATTTCCCGGGAGGCCGAGCGGATCCTTTTGAGATCCCCTTTGTTCAGCCAGGTCGTTTGTCTAGAGCGAGTTTCCCCACCTCCGATGCATTCTTCAACCGCTGTAGAGCCGACAACTGCGGTGCTCTGTGCGCCCCTTGTCCCTAAAGTGGCCCCGGTTGTGTTGGAGTTCACTCGATCTGCGCTGTAGAAAAGTGATACTGCATGGTTTTTCGTAGGAGACAAGTGGGTCGATTTGGTGCCCGGGCCATCAAGCCGGTTACCGCCTCTTTGGATGATGGCGGTCACGAAATTATAAGCGCTATTTGCGACACGGATTATGAGCACTTGATGCGGGAGCTCACTGGGACTAGGGCATGCTAGGCTTCCTTGACCCGTCGATGGGTGATTTCACCAATTTTCAGATGCACTCCCTCACGCCGGTGGCTAAGGTCTGGTATAATTTTTTATGTGTAAAAATCAAACACCCTCTGACTTAGCACAAATTCTGAAGAATAAGATGATCCTCTATACGCCCGTGACCGAGTTTCAGGTTTGACATTGAGTAAGTGTCGGCGGGGGTTGATTAGTCGACCCAAAGGGAGATGCTGGGGGTACGATCCACTCTTCACCTTGATTACCTTAGTTGTGTTGTCTGGCCAGGAGTCCGGATTGTTTGACTAGGGAGTAGGTGCGGCGTGCTTACCCATACCTCTACGAGGTGATGTTCGGGGCCGGGCGATTCAGATGAGGGATCACAGACGATGATGCTCCGCAGCCACCCGCCCAGTCTGGGCAACCAGGGATAGCGACCCTGAGGTCCCCTCTAGTTCGACTCAATCCCTAGCAGACCATATTCATGTGCGCACACGCGGTTTGACGCATATTGGGATGAGTCTCAAGAGCACCGTGTTTCCCTGAGTTAGGACTTGGACGCCATCAAGGATGAGATGGCCATCATTTGCTCCAGCCAAGACCATATCATGCAAAGTTGGCTTAGCTCCTCTCTTTTCACACACCGCCAGCCTTTATTTTCTTTCTGTCATTGAGGACACTATCATTTTTAAGTTTGGGGGTGTATGTGTGGGTATATGGGTTGGCTTAGTGTTATTTTTTACGGGTTGGCTTAGTGTTTTTTTTTTGTTTTTATCTTTGCATGTTTTAGGCGTGTTTTAGGTCTACTTTTCATCAGATTTAGGTTGTTTTGTTTTTTTTAGCATGTTTAAAGATTGAGCCTTGTTCACTATGTACCAGCATGATTGCATTTGGCAATATTATGATATGATAGTTTCCAGTGTTGGTATTAATTGTTCTCAGCCTTAGTTTTGACCATGATTGCAAAAAGGGGAGTCATAGTAATCGTAGAAAGCCTGTGTTTCGATGAAATAGGGAACTCTAAAATCGGGACTGCATTGTATAAAGTTGACAATAACCATGTATGGCTGCCCCTTTTAGATCTCAAGAAATCATTTCCTGAAGTGAGCTATCACGCGCGCACACACGTGATCTTCGGTATGCCTTGACTCCAAACGCACCATGCAAGAGTTCTACAGGAACGGAAGAAGTTTAAACACCCTGATGATGGGACACCTTAGAAAAAGAGAATCGCCTTTGAGCCCAATATATATATATATATATATATATATATATATATATATATATATATATATATATATATATATATATATCTGCTATGTATAAAGATAAAGAAAAGAAGAAATAAAAGGAAATGGTATGGTTTGGAATAAATTGGATCATCGATTGGAATCCAGGGCGCAGTCGAGAGGCTTGCAAACTGTGCCTAAACCCGACTAGGCAGGAGCCTTGACTTCCTTTGCGCCACTGAGACCAATCGGATGCGGATGTTTAGTCTAGGACCTCGAGGTTTGGTTGGAGTGTTAGGGTGAAGTTCGAGGGAACTGAATGCCGGTGTAACCAGCCGGTGGGAAGTCACCAATGGATCCGTCTGAGAACCCTCACCTAAAACATCTTGATATTAGTACTCTTCCAAGTTTGTCTTAGAGTTAATCCTTAGGATTAGTTGAATGGGCATCAGTGGACATTCTCATCATACGTATTCAAGCTATTCCAAATGGCAAGTTAAATTTTCAAGTTTGGGGGATGCGAAGTCGAGCTATACATTGGAGATCACACTCAGTGCATAGACTCTTTAGGAAAGGTTATTGGTATTAAAGAGTTCGGCACCTTGGTCAGCAGGGGCCGACCAGTGTAGATTCTTGAAATTTGAACAAACCTAGGTAGTCCCTGGATCTATTGAACTGGTTCATGTTGACCCCTTCTTGTTAGTATCATGTGTATTAGACCCATATCGTCCTCGAGTGTTAGTTCACAGCTTTTTCTTGCGTACCTAGTTAAGAGTGCATTTCTTGCTTGGGAATGACAAGCTAAGACTGGGGTGTTGATCGAGTGAATCATGCATACATTTCAGTATAATTTCTATGTGTTTTTATAGCTCAATTGCATGATTCCATTCATATTCACTAATATTATTTGTCCCATCGTATAATGTTTTATAGGACATGGCGATATTGGAATAAAAAAGGAAGCTAAATAATAGAAGAAAAGAATTGCGAGAAGCGATGAAAAGTGCGGTGGAGCCTTGGAGTGCGCGGCGGGGCACTCCCGCAGCTGCGGCGTGGCGCTTCACAGCGGCGTGGAGACCCTGCTGCGACAAATCAGTTAGCGGATTCGGGGCCCTTCGGGTACGCCGCGGCGTAGCCTCCTTCGCCGTGGCGTAGCGAAGTCTTCTTTTTCAGACGGGAGCGTTTAAAACTCTGATTTTTACGGGCGTGATGGGCGGATCGAATATAAAGGGAAGCAATTTCAAGACAAGAGGATTGAAGGTGGGTAGGCACGAGGGGAGAGGCGGATAAGAGAATGATTAGCGAGAGGCGGTTAGAGAGATCGCGAAGATGACTGTACGTATTTCTTTTCTTGATTCGTTTGATCTTGAAAATCTTTAGTGCGTAATGAGAATCACTGAACCTTTTTCTCTCTAAGGTTTTGTCAACCCTAACCGCACCATTATGGATTAGTACATTAATTGTGGTTTATTTAATATTGATATGAATTTCTATGGTTGCTTTACTCCTGAATTTAATCACATGTTATTATTTGGCCAATTGTGGCATATCGAGAGAAGATGAATCGTAGGGACATGTGTAAAGCAACACTTGGTCAATCAGGGAATATAGATATCCCGCATTCCAAGTGTAGCACTAGGGTTTTATTATGCATTCATCGTCTCGGAGTCAAAGGGTCGAAGCAAAGATCTGATACACCGCGAAAATATAGGCGGCTATATCTCGAGAGAGTATCTTGTAGGCACGATCCGGCACGCTAACATACCTCATTCAGTCATATGGATAACAAATAAACACGCTATCTAGGTTAAAATCTATCGGGTGTGGTGAAGCGAAGGCAGACCACTAGTTTCTCATCTTTATCAAATTTTTTAATATTAGACTTTCCTTAAATAACCCAATTTAGTCATAGTCGCTATAAAATTTGGATCCAAATATTGTCTAGGTCACTAAGCCAGTATTCAGCACGCTTCTCTTCATGGGAACAACAACCCCTTCCATGCTCGCACTCCACGTGAACCAGCGCATATACTTGCGTACGGAGTGCATTTTTACGGCTTTTAAACACTCACTTTCAGCCCGTTAAACTGTAATTAAGCGTTTTATTTTAATAATTTAGATTTAAATGTGAATGAATAGGTCCCGATAAAGGGATGTATATATTGGGGTATGGACAGATGGACCCTATGGGGTCAATACTACTTCGGTTGAGACCCTGAATGGGTTATGATTATTTTGTTATATAGGTTGTATATTGGGTAGAGCTCTCAGAACAAAGGAGACTGCCGATTTTTGTGTCATGCATGAGGAGTCTCATCTCATGCATGACACGTAATATTCATATAGGATTGCATTATTTATATGGAATGTAATTGGACGTTTTCATGGTTGCCATTGCATGTGCATTTTAGGTGGGGAGTAGCCCTTGTAGGAGAATTTTTCTGCCCCAGGCGTGCTTCCTTTGTTGTAGGACCCCCTTTCGGTGCGGGGTGTGCGAGAAAGCAGCTCAGACGGCGTAATTATGGAGAAGGCCAATGTGTGGCCTTGATATTACCTTTGAGTAACATTTTTGTAAAAATAATTTGTATAAAAGAATTGTAACTAAATTCTTTTGGGACTATTGTCTAAATAGTCGGGTATGTAATTATGGTAAGAGGACCGTGATCGGACTCTTACAGATTATAATTAAGGGTTTTATTTTAATAATTTAGATTTAAATGTGAGTGAATGAGTCCCGGTAAAGGGATGTATATATTTGGGATATGGACAGATGGACCTGTAGAATTAATCATGCTATTGAGACTCTTGGATGGAGTTATGATTGATACATTTATACGGGTTGTATGTTGGGTAGAGCTCCACAGAACAAAGGAGACTACGTCGGGTTTTGTGAAATATGGATCCCAATAAATGGGACACAACAGTGTGGTATCGGGTCACCCGAAATCCACAGGAATTTCGCGAGTTGACGGGTTGTTAACGGGACCCCTGGATTTGGGGTGTCACACTCCCCTTACCCTTGGGTTCCACGGTTCCACCCAACACCCACACGCACCTGGTCTCCTTTTCTTTTCTTTCTTTTATTTCTTTTATTTTGCAATCAATCTCCTGTTTTTTTTTTTCTTTTTGTTGTGTTTTTTCATTAAAAGCACCCCCATTTACCAAATTTTAAATAAATTAAATTTTATAATTTTTAATTAATTTTATAAGATAATATCTTATTTTCATTATTTTAAAAATGTACTTCATTAAAAAAAATTATTTTAAAAGTTTATTTATTCATTATTTTTATTTATTATATTTCGTTTTATTTAACAAATGTAGTAAAACAAATCAGAATTTTAATACATAAATACATTCACATATAGCAATAAATAAATTAATAAATTGAAGATATTTAATTTTTTTAATATTTAATTTTATTTATAAATAATAATAAAAACCATATGGATAATATCTTTTTTTAATATTTTTTAAAAATAGGTTTATAAAGTACATTAATGTATTAATGACTTAGGAAAAATATTTCAAAAAAATAAAAATAAAAATCCTATGAAATGCAAGTTTGTATGCCCATTTTGCAATTAATACATTTGATTTGTACGTAATCACCTTGTACACTACAGAAAATCCCTATTTTTCCTTATTAAAAATTATTATATACATTTTTCCATTGATCTAGTCAAGAAAATAAGGGAAAAATTACATAAACTATATTTTCCATATTTTAAATTGGGGAAGTTTATGGTATAAACATGTATTAGGTTATTCATTATGTGCGAGCTAAGTATGACATACGATGAGTGGCACTGATAGAGGGGTGGGGTACGGAGCGCGTTGGAATTGCTAGGCTGGTCCATTTGTCTGCGGATCGGGCTCCTCTGCAAAAATGGAAACAAAAAGGATTGGTGGGGGTTCGCCCGTTGCCTCAAACTGATGATGCCTAAGTCAGTTCTTTCCGATGGAAGAGAATATCAACTACTTAGGAATGAATTTTTTGTGCGTACCTTTCACCGATGGGGTGACCTGGTATTTATAATACGTCATCATGATCACTTTCCTAGTTGGATGATGAGTCGATATTCCTCCCATTGGGTGAGATATTTTCTTTTCCTTATAAATGGCCAGATTATTAATAAGGGATGTTGATGGACAATAATTAGGAAATATCCTACTTTCCTAATTAGTTGGAAGTAGGTATTTTCCTTTAATACAAATTCTTTGATTGCATTGCCAACTTTGAAGGGAATTGAATTGGGCCTTTGTTTTTTGGACTATGTTTAGGGGATGTGAGGGCCCACATGGCCCAGTCTTAGGCACAGCCCAATCCTTCTTGAGCCTGGCCTTTGGGTTCGTGTTCTGGGCCTGTGCGCCCATTATTTCAAACCCGATCAACATCCATGAATGCGTATAAAGTATGTCATAAGTTGGTGTATTAACATACAACATATGAAAAATATTTCGGATAAAAAACTATTCAAATCTTATGAGAAATACAAACTTGTACACCCCTCGTACATTTAGCACATTTGTCTTGTATAATTAATGTAATCACCCTATACACTACAACAAATCCTTATTTTTCCTTATTAAAAACTAATATGTGCATGTTTTTAATGTTTTGGTAATAAAAATAATGAAAACAATGAGATCACCTATATTTTTCATATTTTTTAAATTTGGGAAGATTATGACATAAATAGTGCTAGGTTATTTATTATGTGTGGGCTAAGTATTGCATCCAATAATACATTTAAAGAATGTCATATGTTAGTGTATTAGCATTCGGCCTACTAAAGATATTTTGGATAAAAAAAATTCAAGTCATATAAGAAATGCAAACTTGTACACCCTTTGTACCGTTAATTCATTTTCCTTGTACAATTAGTGTAATCATCTTGTATACTATAACAAACACCTATTTTTCTTTATTAATCTTTTATAACTTAAAGAGGAGCTTGAAAGTTTACTTAATTAAAATATCATTCTTTAAAAATGTATTTATTTGTTATTTTATTTTATTTCGTATAATTAACACTATTGAAATAAATTAATTTTTAATATATAAATACATGAATTGTCATTTACATATAATAATTGATAATTTAATAAATAGGTAAATAAATACTAATATTTTATATATATATACTTTCAAATATTTAATTTTATTCACTTCCAAATATTACTTTTAAAATTAAATACTAAAATGATTATCACTAATTTTTTACATTAATAGTTAATATTTTTATTTTTTATTTTACCTTTATTTAGAGAATAATATAACTTATGGATAATATTTTTCATTTTCTATTTTAAATTTGAGGAGTTTATAAAAATTTAAAATAAAAGTATAAAAATTAAGAACATAAAAAATCATAAATAAAGTATATTTATATATATATACTCTCTGCTCTATATATATATATATATATATATATATATATATATATATATATATATATATATATATATATATATATATATTATAATCTAAAATATTAGTATTTATTAGATTAATTATTGCTATAGGTAAATGTGTTTATATAATAAAATTTAATTTACTTTAATATATTTATTGCACAAAATAAATTTTTAATAAAAAAGTAAAATAATGAATGAATAAAATTTTAAAATAAGTTTTTTAATTAGAGGAAATGAATCTTCATAATAACTTAAAATAAGATATTATCTTATCAATTAATTAAAAATCATAAAATTGGTGCATTTAAAAATAAAATAAAATCATGTGGGGTGGGTTGGCTGGGAGTGTTGGGTGGGTAGGGGTTGCCTTGGGGGGCGGGGGTTGGGTGGGGTGGGGCGGGGTGGGATTTGATTAGGAAAGTTGATTTATTAAGGGACATTTTATCTCATCAGTTAATAAACTCTTAATTTTACTAAATTTTAGTGGTTTCATGAACTTTTTATAAAATATAGAGCCTCCTCTAACCCTGAAGCATAATTCCCCCTAATAAATATATAGCCAAGTGGTTCCTGTTAAATAAAAAAAGAGTTATTTTGTTATATTATTACACTCTTCCCCTCTTTCTTTTGTTCTTCTCACCCTTCCAAGAACGGGTAGAAATTTGGTTATGTTTCTTTTCTTTTTTATGATAAGATATAAATCCCTTAAAGGGCCCTTTCCCCATTTTCTAGAGAAGAAAAACAAAGAGTTTGTTGAGCCAATAAGAGTACTATTCATTGGGTCATTAAAAGTGTCAACACGTATACATACATATTATATATATATATATATATATATATATATATATATATATATACACAAAATGTACTAACAAATAAGAGATGAAATTCTATTATACAATAAAGAAAAGGTATTTCAACGTGACTCAATCAATCAATATCTACAAGACCTTACAAAAATAAGGATGAAATTCTATTGTCCAATAAAAAAGATAATAGATGACAGAAACATATAAAACTATTGGATTATGAAACATCCATGGTTTTCTAAGTTTTTGTGTCTATGACTTAAGCCATGTGCACTCTTTATTAGGTGCCTCTCACTCTTCCTATCATCTCTATATCAATCTCATATCATAACCTTTTTTTTCTTTTATGATCTAAAATAATTAGAGTTAATTATTCTACAATGAATCTAATTATATTTACATATGAACTTCCTAAAGATATTTTTTATACATAAAGGAATATATGGTATTTAGGAATTTGAAATGCTTCTCAAACGTATTTCATCTTAAATATTTGGCATTTTCTAACTTTATGGAGTTTGGAAATTTGAATTTATGCCTAAATTTCTATTTCCAATTTTTTTTTTTTTGGATTAGCTAAACTCAGTTTTTAGAACTCATATTCAAAATAAATTATCCATTAAACTTGAATTATGAAGAGCACATGGATCTTATAACTCAAATCTGGAATGCATTCAAATTGAAGTATGTATCTCGAGCTACTATTGTATAAGAAAATAACAAAATTAACTCTGTTGATTTTTCTAGATAAATAATTTTGTCTAAAACATGTATCTTAAATTCCTTCTTATTGTTATTTCTCAAATATATTGAAATTGAATTGGATTAGTCCCAACAACTATTTTAAAATGTGTTAATTTCAAATCTGTAATAGTCCTATGTATCTTAAATTAATATGAATCTTAACGGGATATAGCTGATGATTGGTAGATGGTAGAATATTCTAAATGTAAAACGAGGCTATATATGGTGATGTTGGACATGATAGAATTAGATGAGGTAACTACTAAAGAACAAAAAGACTTATCATTGAACCATTCTTGTAGGGAAGGACTTATTCTTGGAATAACAATAGCATCATGTAACAATTTTTTCCAATTTTGATTTTAATTTGCAGATTTCAAGCAATGAGAATGTCTTGTTTTCAATCATTTAAAAGCTCTAGCTAGAATGTATCCAAATGCATGGTTTCCTTAGATTTGTAAGTTATCTTGATTTATTATTACTATCATTATTATTATCATTATTATTAAAAAAGTCAATCAAAGAGAAAAAGAGTTTGATTACAATAGAGAGGAAGGAGAAGAACAGAAAACAAACAAGGATTATAAAAGAAACGAGGGCATGTACCATGGATCTTCAAGCAATGAGAATGTCTTGTTTTCAATCACTTAAAAGCTCTAGCTAGAATGTCTCCAAATGCATGGTTTCCCTAGACTTGTAAGTTATCTTTACTTATTATTATTATTATTATTATTAAAAGTCAGTTGAAGAGAAAAGGAGAATAAGAGTTAGATCACAATAGAGATTAAGGAGAAGAATTAATGAAAACTAACAAGTATTATAAAAGAAAAGAGGGCATGTACAATGCATGGATCTTCAAAAGGTTATTTGATTGACCAAGTGTAGTTTGTTTCACATGAAAATTTAGGAAGATATTCTATTTCATGTGAGGAATATTGCTAAAAGTTCCATTTCAAAGCTAATAATTAGATTCGTGATATTTTTGTAGGGTGACTAATCCTTACAAAGTTTTAATATATTTTTTAAGAAAAAAAATTGTTAATCTTATTATGAAATAGATAAAATTATTCTTATGATTCATGTATATGATTTTTTTTATAGAATTATTTAGGCGCTATTAACCAACTGAGCTAAGGCTTATTGGCGATTCATGTATGTGATTTGATATATAATTATTGTGAAATTTTATTTCTTGATGATTAATGTCTTTTTGGTTAATGAAAATTATGAAATGGATATTTGTTGATTATAGACCTTATAATAATTGAAAAAATAAATTATTCGTGTTGATTGTTGAAAAGATTGGACTTTGTTTGAAAAGAAAATAAAAATATATTCTCAAGCTAATAATTTCTAATATGTGGATATTATGCAATCTATTTAAATCATAGTTGTGTGAGAAAGAAGACTATTAAAAGGTTGTGCAACATAGATTTAAAAGAATAGATGAAAAACAAGGGGCTTGAGTGGGTAAATTAAAAAGAGTGATCCCTAATGTAAAAGGGACAAAACTTTACTTTACAAAACTCTAGATGGGGAGTGTTTTTGGATATAGTTGCATCATGATATATGTGACACCCCAAATACAGGGGTCAAATTTTTTTTTTTTTCGCCATCAACAAGTCCGTCAGACGCGATCTTGTCGCTAACACCCAAGTCCTCCCGTCACGCGCGCGCACGCCGCACACGCGCATGCCCGTGGCGTTGTTGCCGCATCGCCCCGCCTTGGCGCTGGCAGATTTTGTCGCGGTTCATTTGCTTGCCATGCATGCCCAGCATCGGCACGCCAACCCTGCCATGCGCGCGACACTATTGCGACATGGGAAATCCCATGTCCTAGAATTCTTTGTCACGACAGCATGGCTGTGAGAAGTCTGTCACGACAAAACAACTGGGTGAAGTCTGTCGCCACCTTGGTCGAGTGCACGGCCGCATGGTCGCTGTGTGCCCAAAATTCTCTCACACCAGCTTATCGTGTGCCATAGAATTTTCTATCGCGGCTAACTCTATCGCGACATAGACATATTTTTTCGCAATAGGAAAATCCTGCCCTTGGCCAACTCACTATCGCGACATAAACCCCAGGCAAGACAAAATCTGTCGCAACCAAGAAAAACCATGTTGCGACATTTCCTATAGCTTAAAACTAAAAAACATGTCACGACACAAGGAAAACCATGTCGCGAACATGAGTCAGGAGGCTTTGTCGCCACCTTAAAACCCCTTGTCACGACTAAAACACCCGCCATACAACTTCCTCGTCGCGACACTAAACTCCACCGTCACATAGACTAAACCCATTGTCACGACACGGTTAGAAAAACTCCCCGTCGAGACAGAAATCTCTTCGCGACAATAAACCTAAAATGGGCGTGAATTCCATTATGTTTGCATTTCCTGCACCTCCAACTCTCTCCTAATGCATTTTATTCAATACTACTACTGCCTCTATACATATTCAACAAGCAGTTAAAATCTAGGAAACTATTAACACTACACTGAACAAGTCCAAAACTAAGTTTTTATTACAAAACTTCTCATTTACATGTACAAATCGGATATCTCATCCGCACATTATAGAATACATGAATAGGCCGCAATCCGGCCTTTCACAACAACAATTCTCTTAGATCGAGTCTACCCCCTATGTACCTCCAAAGACTAAAAATATTTTCCTAGGTGAGCAATGCCCAATAGAAAAACTCTCCTACAAGGGCTACTCCCCACCTAAATGCACATGCAATGTCATACATACATCATACCACATTCCATACTGAAAAATGCAATCCTACATGGAATATTTCATGTCATGAATGAGATGAGACTCCTCATGCCCGTAGAATGAATTAGGTCTTTCACCCTGGGGGGGGGAATCTACCCCATCTTGCTCCGCCCAACACACACACACACACACACACACACACACACACACACACACACACACACACACACACACATATATATATATATATATATATATGACGCCCCGAATCCCGGGGTCCCGTTGACAACCGTCAACTCCTGAAGATTTGTGGATGCTCTGCAACCCTAAGACTCACCATTGAGTCCTCTTTCTTTTGGGGACCCAAAGATTTAACGAAAATCGGGCATAGTCTCCTTTGTACGGAGAACTCTACCCAAAATACAACATGTGCAATTACATGGCAACTTGTCCCAATATTAAACAATGACCACATCGGGTCCACATACGAGTAAAAATGGCCACATAGGGCCCATTTACCCATACTCAAACACATAAGAACATGACTATAGGACCATAGTCCATAAGAGTTTAAATTTACACCACCCATGGCCAAAACATATATCAAAATTTAGAATTCTAATACATGTTTTACAAAAAATATAAATCAAAGCCACAATTCGATTTCTTCTCACATTATCGCACTTCTAGTGAGCGCCCATCTCCCGCACATCTCCCGTACCTAAAAGGGGGTCTCATTAACCCAATGAGCAAATGCCCAAGAGAGTGAAATCCGCTGGCGCTACTCCCACCCAAGTGCACATGCAATGGTCATGCTACAAGCACATTCCAATCCACGATTAATGCCAATCCCAGAATGGAACTACATGATATGAATGAGATGCTACTCCCTGCGATCCCCCGTACTCAAGTCCTCACCACAATCCTCTCAACATGCAATATGCCATGTATGAAAAACAATCTTCAAAACAAAGATATTTGTTTTATTTGTGGACAACCCTCCGATATTAATTAGTGGACATACTCCGATAATTTACTTTATGGACAACCCTCCGATATATAATAGTGGACACACTCCGATAATTTATTATGTAGACAACCCTTTGATATATAATAGTGGACATACTCCGATAATTTATTGTGTGGACAACCTTCTGATATATAATTTGTTGGACAATAATCTCGATAAACCGCTTTATTCAAAAGCCATGTTAGGCAACTCCGATCATTCATGCGACCTTTAGGACTTTGCCTCAGGACCAAACCAACATCAACACCAAATACTGTAATGCTGATTTTCCCATGCACTCACACCCATGCGATGTAATTACAAGATAAATGCAATGCAATATGCCATTGCCTATCACCATGCTACATATATACGAGCAAGCTATATGTACGTTCACTATGCATTTCAACCCATGCATCAATTGGAAAGTTATATCAATGAACAAATAAATTCCAAGTAATTCATACGATTCATGCTAACATATCAATACGCACATACTTTGACATCATAAGTCATTACCACTCGAGTAACGACATAATTTAACCTCTAGGCCTACTTGTGACATATCAAGTCCACAAGTAGCCTACAACAAGCCATGCAATGGCCTCAATCATACACAACTCGCGATTTCCCAATCCCTCATGGATAATTATATCAACATGTATAATAACTAACCAAATACACTACTCCCACATGTTAGACCACACACGCTACTGCCAAACCAAGCAATTTGCATACTGGTGCCACCAAATTTTTAGAAAATACAAAGTAACAAATGCCATTCCCCACAGGCATATGGCCAGATTCTGTAGACTCTCGAGGGTCTTCAGAGAGTTCGAAAAAAGAACACATCACCTAATCGAGCCTACGAGAAAGTTGGTGGTCAGTCCAAAGTCGAGGCCCTATATGTGAACATCGATCATTTAGCTACCGTTGAGCTGAACTGCTTTTCGTCCTTTGACACATAATATGAGTCCAAATTGGCATTGCTGATATGGATGGATTCGATCAAAGGGAATTCACAGAATCCAAGAACAAATGAAATTGAGTTCGACAAAAAGCTATGGTTGACTAAAGTCGAGGCTTCACTGAATAAAGGACATACACCAACCTAGAAAATGCGTTTTTCTTGTTCTCTAAACGCCATCCACAAACAGCCCCTAAGGCTCAAATCAAGACTAAAAACGACTTCTAGATGGAAAATAAACCCAAGTAGAATGTTCCTACCTCTTTGACCATGATAAAACTTCCTTAAGACCTAAGCTTCTAAACCCACACTCCCAAACTTTCGTCAATCTTCAAATAAAAATTTCGATTTTTGTCCACGCTGTCATTTCGATGAGTACTTCCCGACTTTGAAGCCTCGGGTCCACGCGAGATCACCACCCGAGCTCAGATATTAGAGAGGCGTGAGCTCTCCTCTTGAACTTTCTTCTCCAAACACCTAAATCTTCGACACAAAATCAAGATGTCATGATACCCATGTGTAGCCCTCGCCGAGCAGCATAAACCTTTAAATCTTTGTTCGATGGATTCGACACCACCCGATCTCCTCGTAGGATCGCAGAGAGAATGATGGTTTCATTTCTCTCTTAACTCACGTGACACTCCTTACCATTCTTGCCTGTAAAAAGATTTTTTTTTCTCTCTTAGTCACAGCACTGATGCAGGCCCACTTTACTCCACCGTCCATGACCACCCCAAATTCATTTATGTCTCCGAAACAATTTATTTACTTTCAGTTCAAGAATTCATTTTAAATGAACTTAACTCAGCTTATTTCGACTTCCCGAGATTCTCAAAAATCTCGCCCCCTCGAGTCATTGGCACCTGCTCACTTAGAAACTCGTAAAAATTAAGATTGTCTCAGACCAATCTGTAATTTTTCTAGGTCACTGTGATTTCGTGGAGACGACCTTACACAAGTACTCCTCCGTTCGTCATCCGAGATCTGTATAATTTTGCGCTCTCGAATCACTTTGCAATTTATTATTATTATTATTATCATTTTGCCATTTTTTAAAATTTATAATTTTCTCGTGTTTCTTGCCAATACACACACACACGCCACACACACACACACACACACACACACACACATATAGCAAGGCAAGTATATATATATATATATATATATATATATATATATATATATATATATATATATATATTTTTTTCATGTTATAACCATGAGTCCTACTCTCCTGGACTGGTCCACCTTTCTAGCTCACTAGCTACATCACCAAGAATGCAACAACCATTACCATGCACACACACCAAACTCAACGCGATGTTACCGTGTATATGAAATGCAATATGTCATTTCATGTCATGTTAAGTGTTATGGTGCATCATGAGAGCTTATATACATTTCCAATTCTACGGATAATTATATTTTCTACATATAATTTTCATTCACTATATATCCTCATGTCAATACATCAACAAGCATATATTAACATGATTTTCACACAAACAACAGGATATTCATTTTTCCAGCAATACCACATAAATACAGCTCACAAAATCGAATAACAGTTGGAAATTTAGTCCTGGACCACACAAATAGCATGTTATTCATTTTTCCCGCAATAACACATAACCAAACCCGAATACATCAGTCCCGGGATCAAAACCAAGCCTTAAACACAGTCCGGAACTACCCAGAACAGTCCCAAAATTTTTTCAATATCTAGTCCCAAAATCTCGGGACTGAATCCCATGGCCAGTTTTTTACTCGAAGAACGCCCATGTCATTAAATGACCTTTAGGCTAGAAATAACTTTGGCGAGAGAAAACTCTCACTCTGAGTTCGACTTCCAAATCCATTGATTTGGCACCATACGTAGATCTCGCTAAGTGAATCGACTTTAATTCTCGGATTGTTTGAAGCCACCATCAACTGCCGAGAAAATCCTCTCTTTCCTTTCTCCCACGTCTTCCTCTTCTCCCCGCCTTCCCTCCTCTCCCCTTCCTCTTCTCCTTTCTTTCTTTCTTCTTTCTTTTCTTTCTTTCTTTTTTTTTTTTTCTATTTCATCCTCCCCTTCTTTTGATCTTTTCCACCGAATTGGTCAAACAAAGCCCCACTCTCCTTCCTTCGCTACATGTCTCTTTTCCCCTTTTCTTGATTTTCTTGATTTTTTTTTCTCTATTTTATTTTTGTTTGTTTGTTCCTATCTCAAGTGAGGGCCCCACCTTCCTTCCTTCTCAACTTGACACATGGCTCAACATGAGCCATTCATCCTAATGCCATGAGTCACATGCATTAAGTGTCACCCCGACACCCGTTGCCTCAAGAAACGTGAAATTCTGACTGTTTTGGAATCTGATGAAATTCAATTAGGTAACTAGATTTTGCGAGACGAATTCAATGGTGAAGTCCATTTTGTCATCCGAGACTTAGAAAATTTCCGGTTTCTAACCGAAATTACTCTTTTACCCCTTTTAAAAAAAATTGAATTTTTCCTGGGTTTTTCAATATATAGTGTTTTATATCTCCATTTGAATATTTATTTAATTAGCAGATTGTGTATGTTGCAAGTTAAAACAAAGTGTTTGGATTATTGTTTGAATGATTATTTTAATGTTTAGATGTTTATTTTATGTACTTTACCCTTGATCACCAACCAACCCTTTGGAGTGTAAGTCACTCTATTAAAAAATGTGAAGATACTCACTTTTTCATCTTAAAACTTTTTAGATGCAGATATTGTTCTTGGGGACGAGCAAGAAGATCAAGAAGGGTTCTTAAGTGTTTGAGGAGGTTGTCCTCAAGGCTTGGCTCAAGTCGTAAAGAGGTATGAGATGGGTTTATCAGAGATCCCATTTTCGAATCCAAAAATATAGCCCTACAAAGATGTAATGCAAAGTTAATAGAAGTAAAGAAAAAAAAAATGTTTGACAAGGTTAATGAGCTACTGAAAAAATTTTGGAATCACTTTTATTAAAAATTTGAACTTGTACTAATTTGGTGAATTTTTAAATATATGTAGCTTGATGATTATCTAAATTTGGAGCCTGATGGCATTTGTTAGTTTTTTTTTTTTTTGAAAGATAAGTTTATTTAAATTAAAATATGATTTTATTTCCTTAAAAAAATCAAAGTCTTATAAGTTGATTGTCAAATTAGATTAGAAGTTATCCATAGGATCAAACCTATAGCCTAGGGTCATGGGGACAATCGTGCTTTTTGAAAATAAAAGCAAAGTAGGTACGAAGAATTTGAATTGCATTCAACACATGTCAACAAAAAATAATTATCTTTTAGGAACAAAAGTGATGAGTGGGCAAAAATTTCGTAAAATGCCCCTCTTAGTAATCCAACTAATATTCTAGTTGGAATAAAAAAAAAAAATCAAAGGTATAGCAACTCTAACTCCTTTGTCTTTCGCCTTTCCCCAACTCTGTATTTCTTTTCTTTTCTCGTCTTCCTCCTCTCAATCCTTAAGGTGAAAGAAAAAAAATCCTTAAATTGTCTGTTGAGTAGTAGCTCAAGTGAAACAGAAAATAAGCTAACCCTAGCTTGGCTGTATTGCCCCCATTTCTCGAAGCCCCTCTTTCCCTTCGATACCTTCCTCCAGAGGTAAGGGGAAAAGTGTAATCTGCATTTTAGTTTCTTAAAAAATAGTTTTTTTTTGTTTTAGATGGATGTGTGGTTGCAAAAAAAAAAAGGTGAAACTGTGAAGATTAATTTGATACTATAGGTACCATTTTGTGACATGTTTGTGTAATGTTTATCCCCTATAAGCTCATTTTTTTGTAAACATTGATCTAACAAACTCTAGGTACTACATTAATATGCATTATGTACTACCTTAACTGTAAAAACCTGGGTAAATTTAATTTTTTCTGAAAAATGGCAAAACAGTAAATTGCCGCTAGTATACAAGTTACAGAAACTGGAATTTTTCTAGATCTCGGATGATAAATGCATCTTTACCGCTGGATTCGTTCCTCGCGGAACCGGATACCCGTGATGAATTTAGCTGAATTCGAGATAGTCGGATTTTCGGCTGCTGGCCATAGACCCCAAAACGAGATTTTTGAAAAAATATTGAAAGTGGAAAATAAATTGGCAAATTTATCTAAAATACCTAACTTAAAACCACATAAAATAAATCGTTTTGTTGGTAATCCGACCCAGACCACATGGACATGTGGCGCTGACGTGGGCTTTGTCTTTAAAACCCTAAGGATAAGTTAGAAAAGACAAATTTGAGGAAAGGAGGGTGTTCATTTCTAGTCATTGCTCCTACGGCGAGAGAGAAAGAGGAGAGGAGGAGAGCACCAACCTTCTTTCATTGATCCACGGAGTTTTGTCTGTCGGAATTCGTCGGGCTTAGAACGAAAGTTCATCTACTTGACGAGGGCTATGCGTGGATACCGAAAACATGGGATTTCGTCGAGGATTCAAGCGAGGAATTTGGGAAATCAAAGAAAGCCTCTGCTTGTGGGAAGTGTCCACTGACTTCTAGAGTTTCTCTTCTATGCTCCAAGAGGTAGGATTCTTCCTACTTTGATTTATTTGCCCCATATCGTTTAGACATTGTTTACTGAAGCTACTTACAATATTGAAAATTTTTGTGGATGTGGGAATAGTGCCCATTTCGACTTATATGATGTCCAAATTTTTGGGGCTGATTTTTATTGTAAAAGATATGGAATTTTACTTGTTCTTCTTGAAAATTGTAGTTACAATTGTGAATTTGAGGTTAGGCTTTTGAATCACCCAAATTGGACCTCTATAACTCAAGTTATGGTTCATTTTCAAGGACTGCCACAGGCTGCCCTGTTTTGACCCTACATACTGTCTACATTTTACCACTTTTGGTCTTAAAAAGGAAACTGACTAGTATCCTTCATGGAAATTGTAGCTGTATCTGAGAAATTGATTTTAGGCTTTTGAATCACCCAAATTCAACCTCTATAACTTGAGTTATGGTTCATTTTCTAGGACTGCCACAAGTTGCCCCGTTGCTTTCACCTACAAGCACATTGTCCGTGATTTTGGGACTGGATTATCAGAAAAGAGGGAATTTAGACTAGTGTTCTTCATGAAAATTATGAAGCGTATCTGTAAAATTGATGTAGGCTTTTGAATCTAAATCGACCTCTGAAGCAACTCAAGCGTTATGGTCCATTTCATAGGACTGCTACAACTTCTAGGCTGTTTAATGGTTCAGGTCCGCATTTCGAGATCGTTAGGGACTAGTTTCTGAACTGAGTTCGAAACTATTCTATGGTCTATGGTGGCTTGTTGTGTGGAATTTTTTGTGGGCATCTCTATGCCACAACTGGTCTTGAGGATCAAGTTGTCATTCCTTGAGTTTGAATGACATGCTTGGTGATAATTGATTGGAGGCCAATGTGTGTCCTAATGTATTAACATGTGATGATTTTGTGTATGGATAAGGCCATTGCATGGATTGTTTGTAGGCTATTTGTGGACATGTTATGTCACAATTTGGCTTAGAGGATAAAGTACGTCATTGTTTGATTAGTGATGACTTGTTGATGTTGATATATGTGTGCAAATATATTGACATGAAATATGTGATTGTTTGGAAATTTTATGTTGATTGATATAATGGTCCATGATGTACGGTGATATGCATGAGTAGAATTTTCATATAGCATTCAGTCATATATGTGGATATGGTATAGGGTACGAAATGGCACATCACATTGCATATGCACGGCATCGCATGAAATGTTGTGAGGCGGTATGGATCAACACTGCATTTGGTGTTTGATGGTGGACTCGGTATTGTGGGGTGACATCCAACATAGTCGCACAGTTGCATACACAAACATGAAAATATGTGTCTGGTATTAGAAAGGAGGAATAGACACCCCCTCAGGTAAAAGCCCCGTTATTTTTTGTTATACATATGTGTCCAACGATGAAAGCCCGTGAAAGTGTAAGAAGGCTTGCAAAGCCTGTGATGAGACCCCAAAATTCGCTACGCACAAAAGACAAATGGTTTTGAATATAAATTATCATTGAGGTGTAACATCCAAAAAGGTTTTGGTTTGAAAACAAATGAATTTGTTTTGTAAAATGATCATTGGATGTAATCTATAAATGATGGATTTTATCACGCACGGCTTCTCGTATTGTATGATAGGAGCTCTGTATGACTCGGGTGATGGGAGTAGACTCGGGGCAATAAGTACATGGCCGAGTCTCATCTCATCTCATGGCAAATAGAATCTCCAACCTAGGATTGCATAATCTGTTTGGAATGTGTGAATTGTGAAAGATGACTATTGCATGTGCACTTAGGTGGAGTAGCTCTTATAGGAAGTTTACTTCATCGGGCGTGGCCACTCCTATATGGGAACATTTCAAGTGCAGGATAGACACCGTGGATCGGCTCATTCAAGGTCAAGATTTGTGAAGAAGGCCAAACATGTGGCCTTGTTACTATTTTGTAAAATATTGAACAATCTTGTTTTATATGTAATATTTCAAAGAGTACAATTAAACTCTTATGAATTGTTTTAAATAAAATTTTTCATGTTTTTAAATGAACATGGATAAATGGACCATGTGGTCATTTTTAATCATAAGTGGACCCAGAAGGTCGCAATATATTATGCTGCCCCCATGGCTATGTTACTATGTTTTGTACATGTTGGATTTTGGATAGAGCTCTCCGTATAAAGGAGACTTTGTCCGATTTTTGTTAAAATTATGAATCCTAGTAAATAGGACATAACAAGTGGGGTATCGAGTCACCCAATATCCACGATTTTTCTGTAAGTTGACGGTTGGTCAACGAACCAAGGGGTTTTAGGGCGTCACATTAACAGTCTCAAGTACTACCTTAATGGAAGGGTCCCTAAACCTCTTTCTTCCCCATCTTTCTTGACCAATACTCAATTCTCATCCCTTTTTTACTTCATAAAGTGCATGAATTATAGTTACATCCATAAATGTAGAATCAAATTAAGCATATATATGAAAGTTGTGGATCTTATTTTGTGTTAAGATGAAGTCCTTCGTTGGGGGAAAATGGTAAATTTGTCATATGTAATCACTTTTTGAAAGCACTGGGTAAAGTGTCCTCAACCCCTTTTACCACATATTGCTTGGCCTATACTTAGCTCTCATCCCATTTATACTTCATAAAATGTATGAATTATAATTGGACTACTTAATGGAGAACCAAATTAAGTATATATGTGAAAGGTGGGGCATCCTTACTTTGGGTGAGAATGAGGTCCTTAGCTAGGAAAAAAAAAGTGGTGACTAGGTTATTAGTAGAAATGTTTAGGTCAAAATCTTTCCTTTCTCTATGACCCAAGTGCATAAGTACTACTCTAACATAATGTAGGTACTACCTTAATGTAATGCAGATACTACCTTACAAGTATCAGGTACTACCTTAATAGAAAGACCTTAAACCCATTTTACCACATTTTACTTTCCAAATACTCAGTTCTCATCCCATTTATATTTCATGAAATGCATGAATTATAGTTGGACTCCTCAATGGAGAACCAAATTAAGTATATATGTGAAAAGTTTGGGCATTCTTACTTCAAGTGAGAATGAGGTCCTTAGCTGGAGGAAAAAGTGGTAATCAGTTTATTAGTAGTAATGTATAGGTCAAAATATACTAAAACCCCTTTCCCTATGACCCAAAAGTGCATGGGTACAACTCTAACATAATGTAGGTACTACCTTAATGCAATGCAAGTACTACCTTACAAGTATCAAGTACTACCTTAATAGAAAGGCCCTAAACCCTTTTTTTTACCACATTTTTCTTACCGAATACTCAGTTCTCATCCCATTTATATTTCATGAAATGCATGAATTATAGTTGGATTCCTCAATGGAGAACCAAATTAAGTATATATGTGAAAATTTTGGGCATTCTTACTTCGAGTGAGCATGAGCTCCTTAGTTGGGGGAAAAAGTGGTAATCAAGTTATTTGTAGTAATGTTTAAGTCAAAATATACTCAAATTCCTTTCCTTGTGACCCAAGTTCATAGGTACTATTCTAACATAATGTTGGTACTACCTTAATGTAATGCAGGTACTACCTTGCAAGTATTAGGTACTACCTTAATATAAAGGCCCTAAACCCCTTTTTTCCACATTTTGCTTGCCAAATACTCAGTTCTCATCCCATTTATATTTCATGAAAGGCATGAATTATAGTTGGACTCCTCAATGATAATGAATGATTTAACATTATTATTTAACCTTACAAGAAAACAAAATGGGAAACTATTATGTTGTATTCGTGGGTTAGGAAAAAGGAGTTTGTGAATCTTGGATTGAATGTCAAAGAAGGGTGTACTGTATAAAGGTGTTGTTTACAAGTCTTATACTTTCAGAGATGAACCAATGCGAGCAGGGGCCCTATACCTACCAAGATGGAAGAGACTTGAAGAATTTGCTACATTATGTACATGTTCCAATATAACGGGACATGAAGAAAACAAGTTTTTACAATTTAGTTGCAATGCATTAGTCATATGTTACATTCTCGAAAGCTTGACAACAATGTTGATCATTATTGGAATGGGAAATTAAATGCTTGTCTGAAGTACTAATATTGACTGTTTGTAATTGTAATTGCACTAGAATTGTTGATGTTGATGAATGATGTGCTAGTTTTCATTTTGTAATCGACTTGCTTCATTTGTGTATGAAATGCAACAACCTCTGTTAATGTTGTCTTAATATGGCTTATGGAAGTTTTTCCCATTGTAAATAAAAGAAATGACTACAATTGGGGAGTATGATATTCCTAACATGAAACAATCAAAAGTAAAGTTCACATGAATATGCCACCTCGTTATACTTTTCTTTAAAAAATGCAAAAAGAGAAAAGATGATACAACAACTATCCGTACTTCATTTAATTTGAGAAGGTAAGTAGACATGCATTACACATCATAGTTATTGAGAATGAATAGAACAACAAAAGCAATAAAGTCTCTCTACTTCTATTCAAAATGTTTTGATTCTAAGAACACGTATCCACCATTCAAAATTAGCCTCAACATTTTCCCTAATTTCATTTATGAAAGCTATATTCCCAGCCAATAGCAAACACAAACAATATGGCCTAAAATTGTACACAATAGTTCGCATTCAATGGATGACTAAGTGCCTTTCCCCGAACACCATGTTATGGCAATCCCAATAGTGGAATATGAAAAAAGAAGGCAACAAAAAGGGAAAAGATCTTCCTTTTAAATGGACTACATTGCCAAAGACATATATATGAGAATTGTAAAACCATGAAACTAGTCCAAAACATGGATAACTAAATCCCCACCCCTTTTAGTCATACAATGAAAGTCTAAGATATACAAAACATAGGTGAGATCCAACTGCATTTTTAGTTGATTTTAGGTAGTAACCTCATAGCAGTTTCCAAACTTCTATAATATATAATATAATAGAGTTTCTAAGTGTTTTTGTTATCCAGAAAAACAAAAATGGTAACTAAAACAACTACAAATCAATTGCTTCTTGTGCATGCTTTACGACTCGCTCCCATTCACTATTATCATCATGCATCACCAACATACATAAGTATTTCATCCCTAATAATTGATTTGTTTCTACATAACACAACCAACACAAGTGTAATTCAGCGTATATAATGGATTGAAAATATTCATATAAGAGATGATTATAATGTAGTTACCCAACAATTGATTGTGTTAATGTTGTGTCATTCCAAAGTTCCATATATATGGTGACATAAATTCCACAATCATGCTTATTCATAGGAATTAATTTTTCCATTATATTAGAAAACAACAAGTGATGATCATTATGTAAGCTATAAACATCTTTGTTAACTTGTAATTAGTGGAAATAATATACCAATTTTCTTGCTTCATAACTTAGGAGTAGACATGCTCCAATTTCCCTATGTCCATTTCTGTATGCACATCATCAAGCCTTCAAGCATTGTCCCAAAGAATGTGACAAACTTCTAGAAGAGGCTCCTTTACGCATTTGTCACGCTAGTGGTAATCTAGACAAGAATCTCAACACACTTTGCATGAAGGTTAATTATGTGTACATATCAATGAGTATCCACACATACAGGAGAAACAACTATAATAGTGAATGTATCATTCATTAGTTTGATAATGGATTAACAAAAATATAGCATTTAAAGATTATACAACATCCATACCTTTCCACAAGTGCCTGAGGCAATGGCTGTAGTGGTTGCGGGGTCGAGATAGTGTTTATTTTATCGAGCGCAATACCCTTTCTTGCTTCGCCTGAGGATTCGATCAGAACCACCTATACGACGACCCATTTTCATGTAATTAATTAGAACATGTAAAAATTATTTGATATATTTTGTTAAAGTAATACGGCAACCAATTCATGAATGGTAGAATGTCAAATAGTGATTTACTTAGATGGTCCCCTGCAGTAATAGAACTGACAATACATTCCAATAACCTGCACATGGATATAACCATTAGCAATGACTGAGAATATAATATAAAGAAAACATAATTTACTTGCTTTATAGAATAAACATAAACTATGTGTTATACGTACCACATAATTGATGAATCGATTGTCTTCTAAGCATGCCATCTCATATCGAGTGACAAACATTTCATATATTCGACATAATACCTCCCTGTTAAATCAGATAGGAAAAAACCTTTATTGTAAAACAAAGAATTGCATAAAAGCTCAATTGCAACAATATTACCCTTCATCACCCGTCGAGATCTAAGGCAAAATCATCTACCAATTTATGTTTAGGGGAAAGCCTAGGGTACTCTTGTGCACATTGTTAGAAGAAAGGTGATTTGCAGGTTGCAGCTCTTTTGACGAGCCTCTGTGCCATCCTCTTTTGTCTTTTCTCAGTTGGCACTTTCATTGAAGAGTTTCCCGCATCATCTTTAGGCATCTATTTCGATGCATTTTATTTCTTTGATTGAGGCGTAGAGACGGATGAACAACCTTCACTTGTCGAGTTTCATAATGTGGTACTACCGGCTCTGGCTAGAGCTCTCTATTCCCACCATCCAACTAACCTTCATTTGTTTAGCCCTTTGTAGAAATTGTTTACGGTGCAACTCTATAAGCATCTTTGAAATCAAGGTCATTTGTTGGAGCCTAATAATGTTGTTCTCTTGGTGAGGATGCAACCCTAAATTCATCAGCGAAATTACGGTCATGATATGCATGTGTTGGTTGAGAATGAATAGAGGGAGACTGAATGGCATGTGCACTGTCCACCGTGTCTTTCTTATCAGATAAACGCCTTCGAGTAAAATTTATCAGGTCGATCGACGAAGACAATGTTGAATGTCTTATCAAGTTGAGAGAAAGAAAACCCAAACTTGAATACTTATAGTATAAGGTCATGAAGTTTAATGAAATTTAGTATGGTAGAGGTTGATTTCAAATTAGATCTTTGCAATAGTGGAGTCATCATAATGTCTATTGAATGATGGATTTGGCTGGACATGCTCATTCTCTCTATAAGCTTCGTAAGCTTCGAGAGGTGCTGGATTAGAAAATGGAGGTGCATGATCATGTTCATGCGATGCTTGATCAGCTTTAAGTGGAACTTCTTGCCCAATTTCAATTTCTCAAACCTGTGCTTGTAGTACGTCAACATTAACAAAATAATACAATTGACAATTAAAATTTATCAAAAAAACTAACATAAGAAATATAAAAAATACAAATCTATCATGAAATTTTGATATGTGTTTAACTATCTTATATCGATATAGCCATATCCACCAAACATTGTAATTTCATCAGTTAGTCGTCTTTTGACTAACTGGTCATTCCAGACGACACAAAAGGGCATTGCTGCAAGAACATCCACCGATGGCACATATTTTTTTTACTGGTACAAATTCTGCAAATTGAGGACATATGATTACTCATTATAACATATATTATAGCACATTCATAACAACAAGCGTCCAACTTTGAAAACGTGGAGATACCTGTAAGAAGAGAAAACAACCGCACATGTATGTAGTATTTCCGCGACTTCTGAATTTACCCATTTAATTTATTTGAGTACAAATTTGCTCCAATTTCATTACTAATCACAACCTCATATCCCATATAAGGTCTCATAAGTCGTACGCCTCGCCTTACATTCTGTGTCAAAATAGTCGCAAAGATACAAAATAATGAACACCTTCTAGAATTCATTATTGATGTCTAAGTCTATTAGCTTTTCTTCCAACTTATTAAGCGAATATACCCGAGATGTTAATCCATGCCGCGGATGCACAACAACATTGAGTCCACTTAATGGGATGTCATAACATTAATGACATCATCTATTGTCACATTGAGAGTACGATCTCACTACAATCTTATACGATGATATGCCACTTCATAATGTGATATAAGACAATGACATAACTTGTAGCGGATCTCTCGGCATGCGAGTTGTATGATTCCACCAAACGTGAAGCTCCTAATAGCATCTAACTTGTGCTCAGGCAATCAATGAATCATAGATAAGAACTTCTTCCCCGAACAACAAGATTTGGGGAGTTTCACCTAAATTTACATACAAAACAAACCGAAGTATGCACATTAATAAGCAATCCTATTAAATCAATTATTAATGTCTCGTGTTACAAAGAATGACATGAGTTATATCTCATCACCTCATGCCTTGATTGTGGAAGATGTTGCTTACGTTTTCGCTGAAGTTTGGACCATCCTTACTAAAACCTAGATGATAAATTTGTCCATGTTTAATATATATATATATATCAGATACAATACGATACAAGCAAACAAAAAGAGAAACATAATTCACATGAGAAGATAACATATTCGAATTTAAACTTTAAATCATGCCACATAATTCATAATACGCTAAATAACAAAAAACACAAACCAAATGGAATGTGTATGACAGTTCACTAGTATGAAATCAACAACATTAATTATGCCAATAGATTTTTTGCAAGTTTTACTATCAGCATAAGTCATAATAAGACGTGAGCACAAACGCTTCACTTATCTCGAAATCGAGACTCACGTGAATTTTTCCTCGGGTCTTCCAAGAGGCCTCAAGGCGGTGGCTTTAAAGAGATGAATACATATCCTATGACATCTCGAACAATACCATTGTCTTGGACTTTTGGCAGGTCATGTGTCTCAATACCTCAAAAACTGCCTAAGTATACCAATTGTTGTGCTGGGAATTTGAAGATTTCATAAACAAAATTAGCAACATTTTGTCTTATGGAGAGTAAAATTGCTCATGAATGATCACACAGAATGCTTGATATTTTCCAACCACGACATGTATAGATCATTCCTTAATGTCTACATTCAACACTAAATCACCTACAAATACAACATAAAAGGTTTCCATGAATGGACTGATCGAGTAAACCTCCCTTTTTGCAATATTAATTTTTACTCTCTTCAATTTTCAGCCCTATAATACCCTTCCATGCATTTGACTCGGCTTTATGCTTAACAAACATTACGCCCAACTTAGTCACGTACTCGATTATGATTTTCATGTTGCATACTTTAATTGCTTTATTTTTCTGATTTTGGTTTCTTAATTTTTTTTCTTTTACTTTTTTGGGACTAACCCTACTAGTAGTTTTTCTAGTGTTTTGTGTCCTTTAGTTTTATTTTTCTTATAACATTAATATTTGAATACCATGACTTACTTTAATAATAAGGATGAACCCACAAGAGGGTGGGAAGAACCTTACTATCAAGATATGAGCATATCTCAACACTACTCTAGTTCTTGGGAAAATCCTTATTATGCACAAGATGATTATAAGATGGCACACATAATGAGCATATCCGAATATTCTGAGAGTAGGGAAGCCTATAATGCATACACCACTAATGAAGATAAGTGGCAACCCACTCATTGCCCTAATTGCTTTTCAAGTACTCATGCTCTTCATGATTGTCCTTATATACAAGACATGATGCAGCCCACCCCATGCTACCTTTTCCAATCCTATGAACATCTTCGTACTAATTGCCCCATGAGAGAGAGATTTGAAAGTTATGTAAGTCTATACGAGCCTAAGAGTAATATCACATATGGACACACCTCCACTCTCCCTCAACTCACTATTGCCTATACTACACAATAAGAAGGTAAACTCCCAACTCAACCTCAAGAAAATATGGAATTCATGTATAAAGTAGAGGTACAAGATAAAGCTTTACACAATATGTTTGTAGAAAAATCAATGTTTGCACTAGAGAATGATGAGGAAACTAACCAGCCCACTCCCCTTCCATTGCATGAGAAATTAGATGATGAAAATTTTGAGAAACATGAATAGAGGACATCTTATAATGAGGAGACTAGAGCAGATACACCCATGGAGTTAGAGAATAAGCTAATGACAATTAAAGATGAGACATTGGTAGAATTTCTCATAGAATTAGAAAAGGAACCAATTACATTTGAAGATAGGGAATATAAGGAAGTGAGCCTAAGTAAGATACATGTAGAGAAGTATTATGATAAGGATGAACATGATGCACTCATAAGCCATGTGACCTATGGAGATACACCTTTAAAGAAATCAAGTGAGCCTCTTAAGCCAATTTTGAAGCCCTTGAATAGTAGGCTAGAGTATATATTCCTTGGAGACATTGAGGCTATCACACCATATGAGGAGATCAACCCCTTGATTTGCAAACCAAGCATATAATATAAGTAGGATGATCCATGAGACATTTACATACTTGATATTATAGTGGAGGAGGACCATATGAGGTGCAAGGATGAAGTCAAAGAGAGTTGTTCACTCAAAATTGACTATGAGGTGCCCACTATATTTGACCCAGATTGAGCATTAGTACCTTGACCACCTATCCGGGCTTAGTCTTCAGCTTGGGACTAACTAGCCCACAATAAAGTAGTTTTGGATTTTTACTTCCTTACATAAGCAGTTGCTTTGATTTTATTTATTTTCTATTTTTAACCCCTTCTTTTAGAAGAGTTTTTGTCTCTTTTCTAAGCTTTGCATATTTTCTCCAACATTGAGCATCTCCTTGAGCTCGGTAATGATGTCAATAAGCACTTTAAAACTTCAAGTCAATAGTGCAAAACAAAGTGGATGTGGAATTGACCCCACATAAGGAATCACATGGCGCCTTACACATCAAAATTAATGCAATTGAGTAAGTTTTACATAGAGCACCCTTCTTCAATTGAGGTAATCCTTAACCTACCTTTTTACTTTTGCATTTAATGAAAAGGGTAAGTCTAACCTTGGTTGGGGGGAGACACTTTTTGAAAAGACAATCCTTTTCAACCAAAATTTTGAAGTTTAAAAGTTGCTTTTAGTCTTTAATTTTTGTATGATTGTGTCACATGGGATGGAAGGTGCAAAATATTATTCTATTTGATATTGACATTAGTCTTGATAACCGGTTAACTTTGTGGAGAAACCTTTGTGTTTGTGAAATCTTGGATTTAAGGAATATATTGTTTGTGGGTGATATGGATTGATCAACCCCCTTATTTTAAAAAAACCATTACTTTTTGGAACTTAATGCCTAGTGCCCTAAACCAACTGGTTGGGAGTCGATGACTTCACTGCTCGCTACATGGGACAAAGATGGAATAATCTCACCTTGTAGGTACCTTGTTGTTTGAATGGTTTGCTCGGAGTGAAGTCCGAGGGGAATTGAATGTCAGATGCCCTAAGCCAACTGGTTGGGAGCAATCAATGAAACTCTACTACATGGGAATCTACTTAAACATCTTCGATATTGCACACCTACATGAAAAAATTAAGGGAAAGAGAAGTATGAAATAAAAAGGTTCATTCTCAACCTACTTTGATCTTGTTTGTTTCAAAAGAGTGAGTTGAATTTGGTTGAGGGGTGTATTGGAAACTTATTCTATATTTGAGATCTTAAAAACATCACTTGCACTAAGTTCTTTAAGGAAAAGTCAATTAAGGTTTTGAGGGCATGATCGCCTAGATCACCATACCTTATAATCCTTTATATTCTTGAAATTATGGATGTTAAGAACTCCCGACATAACCTACTAATTTGTTCGATTCTTATCAATACCTCTCTAATAATACTAGCACCATCTCACTCATGTTATCTTATTTATTTTGTTTTCTTGCATGTTTATTTCCTACACTTTTAGTATTTAGAATTGTTTTTATCAGCCTTGTTCCTATTCAAGCTTGTATTCATTGCTAAGAGTAACAATAAGTTGGCTAGGGGTGTGATAACCACTAGAAAATTGCATTTTTAACTACTTAATTTTCAATAAACAAAACTTTTTCTTAGTGGAAACTCATACTTTACTGGCTTTATGCTCTGTTAGTCCCAAAACCCTGCTACTAATTGTTTTATTGAGTACAGGTATGCATATTTTCCATTTTAGGTAATTATTACGACTCTTTGGAATTATGAGAACAAGCAACAATGAAATATCGAGCCTTTAATGCGAGCTTAGAAGCCTGTGGAAGCAATTCATACGAGTTGGAGCCATGATGTTGTGAAATTTCACAATCAGTACCAGTTTCTATCGGATTCCGCACTATTGCAAGGGAGCATTGCAAAATTTCGCAATGCCTCTTAGGAGCGTTGCGAAATTACCGAAAGTCATAAAAATAGAAAGTTTTATTCTGATATCGGAGATATGAATTGTATAAGAAAACTAATTGTTCTTGGGCTCCAAGAAACCTCTAGAGAAGCACTTTAAATAGGATAGGAAGATCAAATCAGAAAAGTACTTTTAAGAGGTTTAATTACCCTAGACTTTTGTAATTCTTCCTTATTGATTAATAGAAGCTTTTAACACGATTTCCACACTTTTTTTTCTTGTTTTTTCGTTTATGGCTAGTTCAAAACTCACCAGGAGTGAGTAGTTTTCTTTCTCGGGGTGAGGTTGTTCCAATCCACCTCACCATGGCGACAAAAGGGGATTGCAACACTTCAGAACAAGGATAAGGCTTTGATTAGTGTTTAAAGGCATGAAGGTTGAGTGTACATTATTTGGGGACACCCTGTATCAGGTGGCAATAGTCCTGGTTCCCCTAACTATTCATATAGAAGTCTCTTCTCTTCAACTAGTCTTCTTGACACTTGGCAAGTCTAAATGCTATGTTAGGTGTGTAAAACCCAAGAAAAATTCAATTTTTCTAAAAAATGGTAAAAATAGTAATTTCAGTTGGAAACCATAAATTTTCTAGATATCGGATGATGAAACGGACTTCACCGTTGAATTCGTCTCGCTAAATCTAGTTACCCATTTGAATTTCGTCGGATTCCAAGATAGTCGAAATTTCACGTTTTTTGAGGCATCGGGTGTCAAGTGACACATGGCATGATCATGTGAATGCCACATGGCATCTTAGGAGGTTGACACATGGCATGATAGCCATGTGGTGTAGCTATGAAACCCCGAGAAAATCTAATTTTCTAAAAAATGGCAAAATGGTAGTTTCGGTCAAAATCCAAAATTTTTCTAGATCTCGGATGACGAAATGGACTTCACCATTGGAATCGTCTCACGAAATATAACTACCACGTCGAATTTCGAGACAGTCGAAATTTCAAGTTTTTCGAGGCACCGAGTGTCGGGTGCCATAAAATGGCTTGTGAGAGACATGTGATGTGACAAAAGTCACCTACTACATGTGCTCATGTGACACATGTTGCATGATTAGAGAGATGATGGAAATTAATGGTTTAGATTAAGCCATGTGTCAAAAATTCAAAACTTAAGGACAAGGATGAAATTTTTGAAATGTTTAATTGAATAAGACAAAGAGGAATAGTTTTCTTCTTCATTTGGAAGCACAAAACTTGCAGTAAGTGGGAGTTTGAAATTTTAGAGAGAGAAAGAGTGACTTCTCTCTAGATTTCCTGGCGTTCGGACCGTCAGTTCTCAATGGAGCAAGAAGCAAAGTTGTTCTACGCAGCGAGGGCTACACGTGGACACCGATTTGGTGAAGTTCCAACAACTCCAAGAGGTATGGATCTTTTCCTACTTTATTTATTCTTTGGCTAAGAGCCATTTTTATGGATGGAGATTTGTAGAGGCCTGAATGGTCATGTTATCGGTCTCAAAATCTTTTAACCGAGTGGAGAAAATCCTCATTGTGTGGTCGCGGAACAAAGGCCGACCCGCTGGTTTCACTGTTCACGTGATGTGTTGTGTGATTTGTGTGGTTTGAGTAATTCAAAATGAATTGCTTGATTTGTTAATTAGCCTATGTGAGCCAATTTTGGTGTTATTGATTGTGAATTGAATAACATGAATTGTGTGAATTAATTATGTTAATATATACATGAAAAATATATTAACATGAATATTTTGGAATTGGCATAATGCATTCCATATGCACTAGGGCACCCAAGATGGTAGGTGTGAGTGCATGACATGAAAGAAATTGAAAGAAAAATGAAAACGGTTGTGAAAGGAATTTTCAGGAAGATTTTCCAAAGAATTTCCTTGGAGAGTGGTCCAACAGTTCATCTCGGAGGCGGACCCATGACTGTTCGGAAAAATTATCCAGCAATTTGCCTCGGAGGATAGTCCAATATATTTACCGAAACTCAGTAGTGTGTTTTCAAGAACAAAAAAGCTTTTGTTTTGAAAACTGTAATTTTACTCACATTTGGCTTAGGCATGTGTGAGGGAGTCGGTGAGGACTCGAGACACGGGATTGGACATGTGTATTATCCAAGAGGATCATGTATTTGCTTGAGGTGATTGTTTGCCATGACATGTGCACTTAGGTGGGGAGAACCCATGTACGAAATTATCACTACCGGGCATTGCTCACCTTTGTCGGGTGATCATTATTTCGTGTGACAAGTGGAGCGGTAATGCGAGGACGATGCCCAAAAGAGGCCACGTTTTATAAATTGTGCCGACATGTGGCTTGCAGATACTTTGTATAACATGTATTAGAAATTTAAATTTTAATATATGTTTGAATTAAGAGTGATTTCTTAACTTTGAACTATAATATGTATGGTTGGATAATTTTAGTGAGTATTGATGCACGGGGCCACGTGGCCATTTTTACTCATTTTAATTGTATAATGAATTCCTGTGGTCTTTGTAAAATATTGGGACAGGTTGCCATGTGATTGGGACAAGTTGTATTTTGGGTAGAGCTCCTCGTACAAAGGAGACTCTGCCCGATTTTCATGAGTGGTGTCGGATTACCCAACATCCACGAATATTCCGCTGGCTTACGGGTTGTCAACGGATCCCCGGGAAATGGGTCGTCACAGTAGCAAGTGATACATGACACTTGGATGAATGGCTCATATTGAGCCATATGTCAAGTTGTGAAAGAAGGAAGGAATGTGAAAGAAAGCTTCCTCTCACTTTAGTTTAGACCAAATAATAATGAGGGAGAAGAGACAAATTCGGTGGGATGAGAAGAAAATAAATGAGAAAAAGAAAGAAAAGAGAAAAATGAAATAAAGAGAAAATGGGAAAAAGAGACATGTGTCATGGGAGGAAAGGGAGGGAAGCTTCCCCACTTGACCAATTCGGTGAAAAGATCAAAAATAGGGGAGGATGAAATAGGAAAGAGGAAAAAAAAAGGAGGAGGAGGAAAAGAAAACCGAGGGAGAGTCGTATGGAGAAACAGGAAAAGGGGCTTCCCACTCTTCTCTCTAAGATCAACAAGGATCCGGGTCGCCGATTTTCGCCGGCAAGAGGCAAAGTTGCCCACTAACCAGAACTACGCTGTGGGTACTGTAAATCGTGGAGTTTCACAAACTCCAAGAGTTAGGGAATTTTCCTCCTTTAGTTATTTCTAGCCTAAAGACCATTTAATGGCATGGGCATTCTGTGGGTCAGAATCGGTCAGGATTAAGTCCTAAGATTTTGGAACCGAATATTGGAAATTTTTGGGATCAGTTCTAAGTAGCCTGCATGTTGTTTGAGGCTTAGTTTTGATCCCTGGATTGATGTCTTCAGGTTTTATTGTGTATTATTGCTGGAAAAATGAATAATATGTTTGTGTGGTTCTGTAAGACCCGAGAAAATTTCAATTTTCGGAAAAAGGGCAAAATCGTCATTTCGGTAAAAATCCAAAATTTTTCTAGATCTCAGATGATGAAATGGATTTCACCGTTGGAATTGTCTCGCGAAATCTAACTACCACATCGAATTCCGAGATAGTCGGAATTTACATGTTTTTCGAGGCACCAAGTATCGAGTGCCGTAAAATGACATGTGATGTGACAAAAGTCACCTATAACATGTACTCTTGTGACACATGTTGCAGTTATTGTAGAGAGACATTAAATGACGGCCTGGGGATAGTGCCAAGGCCAAAATCCAAGAGAAGGGACACATGTGAATTATAAATTGTTAATAAGGAAAAGACAAAAGTCAATAGTGTTGTCTTCCCCATTTAAGAGCCAAAATCGTAGTAATGGAGAAGGTGAGGCAAAGGGCTGGATATTCGTGTTTTGGAGAGAGAGAGTGGCTTTTTAGGTTTTCGGTCGATCGACCACTCCAAGCTGGACGAGCAAGAAGGAAAGTTGTTCTACGCAGCGAGAGCTACGCGTGGACACCAATTTGGTGGAGTTCCGACAACTCCAAGAGGTAGAAATATTTTCCTACTTGTGTTAATCCTTGTTTAAGAACCATGTAAATGGTTAGGAACGCTCGAGCTTGAGCTTAGCCGGAACTTGGCCTCAAAAGCTTTGAACCGAGCGGAGGAAAATTCATTTTATGTGGTCAGAAACAAAGAACCCGAGGGAGCCATCACCACGTGACTACACGTGAATTTTTCGTGTGAATTTTATGTGTCGAGCGATTCAAATGAATTGTTTTGTGTTTGTTAATTAGCCCATGTGAGCTAATTTTGTGTAATTATTAGGTGAAATTATATAACATGTTTCAGGTGGATTAATTATGTTAACATATATATATATATATATATATATATATATATATATATATAGTGCATGTGAATATATTAGCATGAATGTGTTGAAATTGGCATCATGCATTCCATATGCACTAAAGGCCTAGAATATTAGGGTGTGAGTGCATGACATGAAATGAAACAAAATGAAAATGTTTGTGAAAGGAAATCTGACTTAAGATCTCTGAGAATCGGTCAGAGACTACCCAACAGATCACTTCTGACGAGGACCATGGAGGTTTCGGGAAGTTCTCCAACCAATTCGATTCGGAGGGTAGTCCAATATTTTTACCGACTCAGAGGTTTCAAGAACAAAAAGCTTTTGTTTTGAAAACCCGATTATTTTTACTCACATTCATTAGACATATGTGTGAGGGAGTTTGATGAGGACTCCTGGGCACCCGGATCTGGCCATATAGACATTCAAGTAGGTTCATGTAATTACTTGAATGCGTTTGTTTTTCCATGCATGTTCACTTAGGTGGGAGTAACCCATGTAGGAAATTATCTCTACTGGGCTTTGCTCACCCTGTCGAGGGAGTACCATTTCAGGTACAGGGAGCGATCGGGAAGGCGACACTCATTAGAGGCCGTTTGAGAAGAAAGCCTAAGTTGTGGCTTTGCATTATTATATGACATGTATTAGAATTTTATAATTTAAAGATATATTCTCAGACAAGAGTAATATGTTAACTCTTGAACCATGTGAGATAGTTGGTTGATATTTTGCGAGTATCGATGCAAATTCAAGTGGCCATTATTTTACTCGTATTCGGGACTCCTGTGTACGTTGTTGATTATCGGGACGCTTTTTGTATTTGCAGTATAGCCCCCCGTACAAAAGAGACTCGCCTGATTTTCGTGAGTGGTAATGAAGCTACCCGACATTCATGAGTATTCCGCGGGTTGATGGGTTGTCAACGGACACCTCGAATTTGGGCGCTACAAACAGATCGTAGCTTAGGTACACGAGTACCTAGGCTTGAAAGACTTGTGGTTTAGGCCATGGTCATATGCGTAAGAACATCACAAATAAGATAGTTTCGATGTTGGATACTAGAGTATAGCTTAGTATCAATAAGTTAGGTATACGGTTTACCTAGGACTTGATGGGAAACGGGATAAATCATGCATCCTTGTGCATTTTGGTGAATGAAATGTGATGTGTGATTTGATTTTGTGATGTGATTGAATTGTGTGATCATATGTTGTATGTATTATGTGGAATGTGTGCTTAGTGATTAGCACATAGGAAAAGAAATAAAATGTTGAACACTAGGGTTAGTGTGAGAAAGTGTTTGAGAAATTTTGGACAAAAGGTCCAGAATTAAATGAAAAAAAAAATGATGTGAAATTTTTTTTTTTTTGGTTTTACAGAGTGTAAAACTGGAAAAAAAATGGATAAAATAAATTTCAAGAAATTTATTTGGTTTACTGCAAAATGAAAAAAAAAAAAAAAAAAAAATATATATATATATATATATATATATATATATATATATATATATATAAATATTTGTTTTCTGGGGTGATTTTCCAAAAGAGCGTGAATGAAAAAAATGTTATGAAAAAATATGCTCGTATATAAACCGATGTAATATTATTTGAGTCACGATACACTATGTTGTATCGCGGATAAGTTAGGGCCGAGGTCGGCTCGGGCGCAAATTTCGCTACGACACGGCCAAGTTAGCGCCAAGAACAAGGCTCGGAGCACGCCAGTGCCACGACAAGGTCGAGGGCGCTGGCTTCACTAAGATGTAGCACGCCGCTAGAGTCAGTCGCTGGCAAATGGGTGTATCGTACAGACGCTGGTTTGTCGCCGTCGCGATACAGATGACAACATGGCCGGAAGAGCCGCGATATCGGTGCGGGCGCGCATGCATGCGACGATACGTACCCACCCAGCTGCGGACATGGCGTCAGTGGGGTCACATACGCCAAGAGCTTGGCGCCACGACACGACCACGATACGACCAAGGCACACCGCGACACTCGCCACGACACACGGCACAAAGCACACACGCCGAGAGGGAGCCACGACATCTACACAAGGCGCTGGCAGGCTGCGCCAGGCATAGCTGGTATGCAGCTGGCGTAATCTAGTTCATGGTGTGCACTTGGTGCTCCCAACCCGCTTTGGACCTGCACCGCTTCGCCACTGCTTAGACTATCGCTCATGAACACTGTTCACAAAAAATAAAATCAAATCAAATCAAATCAAATCAAATCAAAAGAAATAAAATCTTTTAAAAATGAAATTTTCTAAAAGAAAATTTTTATTGTTAAAAATGATTTAATATTGAATAATTTTCTTGCATTTCCTAAGAATGCAAGAACATTGTTCATAAAATATTTTTTCTGTATATGAATAGTATCTCGGGGCCGTGTTTATGCCTTAGAGATACTGCGTTGAATATTAACTTGCCATTTGACATGTGTAGATGGTTAGTCGTGGGTGAGGACGTAAAGGGCGTCCACGAGGTATTAGTCAGCACTTTCCGCTTTGATCAAGAAGCCTTTTGCCGAGGTCAGGATTAAGGGGTCACGCCGTTGCACAGCTAGTGCAACAGGGTTGTGGGAGGTCCGAGTACCTTCAGGAGGTTTATGGCACATCATCATCCGACATTCACAGGGGGAGGAGATCCGAAGGGCGGCATCATTGGTTCATGCAGACGAGAAGTAGCAAGGTTGGTGGAGATTACTCTCGATATGACTAGATTAGATTTTCAATGACTACTGGAGGGCGAGTCTGGGCATGGTGGAAATGGGCAAAGACTCTAGAGACCTGTGGCCAAAGACCTGGGTACGACATGGGCAGAGTTCCGTGGAGTCGCTCATGGTTAAGTATTTTCCTGATACTCGAGGCATGCGAAGGCCTCTGGAGTTCCTAGAGTCAAGCAAGGGATTATGACTGCGGATGCGGAGTATGTGGCCAGATTCACGCAGCTAGCCCATCGACATGACCACGCGGCCGTATACGGCCAAGGTTGGGGGAGGATTCGAGAATGGACCGGTTGTCCATTCGGAAGGATCATAGACTTCGCCACGTGACATGGACTTCATGGTCGGGACCCACCGCCATAAAGAAAGAGATCGGTGATGCCTGAGCACTCCGGGATGCGGTGTTAGTAGCAAGAGGGAGTGATCGCCTTCTAGTTCGGGGAAGAGGCGTAAGACTTCGCTTCACACGAGTTCCGTGACTAGGCCAGGATCGTGGGCATTTAGTTGGGCGTATGTATGATGTTATTTCAATGACACCAGTATGTGAGACAAAGGATCCCAGATTTTGGGACAACAGATCTTAGTTACTGCAATTGAGTAGAGATGTTCATTCCTCCACACCTATTACTCGAGGAAACTGGGCCTAATTTCTGGGTGCTATACAAGCACCTTCGACAAACACGACGTGGGCCGAGTGTGGGTCGAGGTCGCATAGGACTCACAGTCGGACTTCTAGTCACAGGCGTAGGTTTCAGATAAGTTATTTATGTCGACAGCTTAGGCATATGAGACGAGATTGCCCTAGGAGTGTGTGGGTCCTATGGTACTACATACCGAAAGCATACAATGCCCTGATACGTAGGGTATGTTTCTACTCGCACTTGTCGACTAGAGTAGAGTTTAAATCGATGCATCATATTCATCTGGTCAGATCTCAGGTGATAGATTCGGGGCTTGTGAGGTCGGGAGGCCTCAGAGAAGCCATGTGTGGATGTTCTTCCCTAGATGGTAGGGCGGAGTTGACCCGATAGGCTCCGGGATCAGGAGTTAGAGATCTCCGACTCCCAAGCCACTATAGTGGACCCTCGAACCTGGGTGTCACAATATGGCATCATCGCGCTCATGTGCACAATAACATCGTGACGAGTCAAAGCGGTGCACGGTATGGTCATTCACCACTCGTGAGTGTGGCTGAGTTTGTCTGGGACCACGTCCAATGTAGACTCATAGTTCAAATCAGAAATGAAGAGTAAGTAATGTGTGTCAAAATGTTATGCGGGTCGTTAATCCCCTAAAGTGAGAAGCCTGGAGTTTGGGTGAAGGAGACCCGCGGTAGTATCCTAAAGGTCCTGTGTGGGTGAAGGAGACCCGCGGTAGTATCCGAAAGATCCTGTGTGGGTGTAAGAGACCCGGGGAGCCATCCTAGCCTCAGGTGGGTGTAAGAGACCCGTGGGAGCTATTCGAATTTCAAAGGGTGGGGCAGAATTCGTGAAGAAATCCAAAATTTATGTGTGAGTGAAAGAGAACCAGGGAGCTATCCTGAATTTATGTGTGGGTGTAAGAGACCCGTGGAGATATCCGAAATTTCTATGTGAATGTAAGAGGCTCGCAGTGTAGGCCGAAAAGTTATGTTGCCCGAGAGAGAAAACACACGGTCAAGTTATCACGTAGACTTAGAGTTGAGTGATAGGAGTCGGGAGTGACTCGAGATATGGATACCCCTTTGGAAATTGCATTGGGTGTCGTGAACCAACAAGGGCTCGGTATATGGATGTCATTCATGACATGGACAGGTTGACTGGTCCATTGATTGTCGTTGATCGCGGACCTTGGGAAGGTCGGCACACACCAAGCAGGCTGTGTAGGTTACATGTTGTAAGTGGATTATATACAGTGTTAGAGGACATGTCATGAGCATGCGGTCCGGATCATAAGGGTAGCTGGGAAGATCAATTGCCTCTTAGTGGAAGTCATTACAACAACGCTTATTAGCGAAAGGCATAAATGGCACCATATGGGGCATTGTATGGGAGGCCATGCAGATCATCGATATGTTGGACCGAGGTGGGAGAGAGCTCCATCATTGGTCCTGATCTGATTAAAGACACCTCCGAGAAGGTGAGCTTGATATGACAATGCCTTCACGCCTGCAGCCTAAAAACTATGCCGATGTACGACGCCGACCCTTAGAGTTCGGGTCGAGATCACGCTCAGCGTGATGCTTAAGAGAGGAGTGGTCAAAGTTCCGATAAGCCGGAAGCTATGGCCAGGTTCATCGGGGCCCTTAGAGATACTCTCGAGAGGGTGGCACTATAGCGCATCGGTTGGCTTTACCGCCAAAGATGTCGTGTGTCCACGAGGTATTTCGCGCCTCCATGCTCGAAGATACACTCCAGATCCAAATTTCATGTGTTGATCGGGGAGTAGATCGAGGTTGACATTGATAGGACCTTCGGAGGAGGACCCGCATGATTGTGGATAGCCGGGATCGATTTTAGCGACGCAAGACCGTGGAGGCTGGGGTGAGAGGGTGCTACGGGCAAGACCGCGGGAGTGGAGGATTCAAAGTGGGAGTGCGAGGACACACGCGCCACCTATCCTTTCATAGTGGATGAACGTGACGTGGTTCTGCTAATACTTAAGTGACTAGTTTACATGCATGGTATAATGCACGTTGCATATGCATGTGAGTTGCTAGATTGTCCGTAATTTCGGATGAAATTCTTTAAGGAGGAGAATAAGACCCGAGAAAATTTCACTCTGAAAAGTATAAAATCATACCCCTGCAGTAACCAAAATCTTTTCTCGTGATCTCGACGACTTAAACGGATTTCACCGTCGAATCATCTCGAAATCTAGCTACCACGTCAATTTTGTCGACCCGAGACAAATAAATTTGCACATTTTTCGAGACACCGAGTATAGGGTGCCGTAAAACGACATGTGATGTGACAAAAGTCACCTATAACATGTAATCTTGTGACACATGTTGCAAGATTAGAGAGATGATAGAAATGGACGGCCTAGATAGTGCCAAGTGTAAAAAATCCAAGAGAAGGGACACATAGGTAATTATAAAATTGTTAATGAGGAAAAAGACAAAAGTTGAATAGTGTTGTCTTCCCCATTTGAGAGCCAAAAATCGCAGGCAAGGCCGGAGAAGGAGCGCAGAGCTGGATATCTGTGTTTGCAGAGAGAGAGAGGCTTTCAGGTTTCCTACCGACCGGACCGCCTGCCACCCGAGCAAGAAGAAAGTTGTTCGACGCCGCGGCTACGCTGCAGCACTAATTTGGTGGAGTTCCGACAACCCAAATGTAGGAATCTTTTCCTACTTGTGTTAATCCTGTTTAAGAACCATGTAATGGTTAGGAACGCTCGAGGCTCGCTTAGCCGCAAACGAGTAGAGAAAAATTCATATTTTGTCCGGGTCGTGGAACAAGAACTCCGAGGGTTGTGATCAAGCCACACAAATAGTGACACGGAATATTTTTGTGTGAATTTTTATGTGTCAGAGGATTCAAAATGAATTGCTTGCGGTTTGTTAATTAGCCCATGTGAGCTAATTCTTGTGTAATTGGTCGAGAAATTACATAACATGCTTCAGGTGATTAATTATGTTTATATATATATATATATATATATATATATATATATATATATATATATATATATATATATGCATGTGAATATATTAGCATGAATGTGTTGGAATTGGCATCATGCATTCCATATGCACTGGGGCAGCCTAGAATATTAGGTGTGAGTGCATGATATGAAATGAAACAAAAATGAAAATGTTTGTGAAAGGAAATTCGACGGAAGATTTTCCGAAGAATTGGGTTGGGAGACGGTTCAACAAATCACTACGTATAAGGACCATGACATTTAGGAAGTTCTCAACCAATTCGACTCAGGAGGTAGTCTGATATTTTTACGAATTTGTTAGTGTGTTTTCAAGATCAAAAAGCTTTTGTTTTGAAAATTGATTATTTTTACTCGCATTCGGCTTAGGCATATGTGAGGGAGTCGGTGAGGACTCGGGACACGCGATCGGTCATACAGACATTCGAGTATGTTCATGTAATTACTTGAATGTGTTTGTTTTGCCATGCATGTTCACTTAGGTGAGGAGTAACCCATGTAGGAAATTATCTCTACTGGGCTTTGCTCCTTCTACTGTTGAGATCACCATTTCAGTGCGAGGAACGATAAAGGGAAAGTGACACTCGTTAGAGGCCGTTTGAGAAGAAAGCCGGGTTGTGGCTTTGGTATTATTATGTATGACATGTATTAGAATTTTATAATTTTAGTATATATTTGTATTAAGAGTAATATGTTAACTCTTGAACCATGTGAGATAGTTGGTTGGATATTTTGTGAGTATTGATGTAGGGGCCCAAGTGGCCATTATTTTACTCGTATTTGGACCCTGTGTGGTCGTTGTTGATTATTAAGACAGTTTTTGTATTTGGGTAGAGCTCCCCGTTACACAAAGGCTTCACCTTGATTTTAATCAGTGGTCACCGGTTACCCGACATTCATGAGTATTCCTTGGTTGTGGTTGTCAACGGACACCGGTTGGAAGGCGATAAATAGGTTGGTGAATTTCGGTATTATTTGATTTTATGAGGTGTATTTATGTGGTAATGCTGGAAAATAAATATCCTGTTGTTTGTGTCAAAATAATGTTAATATATGCTTGTTTGATGTATTAACATGAGATATATAGTGAATGAAAATTTTATGTAGGAAATATAATTATCATGATTGGGAAATGTTGCATGTAGCTCTCTTGATTCATGTAACATAATATGGCATGAAATGGCATATTTTCATTTCATATGCACGATAACATCGTGTCTAGTCGGGTGTGTATGCATGGTAATGGTTATTCACCATTCTTGTGAATGTGTGGTGAGCTCGAAGAAATGGGACAACGTCGAAGTGAATTCACGGTTGCATAACATGAAAATAAATCGTGTTGGTGAGTAAGATGGGGCGGGGATCCTCCCCCGAGGGTGAAAGACCCAATTCGTGTGATTAGACTATATTCTGCGTGGTGAAAGACCGTAAAAATGTTGAAAATGTGCCGCGACATCACATGGTGTGGACCCAATCGATGGCCGCAATGCATAACCTGCGGGATTTGATGAATCAAATGAACATTGGGTATTTTCAATGGTGTTGAATTTAAAGCAAAAAGATTTTGTTTGAAGAAAAGGAGTCATTGGTGAAACACGATGATGAGTTTTTCTGCTTGGCATTTGCATGTGTGAGGGAGTCGGTCAGGACTCTAAGTATGGGCATGAAGAGTCTCATCTCATTCATGACAGGAAATATTCCATATAGTATTGCATGTTCTGTATGGAATGTGGTATGATATATGTGTGTCATTACATGTGCATTTAGGTAGGGAGTAGCCCTTGTAGGAGAATTTCTCTACTGGGCATTGCTTACCCCGTTGTGGGAAAATATTTTTAGGTACTGGAGGTACACAAGGGGATGAAACACGTCCAAGAGATTTGTTGTGAAAAAGGCGGGATTGTGGCTTGTTCATGTGTTTGTAATATTCTAGAAAGAATATCCAGTTTTATACATGTAAATGAGAAGTTTTGTAATAAAATTTTATTTTTGGACTTGCTCAGTGTAGTGTTAATAGAGTTCCCAAATTTTACTGATTATAGAATTTGTATAGAGGCAATGGTATTGAATGAAATGCATTGGAGGAAAGTAAAAAGTGCAGGAATGCAAAAAGAGTGGGCTACTGCCCATTTTTGGGTTTGTGTCGCGATAGAGATTTCAGTCGACAGGAGGATTACGAGTTCCGTAATCACGGCAGGTGCCGCGAGGTGCTTTGACGCGGATTCTAACGCGGCGCCGCGTGACGTGGCGTGGCGCACAACTAAATGGCTCTAGGCGCTTACCTTGCCGGTATGTGGCGACAAAGGAGTCTGCCGTGATAGAGAATTCTTTGTCGTGACGAATCACCGGTTACATTGTGACAAAAAAATTTGGATACGGATTTCCCATGTCGTGACGGTCTTTGCGGCGCGCGACGGGGTTAGGCGTGCGAAGCTGAGCAGCGCCGCGGCAGCGACGAGAACCTATTAGAGATTGTCAAAATTATGAGACAAATGAGCCATGTTTAAAAATAATAGAATTCATCCTTGAGGCAGAATAATGAATCATTTATGTCTATGTATGCTTATTATTCAACTATGGTAAAAATGGTTATTATTCAAGAATGTACTTGAATCAAATTTTGAGTTTTGTTGTTGAGAGAAAACTTGATAAGAATAACAATCTCAATTACAATTAATCTTTATTGTCATAATCCTAAAGTGGAGCTCATTTCCATTCTCGAGCCTAATGTTGCTCAATCGCTGAATTCTCTTTTCGCATATTGAAAAAGTATAAATAGTGAATTCAAAATGTAAATCTCCAAAATTAAAAATTAACCATGTAAATTGAATAAATTAATTAGAATTAGAATCTTATTAATTTACCTCATTTCCAAAATGACTAAGGCCTTCAACAGTAGGAAATAATTTTTCAAAAACATCATGAACAACTTGAAGTAGCTAAAGGTCACTATCAACTTCACGTTTATATTGAAATCTTGGATTAAGATAGTATTAAACGAGTGATTATTTAAATTAATAATTATGTGATAAAGCATAATATTATTAATGTGAAAGATGAAAGAAGAAATTATTAATTGAATACCTCTTTTTATGAAGGATGTTTAAAATTCTAACTTGATGATCTATGATTTGTTTAACAATCACAACATGATCGATTTAAATTTTCATTCATTACTCGTATTAACTCTAACAAATGACATTGTTTGAACGACTCCAAAATCAACGATGTGAAAAACTATGTATAATGCCTTAGTGACTCATGGGTGCCATAAAACCCGAATTCCCTGTTTTAAAATGATAAATAGTAAATTTTAGTCGAAATCGGAAATTTTTATAGATCTCGGATGACGAAAACGGACTTCTGACAGATGCGTCTCATGAATCTTAGCTACATCCCCAATAATTTGAGGCAGTCGAATTTCAGTTTTTAAGGCACCCGGAAGTGGTGCGGGACCGCCAGCAGCACCTTAACGAGTGGCTGAAGGAGTGCCCCGCGTGTGAAGTGCGAAATAGTCGAGCATGAGCTCAAATGGGACCCATGAGAGACATGTGGCAACATGTGATTGGGTGAAAATCCATGGTAGATGGATAAAGGGATAAGGTGTAATCTAAGGAGCTAATAGGAGCTTGACACTTGGCAAGTGAGAGGACACCAAGTTGACCCCTATCTTCTCCCCACCGGTTTGGGAGGGAAAAAGAGAAAAAAAGAGAGAAAGAGAGAGAAAGAAAGAGTTTTTAGAGAGAGAAGCTCTATTTTCTCTCTAGATTTCCCGGTGATCGATTCATCAAATTCCGACGAGATAAGAGGCAAAGTTAATTCCCACTGCAAGAGCTACACGTTGGTACCAGTATTGTGGAGTTTCGGCAACTCTAGGAGGTAGGGGTTTTCTCAAACTTGAGTTAATCTTTGGCTAATAGTCATTTTAATGGTTAGGGATGTTCGGGGGCCTGAGTGGTCGTTCATTCGGTTCGAAATTTTGGACTGGGTGGTGAAATCCTTAGAATCACCTTTGGATAGTCCCGAAACTAACCGAGGACTGTTTGTGTGTGGCTTTGTGTGTTGATATGTTATTTCTATGATTGAATAACATGTTGTTATGTTTGTGTGATGCTAGAGCGGTTCAAGAAGATGGATTGTTGGTTTTTTATTAAGCCCATGTGAGCTAATTTTGGGTGTTATTGCTATGAATAAAATAACATGTTGCTTTGTGTGAATTTAGTTAATATGCGTACTTGATATATTAACATGAATTATTAATGAAATGGCATGGCTGCATTTCATATGCAGCAGGGTAACCTAGAGCGATGAGTATGAGTGCATGACATGAAAAAATTGGTTGTCAAATGAATTTCATGGGAAGATTTTTCGAAGAATTGCCTTAGAGAGTTGTCCAACAGTTCATCTCGAAGGAGGACCCATGACTGTTTCGGAGAGTTGTCCAACAATTCACCTTGGAGGGTTATCCAATAGAATTTTATCAGAAATTGGTATTATGTTTTCAATAACAAAAACCTTTTGTTTTGAAAATAGTGTTTCTCAACAACCCAGAGCGTAAGTGAAGAGTCGATGAGGCTGAGAATTGGGAAAGGGTGAAAGTCACATTCTCATCCATAACATCTTGAACATTCGGTAGGAATCATGAATTCACTTGAATAATAAGATTGTTTGTCGTGAATAATTGCCAGGGTGGGGAGTAACCCGATGTAGGAGAAATTCAACTCTTGGGCATTGCTCACCCCCTGCATTGATAGGATCCCCTTTCATGTCTGAGGAGTATTCGAGAAAGCGATTGCTCACTAGAGGCCGCTTTTTGAGAAGAAAGTTGACATGTGACTTTGATTATATATTTTTGTAAAACATGTATGAAACATTCTTATTGATACATGTTTGTATAAGAGTGTAATTAACTCTTGAAACTATTGTAATATAGTTGATTATATTTTTTTGAGTATGGATGTATGGGCCCGACGTAGCCATTTTTACTCATATTTGAGTCTTGGGTAGAGAGAGACTCATTTTGTGGCATTGAGATACTCAATGGCTAAATATATTTCCATGAGTTGACGAGTTGTCAACGGACCCCCGAGTCGGGGCGTCACAGATTGACACTAACTTTCCTACATTCTCCTAATATGCATGATCAAACATGAGTTTTTCTACCTCATGGACAACTGTCATTCGATTTAGCTTGTGAGATGCCCATTCATCACTAATAAAAATTTTCTTCAAATCGACCATTTTTTAAAAGATTGTCACGGGTTATATAATTTGTTGCAAATCTTGTTGCCCTATGACGCACTATATCTCCACCACACCTTTCGCATTTTTACAAGCAACTAACTATGATTGTAAATGAAATTGGTGATCTTTCAAGCATTGATAATCAACTCAACAACACTAGCTCTTTTACCAATGTCTTCAAACATCAAGTCGATGCAGTGTGCTACACATAGAGTCCAATACAAATTGTATTTCTTGATTAACAACTTTCATGCCTTCACAAATGTTGATCCATTGTTTGTCACTATTTGCATATATTTTCTTCACCAAATTCCTTGATCTTGTCCTTCTATAAAACATATATGTATTTGTTGTCTTTGATCTTATCTGATGCATTAATGGACTTGAGGAAAATTGCGCAGTATTTTGAATACACCATAAAATTAATTAATTATGCTTAATTTGGTGAGTTTGGTCCATCCATCGCACATAATCGTGCACCCATACGTCTTCCATTACTCCCTTTGGATGTTGATATAAGCTTCCATATCTTTGTACTCCATCTCCCAAACCCTGTTATCAATGGAGTTGTATATAGCTGACTAGTGATATGGGATACGAAATGCAAAGGACTATACTCATCAATATGTTGAGATGACAAATAGATTACATAGTTTAGGTTTATATGGGGAATGTTTTACATTTCCATTCCAAGTAAGCCACTCCAAGAATTAAGTTTGTTGGCATTTTTGAAAATCTTAATGCAACAATGTTAAAAGGCATGAACTAGGGTCTAGGCATTGCATTTTTTTTTTTTTCAATTCTACACATTCTCAACAGGAGAAAGTTTCTAGATCCCAAAAGCTCCATTTTTTGGATTAGAGTATGGTTTTATGATTCTTCCAATAATATAGTTTTATGATTCTTCTAATAATATAGATGTTTTTTCAATTTATTTGATTATGTACACTTTAATATTAATATATGAAATAACAAATTGATTAAATGATTTTTTTTTATATAAAACAAGGCAAGTAAATGATATACCTTTTTCCGACTCCACTCATACCATCGAACTTTTTATCAAAGCATCCAAACTAAATCATAAAAATATGAGAACATTAATCATAAGGGATAAATGGAAAATGACACAAACTCAAAATAAAAATTTAAAAATAAAATTCAAAAGGGGAAAAAGAAAAATTGAAGAAAACAATCACAAGAATAAATACCAATACATCGACATACCAATATTCTTATTTAAATCATATACTACTCAAGGAATTGTAATTGTTTGGTATTATTTTGTTTCCTTCATTTTTTTTTCCATGCCATTGAATAATTCACAAAATATTAAAATTCATTATTCAAATGTAAGATGGCTGATGGAGATAACGAACACATCCAAGAATGAAACTACTAGCTTCTCAAGTAAAAGAACCGTGCAATAAGTTGGTTTTATATGTTATTTCAATGCCTTTTTACTTGTATAAATTTTTAACAAATTTAAATTCTATCTAATTATTTTGTATTGCATAAACACATACTTTAAATTAAAAAAAAATGGGTAAATATTTTTTTTTTAACTTTAAGAAAATAAAATATAAGCAAACTTCAAGCTCATGAATTCTTAAGTTCTACATTCAAATAAAAAGGACTTTATAATTTGAGGAAGAAATAAATAGAACTAGTAACATGGATTCAACATATAAAAAAAGTGGATTCCATTTAAAACATGGAAGAAGAATAAATCAAGTGATATTTTTATATTTAACTTTTAGTTATATTTAAAAAAGTTCAACTAAAACTAACCAAAATATGAGTCATATGTGTCATGTAAAAAGAAATGAGGGCAAAAGTTTGGCTTTACGCAAAATACCAAGGAAAAGAAAAATGTCCCCATACTACGTTTTTTGAGAACAGATTTGTAGAAATAGGCGAAAAAAAAGAACCTGGTTGTGTAGGGAAAAACAAGGTGATTTGATTAAAAATCCATTTGAAAACTAAATTTGGAAAAACTAACCCTTTATCAGTTTTTGACCCTCATTTTAACAAAAATGACCTCATTATTTTATTGTAAAAATTAGTATTTGTTTTCAAATATATACTTAAAATACATGAAATGGCAAAAGGTATTTTTGTCCATAAGTAGTTACATGAAATGATAAATGATATTTTTGTTCACAATGACTCATCCAATTCAAGAAATATGATGGAGAGTTAGCTTTACAAATTTTGAGTTATTTCAGGCATTTTAACCAAATATTTCAAAAAATAGGAAATTGATTGCTCAGAATCACAATGAAAAAGTCAAGAAAGTAAAGTTTTCAAAAACCTTTAAAGGCCTCTTTGGTTAACATTTTGAAAACTGTTTATGTTACCAGAAATAAGAAGCAAAGGAAACGAAAAAGTATATCTGTCCAAATAATTTTTTTCTTTGCTATTAAATAGAAATTTCGGAGAAGCCGAATAATAATTTCATAGTAGAAGGAAAGATCCAAAGATTTCTTTAGTTTGCGATCAATTTCTCGAAGCAAACAACGAGCAAATAAAATTGGGAAAAATGAATCACTCTTGAGGGTGCCATCAGTAGCGATTTCGCAGAGGGCCCTGTTCTAAAATCCATCCATAAAATAAATGTCTTGGGCAGTAATCGAACACTTGGAACAAAAAATAAGCATTGCCTAATGAATCAACATAAAAAAGGAGAGAAAAACAACATTTTATGGCACATTATTGGAATAATTTTCAAGGCTTACAGGGTAGCCAAAATACCCAGATGATGTTGAAGAATCAAATAGAGAGCTTTATTAGATATGATCCAAACCCAAAGTGCCTTAAAGAGTACCTTACGATAATCACAAGAATTCTGATGGATGGATGAATTGAAGGAAAAGAAATGAGAAGAGAGACGATGAGGTGAGTCCCAAATTCTAAAAACCTTCTTCAAATACTCTCTACTGATGTGTGTGCTGAGAAGAGTAAAGTTGAAGTTATGGGAAGTGCACAACTACAATGCCCAGGAAGTGTAACTAGAATACTGAGGGACGGAAGTCTTCAATACTCTTCGTTGGAAATATCAACTTATTCAGGTGAAGTCACCCTTCATTGTTAAGATGAAAAATCTCATTAAATAAATAATAAAAAGTTAAAGTATAGCTCACTTTTTTAAAAATCGGAGGGAGCCGTATAGAGACTTTTTCGATTCACGATTTTTACTGATCCAACCCTTGTTAAATTAATAATGTCATTAATATAAATATATTGATAGTTTTATTTTTATCATTAATTTAAATATATTCAAATATAAGGAACTTGTTTGTTTTAAATTAACTATTTTCATAAATATATTTTTATTTGATATTATAAACATTTTTAAAGTATATAGTTTTAAACTTTGTAAAAAAATCTAACTAGGCGTTATGCTCTTCCCACCTTTATGTAGTTTGTTTTTTCTTTGTGAAAACTAGGGGTGAGCAAAAAAAAGAAATTGAACCTACCAAGAAGACAAAGAAAAATTAAAAAAAAATTAATATTATACTAAAATTATAAAACATAATGAATATAATATATATTATAAAAGATATATATAATGTATACCCAGTAGTAGTAGTATATATATATATATATATATATATATATATATATATATATATATATATATATGACCTATCTAATCTCACAAAATCAAAGCATATAGACTTTTTTTTTTTTTTGATGTAGTTTCTTTTTCTATTGAAGTTATCAAAACATGTGGTTCATTAAAAAAATTGTTATTAAATTATCTAATCTCATGCATTTCATATATTATTTGGAGAGTATTATAGATCTTGAAGAGTGATGGGATTACCAAATCAATAGATTACAATTTATTCCTTTTTTTCTTTGTATTTTTTATTGTATTTATAGTAATTATTGTAATTTGAACTTTAATATATGACTTTGGAATTGCAAATTTATTTTTTTATTCTCGTTAACTAAAAAACTGATATAAGGTTAACCAAAAAATGGTTAATCGAATATTGGGTTAACCATGTTAATGATTAGGTTTCTCGTTTATAAAATAACAAACCGAAATCTGATGATTTTTTTTTTTTTTTTAGTGATACAGTTCAGCTAATCGAACCATGCTTTTACCCCTAGTGAAAATCAACGTCTCACATCAGTTTTAAGTACAAAAAGAAAGCTCCTTATTGTCAGTTGGCATTTTTAACGTGCGTCACATTTCGATGGTGAAGCGACTTTTATTGAAAAAATTCTTAAAAGCAAATTTGAGTGTAGCTTATTTTTGTTTATTTTTTAAGGGAACGAAATAAGAAATAAAACCACCAAATGACTCCTCATTTAGGAAAAACCATGTCTGCAAAAAACGAAGTCAAAATCCAAATGTTAGGTTATCAATCGGGAAGGTACGGTAGTGAGTTGTAGTAACCCCTTCTAAGCCCATATAAAAACGGTCTCTATTAACCAAGTTTAGGGAACTGTGCCAATTAATTAATTAATTATGGATACCAATAAAAAGAATCACATGACTCAATACATACAAAAAAAAAAATTTATTCACTTATAAAAAAGAGATCAGATTTTATTTTAAAAGAGAATTATTTGCATTTATTTTATAAAAATATTTATTAAAGAAATCAACTTGGTCAAAAAGATTTATTTAACTAATTTAGAAAGGAAATTGAACTTATACCTTTATTTAAAAAAAAATTAGTATTCTTATTAGGGAAGATATTTTATTGAAAAATTGTTTAAAAGTATTTTATTTATAAAAAATTAGAGAATCTTATTTAGAAACAAATAAAACTTTGAACGACCTTGACTAAAGACGACATTTTGAATTTTATTAAAACAATGTTTAGATTATTTATGAAAAAAACATCTTTTTAGCTTTCTTTTATTAGAGAAAATAATTATTTAAAAAAAACATATTATGAATTTGCTTTATTAAATAAAATTATTGAATTATTATTTTATCAACAAATTATAAAATTACGTATTCAATTTGCATACAACCAACAAAGTAAATTAGAATGAACATACTAGAACATACATAAAAATAATAATAATAATAATGAAATTAAATATCAATGAGGAAAGTGATAATGTACTAAAAAGTCCTAGTTGTAATTTATAGTATTCCCGAGTCTTTTTTTGAAATCTAGTCCTTCACGCGCTGTGAATCCGTACTCGATCAGCAAAAGTAGCAGGAATTCCCCATGGAAAACAAAATAAGCCCAAAAGAGAAAAGAGCATCATGGTAGGAACAATAAGGGGTTAATGAAGCCAAACTAAATATTCAAAGTCTAATAATAATAAGCCTAACACGTCGTGAATCCGTACTCGATCATCAAAACTAGCAGGAATTCCCCATGCAAAACAAAATAAGCCTAAAAGAGAAAAGGGCATCAAAGTAGGAAAAAGAAGGGGTTAATGAAGCCAAAATAAATATTCAAAGTCTAATAATAATAAGCCTAAAAACAATATATAAAGTTATCCAATTAATTTTGTTCATGATAATACGTCTCACATTATTAAATAAATTCACATACAAATATCACATATGTCACTAAACTAAGTTCGTAATTTCATATTAATAATTAACATAAAAACATACTTTAATAAATTCACAAACAAACACATTTTTTTTATCAATTATTAAGCTCAATTTAATTTAAGTTAAATATCATACCATAATATTTCAATTTCATATATATTGTGGCGCTTGACAGGAGTCGTTGACAACTTCATCCTTTCTTTGAATACATGTAGCCATTGAGTGTCTCAATGCCACAAAATGAGTATTAAATACACTCAGAGACTCAAATATGAGTAAAAATGGCATCCATACTCACCAAAATATAACCAACTATATTACAATAGTTTCAAAAGTTAATTACACTCTTATACAAACATGTATAAATCAAAACGTTTCATACATGTTTTACAAAATATATAATCAAAGCCACATATCGGCTTTTTTCTCAAAAGCGGCCTCTAGTGAGCGACGTCTTCCACGGATACTCCACATGCACACAAAGGGGATCCATGGCCAAATTAAGCAATGCCCAGTGATTGAATTTTATACGATTGGAGTTCTACTTTGTAAGTCTTTGTCTGAAAGCGAACAAACACATTCAAGTAAATTCATGATTCTACTCAAATGTCTACATGCTATGGATGAGAATGTGACTCACCCTTTCCCAACTTCCTAGAGCCCTCCCTTTGACATTCCTCATGAATGCTGAAAGCAGTGTGAGAAACACTGTTTTCAAAACAAAAGGTTTTTGTTCTTGAAAACATAATACCAATTTCCACTAAAATTCTATTGGACAACCCTACGAAGTGAATTGTTGGATAACTCTTCGAAATAGTCATGGGTCATCCTCCGAGATGAACTGTTGGACAACTCTCCAAGACAATTCTTTGGAAAATCTTCCCATGAAATTTATTTGACAACCATGTTTTTCATGTCATGCACTCTTCTCTCTTATTCTAGGTTACCCAGGTGCATATGAAATGCAATATGCCATTTCAAAATAATTCATGTTAATATATCATGCATGCATATGATAATAGAAATTCATAAGCTTAACATGTTATTCATTCATAACCTTAATAAAACCCAAATTAGCTCACATGGGCTAATAAACAAACGGAAATAGTCCATCTTGGAATTGCGAGGCATCACACCCGACAACACAACATGTTATTCAAACATGGTAATAACGTATCAACGCCAAGCAGCATACGGTCACGGTCGAGTTGGGGCTCATCCAAGACCTCTGAGGGTTTCTTCACTCGGTCCAATCTTTGGGCTGAAAACCGACCATCCATGCTTGAGATATCCACCATCCATTAAAATGGCTCTGTAGCGAATAAATCAAGTAGGAAAACCCCACACCTCTAGGAGTTTGTCGAAACTCCACAATACCCGATACCACGCGTAATTCTTGCGGTGGCGATCAAACTTTGCCTCTCTTGTCTCGTCTGAATTTGATGGACGATCACTTAGGGGAAATCTAAGAGAAGTGAGGGCTTCTCTCTAAAAGCTCTCTCACTTACTCTCTCTTTTCTCTCTTTTTTACATAAAGCCGATTGGGGAGAAGATGCCACATGTCCAATTCTAATTGGCTCTTAGGATTACCCCTTATCCACTTATCCATCTACCATGGATTTCTACCCAATGACATGATGTCACATGTCTTCCATGGGTCCCATTTGAGCTCAATGTTTGAATTGCTCTCAACTTGACACGTGTCTCATCTTGAGCTACTCGAAATGAGCAGTGTCCGGGCCTCTTCACCGGTGCCTCGAAAAGCGTAAAATTGTATGCCAAAGTCGATGAAGTCGCGTGGTAGCTAGATTTAGCAAAGCGGAGTTCCAACGAAGTCTGTTTTGTCATCCAAGATCTGAAATTCTGAATTTTGACCAAAATTACAATTTTATAATTTTGGAAAATTATAATTTTAAAGTCTTATGTATACCTAAAAGCACAATAAACCTAAATATGTCAAATTCATGGCTAAAACATACACAAATTACACTTTTCTCAATATCTACCAATATAATTTCATGCCAAATTCACAAACTAATTTAACATTCCAAGGCCCAACAAGTCGAATATGTAAGAATTATACGAAATATCAAAATTAATCATAAACACATAAACCAAGTTCATCTAATTATATATTAATAACACAATAGGGTCCTACATTATTCCAACCTAAAATTTCTTAATAACATAATAATTAAACATATAACTAAGATCTAATATAACTAAAAAAATGCATTAAGCAAGTCAAAATGTAGAAATAATTTTAGGAAGAAATTTACACATTTTTTAAGACTTAAAATATAGTTTATGTTAAAGAAAGTGAGGGAAAAAATGTGTTTGGTGGTGAGAAAATGAGAGGAAAATAATAGATAGTGAAGAATGTATGTAAAGTGAGGAAAATTGAGTGAAGAATTATAGACAAAGTAGCTGAGGGGTCACCTCTAGTGGACCGCTCACGACTTTCCGGCCCTGTAAGTGGTTGTGGTGAGAAAATGGAGAAAAGGAAAAAAAATAAGAAAGAAAAATGAGATGAAGAGAAATGGAAAATGTGAGTTTTTATTGTTCAAGTTTACCTTAGATTTTCTTGAGTTTGGAAGAAAATGGAGAGAAAATGAGTTCTTTATGTCCCAATGGAGTTGAAAGAAGAAGGAAGAATAAGAAGAAAGGGGGAAGAGGAGAAGGAGAAGAGAAGAAAGAAGAGGGGAAGAGGAGAGCCAAAGGGAGAAAATGGAAGGGAAGAAGAACAATAGGAGAAGAGAAGAGGAGAGGAACAAAAAGGGGGGAGAGGGAAAAAGAAGAGCCGGTTGGGGGAGGGGGCAATCTCAAAAGTGGAAAGAGAGGGGAGTTAGTTGGGTAGGGTGATGGAGTAAAGCAGAAGACATAGGGGTAGGGATGACGCCTAAACCAGGTCCGTTGACCAACCTTCACGGTATATGAAAACTCGTGGATATCGGGTGACCCGACACGCAGACCGTTATGTCCCATTCAATTTAACAAAAATCTGACAGAGTCTCCCTTTGTAATTCGGAGCTCTATCCAATTCTCAACCCGTGATAATAGACTCCATCCGGATCCCCAATATAACATAATGACCACATCTCAGTCCATTTATGAGTAAAAGTGGCTCCCACGGTCACTTATCCACACCTCGTAAATATACAAGGCTATATCACAATAGCAGAGTTTTAACATAACACAACACTTTTATACTAATATATATATATATATATATATATATATATTTTGTTATGTCCCAATTGGAGAACAAAAAATCGACATATCTCCTTTGCAAATAGGAGATCCACCCCAACCTCGTATTTGGGACCCATCCGATCCCCGATATAACATAATGACCACGCCGAGTCTGAGTAAAGTGGGTTCCACCGGCCTGTACTTATCCACACACCTTCGTGAACATACAAGGCTATATCACAATAGTCCTTAAGAGCTTAAATACAACACAACACTTTTATATAATATATATATATATATATATATATATATATATAGCATGGTGAGGTATATATATATATATATATACATCAAACCTGATTAATATATTTTACAAAATAACTATCAAAGCCACAATTCATTTTCTCTCTTCACAAATCGAGGCCTCAAATGCTTCCATCTCACCGGTGTACACCGCACACCGAAATATTTCATACAGGAGCTACGCCTGCAGAGAATATTTCCTACAAAGGCTACTCCCCACCTAAGTGCACATGCAATGATCATGTTCCATACATTCACATTCACATTCACATTCCAAGTAAAAACATGCAATTTCTACTATGAAATCTTACATGTCATGCCATGGAATGAGATGAGACTCAATCATGTACTTTGCCTCAAGTCCTTACCGACTCTCATCATTCTCGAGTCCTTACGGACTCGTACCACACAATGCGGATGCCAACGTGTGATAAAATCCATCATATTTGGATTACATCCAATGATCATTTTAAAAAACAAATTCATTTGTTTTCAAACCAAATTTTTTTTGATGTTACACCTCAATGATCATTTATATATAAAACTATGTGTCTTTTTGTGGTAGCTAATTTTGGGGTCCCACAAAGAAGTTTTTATCGCCTTCCAACACTACTTCATCACCGCTTTCACTCATCGAGATCACTTAACCACAACTAACGAAGTCTTTTCACCCGAAGCGGTGTCTATCCTGTTTGCTATTACCGGTCATTATTTTCTTTACCGCTTTCATATAATCAGAGTGGTCGGACGCCGCCCAGCACTTCGTCACCCAATCAAACACCATGTGTAGTGTCGACATATAACCATGCACTTCATTATTCCATTCAATGCAATGTCCGCATAGCGTCTAATGCAATACGCCATTGCATGTTATGTAACATGCCACACGCATAATCTTCATGGACAATGTTAAAAATCGCACATTTCACCGCCATGCACTATGGACAATTATATCCTATGCATACAATTTTTATATTGATGTCACACATCTATGTCAATATATTTAGACACACATATATCAACATCTTATCACACAACTACCACCTCAAGCATGTTATCTGTAAATCAAGCAAATAATAATAGCCTGTTTGCGGCAATCCCGAGAATGAAATGGACCATAACTTAAGCTGTAGAGGTCCAATTTGGGTGATTCAAAAGCCTAACATCAAGTTCACTGATGAACTACAATTTCTATGAAAAATCTGAGTCAAAATTTCCTTTGTTTCCCAACTGAAAACAGTCCTAAATTCTAGACAGTGTGTAGGGTCAAAACAAGGCTATGGTTGAGAATGAAATGAACCATAACTCGAGTCAGAGGTCCACTCAAGTGGTGATTCAAAAGCCTAACATCAGGTTCACTGACGCAGCTACAATCTCTATGAAGAACCCGAGTCCAAATTCTTTCCGTTTCCCAATCAAAAACTAGTCCCAAATTCTGGATAGTGTGTAGGGTCAAAACAAGGCACTAAGCTATAACAGTCCCGGGAAATGGATCATAACTTAAATTGTAGAGGTCCAATTTAGGTAATTCAAAAGTCTAACATCAAGTTTATAGATGCAGCTACAATTTCCATGAAGAAACTAGTCCAAATTCTATTTTTTTCCCAATCGAAAATCAATCCCAAAACCGTATGCAGGTAACACACTTTAGCGCTTTGTTTTTCAAGGCCAAACAACCCTTAGGGCAAAAACACAAACAATATTCTTAGCGTAAAAAACTAACCAAACAACAGCCCCTTGTGGTAGAAACACAACCAACAGCTCTTAGAAGGATGGAAATAAACCAAAGTAGGAAGAACTTACCTTTGGAGAGCGTAGAAAAACTCTAGAAAGTCCAATGGACACTTCCCAAACCCTAAACCCTTTGATTTCCGTAAACCCTCACTGAACTCAATAAATCCCATGTTTCTGCACTCCACGCATAGCCTCAATGAGTAGATGAACTTTGTTCTTGGCCTGACAACACCACCGACGAACTGCAGGAATCGAAGAGAGGAGAAGTCTTGGGAGCTCTTATTTTCTTCTCCTTCTCACGCACAACCTGCAAATGGGCCTCTCTCCAAATTCCTTTGCTCAACCGACGCTGTTGCATATGGGCCATGTTGCGCACACTTGTTCGTTTATTTCGGCCTAAATAATTTATCGCCTCTGCCTGTCTGGGCTTTATTTAATTTATTTTCCAATTTCAAGATTTTTCGTACCTTGTTTCGGGGTCCACCGCATAATTTAAACGCGGAAAAATCGATCGTTCGGAATTCAACGAAATCTGCTTGGTAACTAGATTGTGAGACGAATCCAACTATGAGGCGTCTGCTTTGTCATCCGAGAACTAGAAAATTCCAGTGCGCAACCTCAATGTGAGCGACAATTTATTTGCCTTTTTCGGGAGTTCCACCCTACCTTTGGTTTTGCATTCTTCCCCTTAAAAGCAATTTCGACCCTTAAATTTTGCATACGCATACACACATCCAATCACATGAGATGCAATTGGCCATTTAATACTAAATGACTAAAAACACACCTTCATCTTCAAATAGGAATGGATAGTAGCTTGCACGCAGATAGTGCGTTCAAGGCTCCCATGTTGCTCCTCCACCCCTGGGGCCACAACACCTTTACTAGCCTCACAGTCTTGCCTTGAAAAACCTGATCATGACTATCCATGATATGTACTGGTCCCTCCTCGAAGATTCCATTCACATTAACAACAAGTCACTCAATCCACTACATGAGCCTGGATCTTGCTGTGCTCCTAGTGGAGACATGGTGGTGGAATACCGCATGAACACCCAATAAGTTTGGTGGTAATGCCAACCAAGAATAATCAGACTACCATCTCGAGTGCACCAAGGGTCCGAATGATAAATCTTGGCGATAGCTTTGCCCGCTTCAACCTCACCCTCTCTCTAGGCATCACCTTCAAGAAGACATCACTTCATATCAAACTCTGTGAGTCACCGCTATCCTGTCGGCGTAGTTTTCTACCTACCCGGAATGGTGAAGATGCTTATATCAACCACCTTCTCAGAGGTGTCTATAATCAAATCCTAATCTTTGTTCTTCTCCCACCTCCGCAGATAACAAAACTCGAGATCAACAAGGCCTCTAATATAGCCGCTTCATGGCACATCTCAGATGCCGCTGTAACTATTATTGTAGATGAATCTACCATGGTAAATGTCTCCTGCCAAGCAATTTCTTGAGTCAAGGACGCATGCTCGTAGCATGTCCTCTAAAGTCTGGATGGTCCTCTCTGACTGACCGTCCATCTGAGGATGAAAAGCAATGATCATCATCAACGTGTGTCCCCATGGCTCATTGGAAACTCTCCCAAAAAATGAGCCATAAACCTGGGATTCCGATCCGATACAATAGATACTGGCATTCCATGTAACCGAACTATCTCCCGTATATACAACTTGTCGAAATCCTCCAATGTGAAGTTATCTGCGTAGCTAGAAAGTGTGCTGACTTAGTAAGTTGTCCACGACCACCCACATCGCATCATGCCCTCGTGATGTCTATGGAAAGTGAGTCACAAAGTCCATTGTGACATGTTCCCACTTTCACCTCACTACCCCGTGCTACCGGAGTAATCTTGTCGGCCTTTGGTGCTCAAACCTTTACTATTACGACACATGAGATACATCATCGCACACGAAATCCAATGTGTTTCTTCATCCACTCAAAGAATACTCGCATCATGGAACACCTTCTCGTGCTAATGGGAGCGCACACATCAAATGAGAGCAAGGGAAACTCTTGAGGAGCTTCCTCTCATATCCACACTGGTAACCACAATTTCCTCTATATCAAGACTACCATCCGTGTGAATGGCCCAACCTTTATCACCTATACCCGTCAGACATCAGGTCCCCGATGGATACAATATCGGTGGTTCTGTCTCCATGACTCAATCACTCTGTTCGATAGGGAAGGCATAGCCACTAAACTCCCCAAGGTACCTTGAGTCTGATCACTGTATTAGAGACCGAACTGTCCCACGCCTCGGCATCCCGCACTCCCGAAACCACACCAGCCAACACCCTCGAGACTTCGCCGGCACCAACCACCACATTTGCCTTACCGAGTAGTAATGCAAAGTGAAATCATAACTCCGATACTCCATATCCACTTTTGCTTTGCCTCTACAAGTCCCAGGAAAACGCATTTCTCCAGACTTTTACGGTCCGAAACACCTCGAACTACTGGTCATGATAGTAGCTGTGCCAAATCTTCAAAGCAAAGACAATGGACGCCAACTCCATATCAAGTGTGGGGTAACTTTGCTCATGGTTCTTTAACTACCGAGAACCATAAGCTACAACCCTCTCTGACGCATCAAACACATGTTCATGGAGGCACTCACACACAAGTACCTCATCCTCTTCCAGGATTCATCGGTCAGAGCTGAAATAAACCTCCTTTACAATTCCTAGAATACCTTCTCACATAAGTCATTCCACTTTAAACTTCTGACTCCTTCCTGTCAATCTCACATAGGTGCAAATGCAACTGTGAGAAGTCCTCACGAACCTCTCTCTCTTTGTAGTGTACTCACAATCCCAAGAAACTCCGTATATCCATAAAGATCGACTTCATTCTAACCTATGCGGCTCAGCCTCAACCTCTTCCGGGTCCACGGTATCACCCCGGCTACCACGGCTCCTAAGAATTTACCTTAGTAAGCCAAAATTCACACTTGCTAAATTTGGCATACAACCGATGTTCTCTGTCTGGAGAACAATCCTCAAGTGACCTCATGAACCTCCTCATACTTGGAGTAGATCACGATTTCGTCCATGAAAACCACAACAACTGATCTAGATAGGGCTGGATCACCCTATGCATAAGATCTATGAATGTCGTTGGAGCATTCGTCAACCCGAATGACATCACTATGAACTCGAAATGCCCATACCACGTCCTAAATGTTGTCTTAGGGGTATTTTTCCTCCTAACCTCATAAGAACCATGATGGTAGCCAATGTGGGAGATCTATCTCTCGAGTAAACCTCACTCACAAGGATAAAAAAATCATCAATCCTCCGCAAAGGGAAATTCCATTCGATAACCCTATTCAATGTCGAGCAATCATGGCACAGCCAAAGGGTCTTGTCCTTCTTCTTGGAAAATAGTACCAGAGCACTCAAGGTGAAGTGCTTAGTCTAATAAAGCCTATCTCCAACAATTCATGTAACTAGACCTTGAGTTCTTGCAACTCAACATGCACCATTCTATGCGAAGTCATAGAAATAGGCGATGTACTAGGGTGTAACTTAATGGTGAAGTTTACATGCCTATATGGAGGTAATCCCGGTAGTTCATCCGAAAAAATGTCCTTGTACTCACGAACCACCCGAGGTAGATTAACTCATGTCTCGCTGATGAGTGTAAAACTCATATATGTTTTGAGTTCATTTCACATGCTATTTTGAGTATTTTATATCCATATTCATGTAAAACTCATAACATTTTCGCTAAACTTAGTTTTGCAGGATTTTTTATGGAAAGCAAGTGATTTAGTAAGAAAATATGCAACATAGTTCCAAAAAAAGAGTTAACCGGATGTCTCACAGTACATTATTGGGAAGATGAATTTTTATATATCCTTTGGAACTTAAAATGGCTCAACTTCATGATGGTTGCATTCTACATTCAAAGATCTTTCCAACGACGCCTCACATGCCTAAATCTGGGTTAAAATGAAAAAGTTATGACCCCAACAATTTGGAGAAGAAAAACAAGCTACTGAACATAAACTATGTCGTGACATTTCTAGAATATGCAAGACGACAAAGCCGCAAGAATAAAGCTGTAAACTTTGTCACGACAAACCCGCATTATGTTATGACATAGCTAGAAGACAAAACTTTATCGCTTAATAAAGTTTTATTATGTCGCCATTAAAGTTAAAGACAAACTTTGTCGCTGACAAAGTTTAGAGAGAACCTCCAACTTTCTCGGGTATGATATCCAAACTCTGTAGTCCACTTTATTACTCAGATGACCCATGCACTTTGCGAAACGGGATACAGGAGTTGCATGCTTTTTTATTTCAGTTTTTGAGTGTTTACTTTGTTTCACTCCGTTTAGTATTTACCACATTCACTCCCTTGGCCATATTTTCATATATACATCATTTGGTCATAACAAGTTTTTGGAGCCGTTGTAGGGGACTTAGTTTAGTCTTTGGTAGCCATGTCAGAAAATTGGTCAACAAGTTTTTGGCGCCATTGCCGGGGACTTTAGTTAGTCTTTGGTAGCCGTGTCGGAAAATGTGATCAAAGGGTCAACAAGTTTTTGGCACTGTTGTCGAGGACTATAGTTAGTCTTTGGTATCAGTGTCGGAATATTGGTCAACAAGTTTTTAGCGTCGTTGCTCGGGATTGACACTGTTCACTTTCTCTCATTGGAAGTTAACATTTTGAAGAACGAGAGATTTGATAATTTAGGCAATTTATATTTTTATTTTTTGTTGTGATTTGTTTCTTAGCTAATTTTTTTTATCAATGATAGACATATTTTCTTTTCTTTTTTTCTTCTTATTCAGAGAGGTACAGGGAAGAATATTCAAGAGAAGATAGACTTGCCATAGAAGCTAAGCTGACTATTCATATTTAGACCCAAGAATTCATAATGACTCACTCATGGAACAAGGAGTATTGCCTTATCAAGGGAGTTCAAACTCAACATTTCAGGAGGAAGAAGAGTTGTCTCCTATTAAGGAGTAGATCTTTTTTCTACATGGATGGGAACAAGAAGATGATTAGTCTCCATGAACAGAAATTTCCAGATTTAGATGTCTTCCAAGTCAACACTAGTGCTACATTGAAAAATGTAGAAGCTCAAATAGGACACTTTGTCCAAGCATTCAAAGAAAAATTCTCTAGGACCTCTCCTAGTAATACTTTGACAAATCCCAATGAATGCATGGATACTCCTTTGAGCAATGTGTAGGAATTTCCTATCCTGAAATATGTGGAAGAAGGTGAAAATGAAATTTGGAAATTAGAAACAGACACTCTAAACAACTTAGAGAATGAAAGTCATTAGTGGATAAACTGAAATTTGAAGAAGAGAAAGTCGAAGTAATGGCCACGTGAAAACATTTTGGTGAAAGATTGTACATTTCGTTCCCTATAGTTTTGTGACTTGGGGCATTGAAGGGATCTATAAAATTCTCATATACAAAGAAGACCATAACCATCAAACCAAAGCAAAGATTGAGTGTCAAGCAAGGGAGACTCACCTTGCTTTTGGGTGAGGAGAAAGAAAAGTTCAATCTTCACCAACCATTACCTTTGACGGAGTAAGAAAGAACCATGTGTAGAAATTTCTGCAACTTGCTTCCATTAAAAGGGCACATGTTTTAATAGTCCCCCTTAAGCATAAATGTGTTTGCATCTGCATCACATAAAGGGAACTGTTTTGAAGAAATTGTGGCTGAACCATCAACCACAATTAAAGGGGATTATGAGTTTCTTTCCCCGCTTCAAAATCTGGAAGAAATCATCCTTGAGTTGAATGGTTATAAAGATGAAGTGTTGTCCAAGATGGATGATTGGCCAAATGGAAGCACTAGTACTTTTCTAATGAGTCTAGCCGGACTCTAAAAATGGAGCAGCTTCTTGGGAGGCAACCTAAGCTAAGTAATAAGGATTCTATCCACATTTCTCTTTTTCTTTTTCTGTTTTTAGTTCCTTTATTTGTTTTTGCATCCCAGTAGTGTTTTAACTTTATTTGTTAGAGTTTTTAGAAGAAAGTAAGTTTGAAGCTGAACATGTTGTCATGACTAGTTTGCAAAAGCGAAAGGCGTATCAAGGGAGGCGGTATACGATGTCAAAGATGCGAAAATCTTCAAGGTTTCTATTCAAAGTGGCCGAGACTAGAAAATGGAGTTCAATTTTTTCAATTTTCTCTATTACCCTTTTACTTTATTGCTTCCTTTTGCTCATTGCTAGACAATTAGGATAATGTTTATCTCAAAGTTTGGGGGTATTTAATTTGGTTGGTTTATCATATCACATCCCACATATTTTTGTAATCTTTGAGGATAGAAATTTTCTAGTAAGTTTTTTATGGATGATGATTTTGTTTGATACTTTTCCGACATCTTATTTTGGTTTATTTTGTTAGTTAGATTTTTGAGTTAATTGAGTTTTCTTGGAGTAGTTATGATGTCAGCCAGAGATCATAATTGAACCCTTGAGATATGGACAGTATTCAAGATAATAAGACTTAATGTTTGATGAGTTATCTCTCTAATAGGCTATTTAGTCATTGGTTTCTCAAAATCCATGCACTTGGTCACTAAGTACCCTTGAAAAGCAGTTTTTGCTTGGGTTAGAGAAGGTTTATGAGAATCCATCTATCTTTGATCTCCATAGGTTCTAGAAGTTGTTCTATTATCGTTTGAGGCGAAATCCTAGGCAATACAACAATTGAGAAATGATATAGGCCATCCTTAGAAAGATTGTGCCTTTCAAGCTAACCTTATTAATATGCATATGCATATTCCTCTAGTACCAAAATGTTGAGCATTAAAGAGCAAAAATTATGTTTATAAGAACCAAGTTTGAAGACAATAACCTTCTTATACATCACTATCCTCGATGCAAAAGACGAACTCATCCATAACATGAGGATTTGAACATAATTGAGAGAAATGTGGTGAGGGAGCAAGTTTGAAGGGAGTTATTTTTCCATAGAAAAATAACTCCCAAATTGAGGATTTAAAGTATGATTAAGTTGAAAATCATAAGAGGTTGGTAAAAAGGAAGGAGAAAAAAGAAAAAGAAAAATAGAAAAATATCAAGTGTTAAAGAAGCAAAAATAGAATAACAAGTCAAGGAGGAGTGAGTCTAGCCTTGTAGCCTTCGCCTAGAGTAAATGAAATCTAAGGGGGTGTCTCAACATGAGTACCACTAAATCAGCTGATTCAGACTCTGATTAAAGCTTCAACTAAGGAGTTGGTAGAAGCTTAAGGGGTTTTGACATTACACCACTCTAATAACCTTGTCTTTAAGAAAAAAGAAACTCTTGTGTTTCTTTGAAGAAAGAATGTGGAAATTTGTCATGAAATGTGATATGAGGAGTATGGAATGATGCACCTAAACATATTTTGGGGTGCTTGAGAGTGTCACTGTGCTGATGGTAAGAATAAGAACGGAGTATGAGCCGTGAATGGAGAAAATATGTAAGTTTGGGTAAGTTTTAGCCTAAAATGACTACTCATTTACCCCTTACCCAAGCCTTACATTACAAACCTATAAAGACCTACTTGATCTAGAGAGTTGTGTGTGCCTACATTAGTGGAAAGTGATAAGAACAACAAGCCTATGGAACCTAAATATATTATGTGAGATTAATATTTATCAATTCTCTATAAAATAATAGCACAGAATTGATTCGATAGGAAGACCACTCACGCACACAAATAGAACCATGAAATCTAGAAATATGTCTATTATGAGATTAATTCACTATTAAAATAAATAAATTATCTTGATCATATTCTCCATATTCTTAATAAGGCTAATTCTGGAGACACATATCACATACTTCTTGGCAAGCTTGATTGCTAGGTTTGGTTAATAAAGGCAAATGAACTCTTCTCTTCCATTGGCAGGAATGACAACTTCTTTCTTTTAACTTTCTTGAGACGAGAAAAACTTTAGGATTTAGGGGTGTTTGATGAGTGTAAAACTCATTTTATGTTTTGAGTTCATTTCACATACTATTTTGAGTATTTATATCCATATTCATATAAAACTTCATGCATTTCCTCACGAAGCTTGGTTTTGCAGGATTTTTGATGGAAAGCAAGTGATTTAGTAAGAAAAGATGCAACATAGTTCCAAAAAGATAGTTAACCGGATGTCTCACAGCGCGTCATTGGGAAGATGAATTTTTATATATCATCCAAAGCATCAAATGGCTCAACTCCACTAATGGTTTCATTCTCTGATCCAAGAGCTTTCCAACGCGACACTTCCACCACATGAAATTGATTAAAATGAAAAGTTGTAAGCTGACAAGTTGGAGAAGAAAAACAAGCTGCTAAGCATAAACTATGTCACGACAAAGCCAGCAACAAAGCCAGAAACTTTGTCGCGATAAACCCAGATTATGTCTTGACAAAGCTAGAAGACAAATTTTATCGCAACAAAGCCAAAGACAAGCCAAAAACAAACTTTGTCGCAACAAAGTTTTAGATAAACTTTGTAGCAACAAAGTTTTAGAAAAACTTTGTCGCAACAAAGTTTTAGACAAACTTTGTCACGACAAAGTTTTACTATGTCGCGACATTGTGTTGGGCATCTAGAATGCTAACACTGCGACTCAAAAATAATGATGCTGCGACTCTACAGGAATGCGTGTCACGACTCAAGAATCACTTTGAGGTCACGACTCAGAATTAGCAGAAAAACCGAGAAAAGCCTAAATATTGATATTTTGGCCTGTTTTCAAGCCCATTTTCACCCGAGGACTATATATATTAATTTTTTACTTTTTTTATTTGTTGGAGAAAGGAGGGAAACAGGGAGGTGGGAGAACACCTCTCATGGGGTTTCTCTCTCTAAACTACCCATTTTTAGTTTTGTTGCAAATTTTGATTTTTAGTAGATCTTAGAGTAGTTTTAGAGAATATTTTTATTTCTATTGAAGATATTTCGGTGCTGTACATCAGAGATTCAGATTTCATTACCGTTCAAACAAAGATTGAAACTAAAATATGGATTTTTCTCTCACTCCTTGTCTTTGGATTTCTTTCTTCATTTTCTTACTTCTTGTTTGATTGGTGATGATTGGAATCCAGTAATGGAACATTAAACACCCTCTAGGGGTGGTGATTAATTATTGAACTTTCAAATTTGCAGATTCTCAGTTATTTTGTGGGTTTGAAGACTGAATTTATATAATTGGTACTATTCATATAATTAGCTGTTCAGAATATTAGTAACTTATACCCAAAAAAGAGTTATATCTTTGCTCTGATTTCCAAGAGGCGCTTTAAGTGACACAGAAATAGAATTCGAGAAGTAAAAGCGAGTAACTTGGGGGGATGTTAGACTAATATTATGAAACTAATGAACTCTGAAAGATTACTTCGATAGATCACTTATTTACTCATAGTGTGAGAATAGTTGGATGATGTATCATTTTTGTTGATTAGAGGTTTCTCCTTAGTCTGATGAAAGGATCTTGATCTCGTGTTAGCAAAGATCTAATCAAGGAGATAGAAAATTTTATTAGATTTGATGGACGAAATACCAATTAGATTGGAGAAGGCTTGCATAATCTTGTCTATAGGGACAAGAATTCTTCAGTCCTAAGATTTAGGTGTGAAGTACTGAAAAGGAAAAATACCCAGATCTTAGAAAGAGAATTATATTCTACAAGTAACTGATTAGACTTGTGTCTCTAAAAGGAACATGGATCTCTAATTAGTGAAATGTATGGTGTATGGAGAAATTCAAGCTATACTATATTGCTCTTGGACAAATCCAACATTCAACTCACAAATGTTGTGCTTTCGAGGATATGCAAATTGATTGTTAAATGATTATAACCATCCCTAGTGCCCCTTTTCATACCTTTTAGACTTTAGTATTTGTTTGCTTGATAGATTTTAGAATTAGTTGATTAGTTTTAAATCGGTTTTTATTTCAATTAAATTGATTTTATTCCATATCTATTTGGCAGTGGCTATATAGTGAAGGCCCTTGTAATTGGGGTGCTCAGAACATTAAGAGAGCTATATCAGTCTCTTCAGACATGAAGCCAATTTGTTAAGAGTCCTACTTTATTACTTGTATGACCTATGCACTTGCGGAAAGGGGATAAGTGTTGGTCATGCTTTTCATTTTAGTTTTTGAGTATGCTTACTGTTGTTTTAAATCAGTTTTGAGTATTTACCACATTCACTCCCTTGGCCATATTTTCATATATACATCATTTGGTCATAAGAAGTTTTTAGCACCGTTGCTAGGGACAGGCGTTGATCTTTAGTAGGCGTGTTGGAAAATTGGTCGACACTACGCCTCATCTTTCGAGAATGGGCTTGCCCGGTGACCGTGTTGCCAGTGCCACCTAGAGTCGTACATGGCTCAGGGTAAAGCGTCATGGTATCCCCCTGAAACATAACCTGTTTCATCCAATGTGTGGGTAACCCTCTACGATCACAATCAATGGCGACTCGATGTCAGCATCAACCCAATCCATCCCGCAAGGATGACATCAAACTCTGACATGTCCATGACCTTTAGGTCCACAGTGAGTAGAATCCCTGAGATCTCTAACTCACAATCTCGACATATCTGATCAACACTTACCCTAGTTCCTAGGGGAGAACTCACATACATCGACTTTTCAAGGTTCAACCTCGAGCCCAAACCTTTCTCTTAACTGCCTGCCCACCTCTGGATGTTGTCGTCATGAGGCAAAGTTAGGTTTTCACATGGCCATTGCCTCCGAGTTCCATGGTTTTGACTGATCTCACCATACTTAGGATTTTCCCTCTAGCTGGAATGCAGCTAGCCTTATCCTATGGTAACATCGGAGGCGTCTCCATAAACTTTGAGATCCCCTCTCCTTGTCCTAAGTAGTGCATGTGCTAACTACTAGTAGACCTCACATATCGTGAACTAATAAGATCATTCATTTTAAGAACTTTAAGGTTATGTTCTCTAACCTAGTGTTCATCTTTTCCTATATACATTTTACCATGTATATAATTCATGCAATATGCAACACACAATCACATAGTACAAAACATGAAATACCTGATGAATCTGATAGTCTAAACCTATGTCCATCGAGTCTGAGTAATCGCATGCCTACACTTACAATACCAAGTTGTGAAGCTGGTACCAAATCTATCAGGCACTAAGTAGTCTTAAACCTAGGCACTATACCATAATTGCATGTCCTAAACCCATGCCCAACAAGCCCTAGGTGTTCATATACCTAGGCTCTAATACCAAGCTGTGATGCCTTAAAACCCGGGGGTTCGTTGACCAACCATCAACCTGCAGAAAACTTGTGGATATCGTGTGACCCGATACCGCACTATTATGTCATATTCATCGGGATCCATAATTTAACAAAAAATTGGACAGTCTCCCTTGTATGGGGAGCTCTATCCAATTCCCAACCTGTACATTATACAATAACATGACCCATTCGGGCCCTAATATAACACAATAACCGCGTTAAGTCCATTTATGAGTAAAAGTGGCCCTATCGGGCTCACTTATCCACACTAAAAAATATACAAGGCTATATTACAATAATCCTTAATAGTTTAAATACAACACTCTTATACAATATATATATATAGGGTGAGTTACGCTCAGTAGAGAATATTTCCTACAGAGGCTCCTCTCCACCTAAGTGCACATGCAATGGTCATGTTCCACACATTCACATTCACATTCCAAGTAAAAACATGCAATTTCTACTATGTAATCCTACATGTCATGCCATGGAATGAGATCAGACTCAATCATGTACTATGCCCCGAGTCCTTACAGACTCCCATCATTCCCGAGTCCTTATGGACTCCCACCACACAATGTGGATGCCAACGTGTAATAAAATCCATCATTTGTGGATTACATCCAATGATCATTTTACAAAATAAATTCATTTCTTTTCAAATCATAAGCTTTTTGGATGTTACACCTCAATGATCATTTATATATATAAAAACCATGTGTCTTTTGTGGGTAGCGAATTTTTGGGGTCCGCAGGCTCCGTACGCCTTCCAACACTTTCAGGGCTTTCACCATTGGAGATCATGTCTAACCACAACTAATGGGTCTTTCACCCGAGGGGGTGTCTATCCTTGCTTACTATTACCCGACACATATTTTCTTTTACTGTTTCATATAACCGTGTGATCATGTTGGACGTCATCCAACAGTACCGGGCTCACCCAATCAAACACCATACGCAGTGTTGATTATAACCATGCACTCACATCCATTCAATGTGATGTCCCCATGCATATGCAATGCAATGTGTCATTGCATGCTATATCATGCCACATGCATAATGAATGCTACATGGACAATGCTAAAACCGTACACTTCACCGCGTACCATGGACAATTATATCCTATGCATAAAATTTCCATATTATCACACATTCCATGGCAATATATTTAGACACTCATCGATCAACATCTTATCACACAACTACTACCAAGCATGTTATAAAAAATCAAGCAAATAACAGCCTAAGTTATGGCAATCGCGGGAATGAAATAGACCATAAATTAAGATGTAGAGGTCCAATTTGGGTGATTCAAAAGCCTAGCATCAAGTTCATTGATGCCGGCTACAGACACATGAAGAGCCCAGAGTCAAATTCCTCACGTTTTCTAACCAAAAACCAGTCCCAGAATTTTGGGCCGGTGTGTAGGGTCAAAAGCAGGCTGTATGAGTCTCGGGAATGGAAATGGACCCTTAACTTGAGCCGTAGTGGTCTAATTTGGGTGATTCAAAATCCTAACATCAATTTCACTGATGCAGATACAATTTCCATGAAGAACACAGTGTTCCTTTAGTTTCCCAACTAAAACCAGGTCCCAAGTGAATGTGTAAGAGGTGTCGGGGCACTAAGCTATGGAATCTACAGGGATATGGACCATAACTTAAATTGTAGAGGTTCAATTTGGGTGTTTCAAAAACCTAACATCAATTTTACAGATGCAGCTACAATTTCCATGAAAAACACTAGTCCAAATTCCCTATTTTTTCCAACCAAAAATTAGTCCCTAAATCGTACATATGCCGCATTGCCATAGCCCTTGTTTTTAGCCAAACAACCCCTTAGGGAAAAAAAAAAACCAAACAGCCCCCCTAGGGCAAAAAACCCAACCAAACAGCCCTTAGGGTGGAAAACACAACCAAACAATCCTTAGGGTGGAAAATAAACCAAAGTAGGAAGAATCCCTACCTCTTGGAGGGTAGAAAAAACTCTAGAAAGTCCCGTGGACACTTTCTAAACCTTAAACCTTTGATTTCCCGTACTCCTCGCTTGAATCCTTGGCGAAATCCCATATTTTTGATACCTACATGTAGCCTTTGTCGAGTAGATGAACTTTCGTTCTTGACCCGACGAATTCCGACCGACGAAACTTTGAAGATCAAAAGGAGAAGTCTTGGGAGCTATTTATTTTCTCTCCCTTTCTCCTCTCTCACGCACAACCCAGAAAATGGGCTTCTTCTCTCCCAAATTCTCTTTTGTTCTAACTTAATTCTTAAGTTAGACATGTGGCCCATGTCGCGCCACGTGTCTACGGCTCCGTCGGATCGTTTATGCTGAAATAATATATTTCCTCAGTTTGAAGTTTAATTTATTTTAAATGAACTTTTACTTAATTTTCACTTTCAAGATTTTTCTCAAAAATCCACGTTTTGGGAGTCACTAAACACTGACCTTATAGAAAATCGTGAAAATCCGACTATCTCATAATTCAACAAAATTCGTCTGGGTAACTAGATTTCGCGATACAAATCCAACAGTGATGTCCATTTCATCATTCGGAATCTATAAAAATTTCAGGTTTGCAATTTGTACTGTAGCGGCAATTTACCGTTTTGCTTTTTTTTTTTTTTGGAAAATTCAAATTTACCTGGGTTTTACAAGGGAATGGGGAGATAAGAAAAATAATAATAAAAAAATAAAATCAAATATTGAATGTTAAATATTAATGATAATAATAATAATAATAATATGTGCAATTTTTGGGGTCTACAAATATGCTTATCTTTGATAGAGTTCATGAGTGTGACGAACATGAACAATGAAGTAAAACGAATGAGTGAAGTGAGATGAACTCTATCGAAGAAAAAAAAATGAGACCCTTGGACACGAGGCAAAATGAGGCCTGAACTTTTCAAAGGTGGATAATGAGCTTCAACAGGACAGCTTAAGAGTTAAGTAGACGATATCAGATCAAGCTCCCATCCCGAAGGTTCTCTCAAATGTGAAACCTGCATCGAAATCTAAAACAAGTGGAAGTTGACTCACCTATGGGTGCTAGAATGGCAATGTGCACTATATATCGATCAAAACTAGTCATACTGACATGTAAACATGAATGCTCAATAAAATGGTGAAACCAATAAGGGAATAAGCTTTGACTGCAGATGGTATGATGATGAAAACCCCATAATGGTCATAGACTCGCAACAAACTCATGAGCTAGCAAGAGGAAAGTAAGACAAGCCATGTGATCAAAGTGGGCAATGCTAGCGACTATGAATAATGGTAGCGATATCTCTAATGAAGATGAAATCTAAGAAGTGGAACTATGTTGAGGCTTAGGTACGAAAGTCTAATTTAGCATTAACTAGCAAAATGTGATGCCAGATAAAAAGTCTGAAACACGTATTAAGATCCATATGAGAGAGGCAAGGGTCAGGCGCTTGATCTGCTTGAGAGCCGAGAGAATGCGGATGTCTACAAACTAAGGTGCTAACAAAGTGTGATACATATGAAGTGCGAGACATGCATGGTCCATATGAAGGAAATGAAGTTTGAGCAGCCACAATCTTTAGAAGGCAGTCTGCGAGAAGTCTAAGTGTGATGTAGCAAATGTGATGCAGATGAAATCTGAACATCTGATCCATATAAAGCGAGAATCCTTGGCTTGATATGTAAGAAGACAAAGTCTGTTTGAACTATGGAGTGCTGAAATCATGATAAGATGAAGTCGAACATTTGATCACATATGAAAGCGAAAGTCTAAGCGGCTTGATCTGAAGATGAAGTCGGAGATATGCGGATTGCGGTGCTAGAAAATGTGATGCAGATGAAGTTTGAACATTTGATACATATGAAGACGAAGTCTGAACGTCTGAAATTTGAAACGAAGTTAGAAAAGGCAAAGTCTGAATGCTTGAGATCCAAAAGCAAGAAGTACGAACACTGAAAATATGAATTTGAAGATAGCGAAGTCTGGTCACCTGATCCAAATGAAGAAAATTAGAAGTCCTGATACCTGTCGGAAAGGATAACTCTATATGCTGAAGCATGGAAAGGATGGCTGCGAACGCCTAAGCGTAATACCCAAACTCCTAGCTGGAAATGATGGCTGCAGATAGCAAATCATGACCACTAAAAGATAGAGCACATCACAGGCCAAACCAAGACCACTAAAATATGGGGGCACTGTATGCCCAAAGCAAGACTATTGGAAAATGAGAGCCTTTGTGCCTTTAAGTAAAGTATTGAAGATAGGGGCATTGCACCCCAGTAAGACTACCCAGAAGATGTGAGTGAGCCTTAATGCGCTTAAGCAAGACTACAAATAGGAAGATGTCCTAAAAAGAAAATCAAATCTCTAAATGAGGATCTAAGATAAACTCTGAAGAACAAGGGATGCTCCTAGATAACTAATCGAATGAAAGTAAACAATCTATAACTGAAAACATCTAAAATAAAACTAAGGCATGAAAAAGACGTCTAAAACCAAGAGTAGCTAAAGAAAATAAATGAGAGAGGTGACTCTAAATAGACTCACTGAAAAGGGGGTATGCCCCTATAGAAAAGCTATGAAAGAGAGAAGACCCTAAGCAATAATTCAAAAAGATCGATGAACATATTAAATATACATGAAGCTAGCTCACGAGATGTCAATAATCTTCTGAAGGGGTATGCCTGGTATATTAACTCTGGTAACAACAAATGGATCAACCAGCCATGAGGTCAACATAAGATATAATAATCTTGATGAAGGGGGTATGCCCTAGTGCTAAATAATAATCAAACACAATCAAATCTATCCGGCCCCACATTAGCCAAAAGGTACAAACTCGTGCCTGAGTGCATCTATAAAGATCAATCCTCAATGATGTCTAAATCTATATGCCCCAACAATGCCCTAATGGCAAATAAAAAACAAAACCCCATGAATTGATGATCTCAACAAATAAGGGGTAAGTAAATCATGGCATATAATGCAACGTAAAAATCGAGTAAGGCAACACCAAAATCATCTACTGCCAAATATGTACTCAATTGGTCATCTATACCCACATCTAAATTAGGCACACACATCACTAAGGCATCTCCCAGAAGGTGAAGCATAACTGTGTCTAAACTTCAACCAAAACTCAAACACATGTCCGAGCAGAAACTGTTAAAGATTACACTTGATATCATGACCTCAAGGTGGTCTTAAGACATGGACCGTAATGTAGGCATGGGGTGATAGGGTAAAAGAAACAAAGGGAAACTAGGCTTAAATACCCAATAATCAAATCAATACCATCATGTATGGGAAAAATCTTATGAGCAGTGGACTTAAAAGGCAACCAACAAAAGCACTAATTAAGGAAATAAATGAATGGGAAAAGGGTTAAGCTAGCAACAACTCCTAAGAAATGTGTGAAGAAGGGAATACAATGGTGGGTCAAGTGTGAGGAAAAAAAAGTGACAATATACACAAGGTATGGAGAAACAAAATGAATGATGATCAACTCATATCAGTACAGTTGAAGGGAAGTCATATCACTAAGGATGGAGTAATGGCCCGAGATAATGATCCAGAGATCCTAGTAGGAAAGGTCACTCGAACACTCACCCCTCTCACCAAAAGTATCAATAGTGAACTCATAGGGAACTCAAAGGACTCGCATGAACACTTGCCCCTCGAACTCTCACCTGAACTCTCAATACTCAAAATGCATGATAAAAGTGGCCCAAGGAATGAAAACCCTTATTAAAAAAAATTTCACATAGATCCCCAATAATAAACCCACCCAACAAATAACACTCAAAAGTTGATATAAGAATTTAATGGAGGAAGATACTATACATAAATATACATTTCTTCTTCTTTTTCTTTTAACTTTTTCTTTCTTTTTTATTTTTTTTATTTTTATTCTTTTTTGCTTTTTTTTCTTTTTTGCTTTTTTTTCTTTTTTGCTTTTTTTGAATGAATGTACATCTGATAATCAACAAATCAAGCCTTAACGGGAAACATAAAGAATGAATAAGCTCTCCCCAATCACGAATAAATGTCTAAATCCCCTCACATAAAGTAACATCTCAAGCCAAAATCTCTGAATCAATGCCAAGGGTGGAGTGAAGGGAGTGACATAACCACCCTCTATGCACCAAAATATGTAGAATCATCAATTTGAGTAAGGTAACAAAAAGACGAGGCAAGCAACAATGGAAATAAGGAAAATGAAGGTAACAATAATGAAATATGACAAAATGAGGGGATGAGATGATATTAGCTAAAGTGATGAAAATAGACATATAAGTCCACAACTCATGAGACTCACAGCAAATCATACATATACATCAAAAGGCCCCTACCCTAGTGTAGAAAATGTAAGAAAAGCTCCAAGATATAAAAGGCAATAATATATGCGCGAGGCTCAAAGGACTAGCAACGGTCTAAATATATTAGTAAAGGTGATAAGGTATATGGCTAATTGAAATGATGGCCACCAATCCTACAACCATGTTCTCAAAATGTAATATTTGTTCAATTGATCCACATTGGTAGGCTTTGAGAATCAATTTTTGTCTAAATCATCAACCATGCAGCTGTCTCTAGAGTCAACACTCTAATGATATATAGATCGATCCAAGTGGGTCTAGACATCTCCTCAAATCCCATGTAATATATAAATCTCCATGATCTACAATGTGTAGTGAATGGGATGTCTACTGAAAAACTGTCACCACAAGAGACTATAAATACCCAAAATTCTCAAATCCATATGCGAGGTAGTAAGCAGATCATCTGAACGAGAAACATATCCCCCAAAACATTCCAAAGAAAATGGTAAGTCCATGTGATCGAACTCATATCAATCTCTAAGAACACCGCATTGGAGACCAAATGAGGGAACACTAGACCTGAACATGACCAAAGCTGCCCTAAAAGCTCCTAGATGCACCCAAGTGTAGGATAAGAAATCTTAAAAAAATATTTAGGCTCAACCTAAAAGGTCAAAGTGGCTCTAAAAAAAAGGAAGATACAAGTGATGGGTCCTAATGGTAAAGGCTCTCAAAACTGGGTGACGTGGGCTCACAACTCTTAAACACTAGGAGACGATCTAAGGTACACAGTGGGGTGTGGGTGCATCTGAAAAACCTAACAATCTAAGAACAAACAAAACACATTGACTACACAAATTGTAACACCCCGAAATATACCCTAGCAGTTTTCGGACTTGTTTAGGATATATTATAAGCTAAATATGAATTTTCGGAAATAAAATTAGAGACCCGAAATGAATATTAGAGACAAGGGTAAAGTGGTCATTACCACTTGAGGACGTAAATGGCATAAATCAATAAGTTGATATGCAATTATGGAAATTGTGAAAAGATGGGATGCGAAAATAGAAATTTAATAAGTTAGGGTGCAAATAGAAGAGAAATGGGGGACTAAGATGCAAAAATGAGAAAAGAAATTAAAAATGACTTGGCCAAACATGGCCTTAACAAAACATGGATTTAAGACCAAATTTGGTCTCAAATTGGGAGAACAAACCGTAAAAGAGAGAGAAGAAGGGAGAAAGAGGGGAAAGAGAGGAAGAGGAAGAGAAGAAGAAGGGAAGAGAAGTTCAAGCCAAGATCAAAAAGGTATGGATTCTATGATTTTGGTATGGAACTTTGTATAAAATTGTATGGATACATGTTTATGGGTTGTGGGTTGTGAAAACTAACCTGATAGATTCTTGTATGGAAATCATCATAAATCCCTTTGTTTTCTAGGGTTTGTGTAGAGGAAGATCTAGAGGTCCCATTACATGTGTTTTGGGGTTCTAAGTGTTATGTAAGGCATGGACATGTTTGTTCTTGCTCTAGGTTTTTATAAGAACCCAAGATTTCTTGAAGATGGGTTGAGTAAAACCTAGGCCTTGTATAAGAGATGAATGGAAAGCATGTTTGAGTTGATAGAGAGAGGTTCATAAGAGGTGTATTGAAGATAATTTGAGTAGAAAAGAATTACAAGATGAATTTGGAGTGGTTTTGAAATGTATATAGAGTATTGGGTTGATTTGGGTATCAACATATTGAAAAATGGGAGAAAAACACAAATTTTGGGCATTTTCGGGTGACATGTACCGGTACACCTTGAACATGTACCGGTACACCCCTCCAGAACCGAACATGTACCGGTACATGTGCGGAACATGTGCGGTACACCCTGCTCTATTTTGACCAGTTTTCGTATTTTAGCCATAACTTGCTCATTTCTTATCCGATTTGAGTGATTTAAGTGGCTAATTAAACTAGACTTCAAGGAGAACCAAACATCCAGAAATAGGTACCTTCCAATTCTGATTCTATGTGGCCCAAAAATTCACTAAAAAGTGGGGCCGTATTGAAATAAATTTAAGTTACATTTTGAGCATAGAGTAGTTCAGTTTTATTAGGACATAACTTCGAGTTTCGATTGCTCCGATTTGGGTGATTCCAATTGGAGAAGAACCCTTAGTACCTTAGCTTTAAAGGAGTATAAAGAACAAGTGTCAAATATGAATTAGACACTCTGAATGATATTACAAATTGTCTAAGTGTAATATCGGTAAATTGACTAGTTTGGCATCAGTATATAACTTAGTTTGGATGATCCGATTGGAATGATTCCAGTTTCTAAGTAAAGTAGATTCATGGAGGGAATAAGAGGAAGCCATGAGATGAGGTGTGATTCCATAGACATCGTACTTTACAGTATATGAAGAGTGCCATGTGTAATAGGCTGAAACAAGGAAAATATAGAAAATACAACATGTATAAATGTGTTCATGAAACATGAATGTGATATGGAAAATGAAAACGAGGAATTGAAACATGAATACGAATATGAAGGGCAATATGTATGAACACATAATGTAAGTTAAGTTATATATGATTAAAGCCTTCATATATAACCAGAAAAGGTAATAAATGATATGAAAACGAGAATGTGATTATGATCGGAGTTATGAATCTTATTTGTGAGATATATATAAGTATATATATATATATATATATATATATATATATATATATATATACTCTATATATATATATATATATATATATATATATATATTGATTTAGATGTGATATTCAGAAATGTTGTCATGCATAAATGACATGAAGACAGAATGTGTTTATAATCGATTATGAGTTTTATATGAGTATACGTAAATGAATATATGAATGAGTATACATGAATGAGTATACGTAAATGAGTATATGAATGAGTATACGTAAATGAATATATGAATGAGTATACATGAATGAGTATATGTAAATGAGTATATGAATGAGTACGCATGAATGAGTATATGAATGAGTATATGTGAATGAGTATATGAAATAAGTACATAGATTGAGTATATCTTTGAGAAGATAATATGAAAGTGAAATTGGAATTGAAATGTGATATTTGAAAAAACCAAATGAATGTGAATGATGATAAGGAAGCGGAAGGATTCATTAAAAGCGGAATCGAGTCATAAATGTAATTGGTTGATATATCGAGATAAACCGCTGGCGGGATGCACGAAGCGGCATCGTCACGAAGGCACCGAAATTGTCAATGTCCCACTTGGCGGGATGCACCAATCGACATCGTCATGATGGTGTATGGCATTGAAATGTTCCCACTTGGGATGCACCAATCGGCATCGTCATGATGGCGATATGTATTAATTGATACCAGTGCGGGATGCACCAAGCGACTATCCGTCGTGATGGGAGACCCGAATAAGTGATACACGATGTGGGATGCACCAAGCAACATCCCGTCATGATGGGAACCGAATAAGTGATACCACATGTCAGGATGCACCAAACAGCATCACATGTCGGGATGCACCAAACAACATCCGTCATGATGGGAGACCGAATAAGTGATACCACGTGTCGGGATGCACCAAATAACATCCGTCATGATGGGAGACCGAATAAGTGATACCACATGTCGGGATGCACTAAACATCATCCGTTATGATGGGAGACCGAATAAGTGATACCACGTGTCGGGATGCACCAAACAGCATCCGTCATGATGGGAGACCGAATAAGTGATACCACGCGTGTGGATGCCAAAGCGACATCGCGTCGGCGATGGAGACCGAATAAGTGACCCACATGCCGAGGATACGCAAAGCGACATCGTCATGATGGGGCCGAATAAGTGATACCACGTAATCGGGTCTTTTAACGACATCCGTCATGATGGGAGACGGTGTAAAATGTGTAGGCACATTCTTGAATGATAATAGGCGGGATTCATTAAGCGAATCAGATTAGAAATGTGAATTGAATAGTCAAAGTGAAATAACCAACATTGGCGAGTGTAAATGAGATTTTTATGTGCCTTCTAAATCTCATAAATTGGTGTGAATTGAATTGGCCATTGAAAATGCATGTTGTGATATGTTAAATGATTTGTAAAATGAATAGCATGAGTATATGTGGATATAAAGACATTATTTTGTAAATGCATTTTGTTGATTGTAATTGTTTATGGGCTTGCCCATAATAAGAATATGGCGTAATTAAAAAGTCTAAAATGGACTAATGAAACAAAATGTTTTGGGAAGATAATTGAAAATGTGGAAGTAGCCAGGGCTCCCGGCTTGGATCATGGCCAAGATCGAGTCGGGGATTGGTCGCGACACTTTTGAAAACAAAAATTTAATAAAACCAAACAAAATGCTTTGATTGAAAATGTCGGAGTAAACCGGGCTCCGGCTTGGATGCATGACGAGGTAAGTAGCTAGAGAATTTGGGTGTGACACTTTTGAAAATGAGAATTAATAAAGCGATAACTAAAAGAATTAAACGGGCATCCCGGATCATGAAATGTAATTGCAAAAGGGATTTGATTAATGGCTTCGGCCGTGATAATGATATGAGTCTAATATGTATTGGTATTAGTCTGATTTGACCCTGTATGTATTTAATATGACTTTGATATGTTCCGATTTGCCATTGTAAATGTATAAGTTTGTTTTGAATATGATCTGACATGCCATACATGTAGAAGATATGAATTGAAACTAGTAAAAGACATGACACATGGAAGTAATACGAACAAGATAATGATATGAAATCTGAAAAGGATAAAATCTACATGTATAATATGATATGAGTTAGAAGTGACATAAGAATAGACTTCGTTATATGCATAAGGAAAGGTAAATGTAAAAATAAATGTAAAAGATTGTGGCGAGTATTGTTATTAATTAAATTCTGTCTATATGTTCCCACTAGGCGTAAAGCAGCACGGGTGTTCAATCCGTGTAGGTACTGAAAAGAGGAGATAAAGAAGACGGGACATTCCACGGCCCGGTCTGAGCCATCTCGAGAATGAGTGCTCACGACCTTGTTCATGATCTCGATGTTTGTATTAGATATGTACATGTATATGTATTTGTATAAGTAAATGAGACTTATCATATGTGTATAGATTTTAATGGATACCACTCCGGTGAAATTAGTTCTTTATATATGTAAATGATTTTGGTTATTACAAAAATTGTTTATAACACCCTGATATCTGTTGGCTCAGAAAAAAAAAAAAAAAAACAGGTAAAGAGTCCCAGTATATGGTTTCGCACCCCGAAACCGGTTCGGATTCACCAATCGGGTCGGACCGGGAATCGGGGCGTGACACAAATATCCTCAAATCTTAGCTCTATGTTGTACAAATCTTCACATATCGATAAAATAATCAATTAATAAGATCAATAAACCGAAATTTCAAATGAGTATAGTAATCAAACATGCAGCAAAAATAATCAACTAGTAAAAAGTCTCCAATATGCTATCAACAATCACGTACATAAAAAGCACAAAAAATGGTATCATAACGATGATAAATGTCACATTTCCCACTAATGAGATTATTTTGACCCACATTTGTCCCCAATGGAGTCGTTATTTTGTGGACCCGCATTTTCATGTGTGTTCCCACTCGATGGCGAAACTCGCTTTTAATTGAGAAAAAAAATTCTTAAAAAGAAAATTGGAGTTGCCACTTATTTTTGTTTATTTTTTTAAGGGAAAATAAAATAAGAAATAACCCCTTGAGTGACTCCTTATTTAGGAAAAGGTATGTCTGCAAAAAAACAAGTCCAAATTAAGGGTCGTTACCTATCAGAAGGTAACGCAGAGTGAAATCTTTTAGCACTTCTAAACCGTATAAAAACGGTCTATATTAAACAAGTTTAGGGAAATGTGCCAATTAATTAATTAATTATGGATACCAAGAAAAAGAATCACATGACTCAATACATACAAAAAAAAATTATTCACATATAAAAGAGATATCAAATTTTATTTTAAAAGAGAACTATTTGCATTTCTTTTATAAAAATGTTTATTATATAAATCAATCACAATGTTAAATTCTATTAACTAATTTAGAAAGGAAATTGAACTTATAGCCTTTATTTTTAAAATAATTATTATACTTATTAGAAAGAGTGATTATTTAAAATTGTTTAAAAGTATTTTATTTATAAAAAAATTAAACAATCTTATTTAAAAACAAATGATACTTTGAAGGACCTTGATTAAAGATGACATTTTGAATTTTTATTAAAACAATGTTTAAATTCTTTATGAAAAAACATCTTTTTAGCTTTCTTTTATTAGAGAAAATAATTATTTAAAAAAAACATATTATGAACTTGCTTTATTAAATCAAATTATTGAATTATTATTTTTATCAACACATAAATTATAAAATTACATGTTCAATTTTGCATACAACCAACTAAAGTAAATTAGAATGAACGTACAAGAACATACATAAAAATAATAATAATAATAATAGTAATGAAATTAAATATCAATGAGGAAAGTGATAATATACTAAAAAGTCCTACTTGTAATTTACAGCATTCCCTAGTCTTTTTTTAAATTCGGTCTTCCACACTTCGTGAATCTGTACTCGGTCAACAAAAGTAGCAGGAATTCCCCATGCAAAACAAAATAAGCCCAAAAGAGAAAAGGGCTTCAAAGTAGGAAAAATAAGGGGTTAATGATGCCAAAATAAATATTCAAAGTCTAATAATAATAAGCCTAACGCGTCGTGAATATGTACTCGATCATCAAAACTATAGGAATTCCCCTTGCAAAACAAAATGAGTCCAAAAGAGAATAGAGCATCAAAGTAGAAAAAAGAAGGGGTTAATGGAGCCAAAATAAATATTCAAAGTCTAATAATAATAGGCCTAAAAGCAATATATAAAGTTATCCAATTAATTTTGTTCATGATAATAGGTCTCAAATTATTAAATAAATTCACGTACAAATATCAAATATGTCACTAAACTAAGTCCATAATTTCATATTAATAATTAACATAAAAACATACTTTAATAAATTCACAAACACCTTTTTTTTTAATCAATTATTAAGCTCAATTTAATTTAAAGTTAAATATCATACCATAATATTTCAATTTCATATATATAACCTAAAAACACAATAAACCTAAATATATCAATTTCTTGGCTAAAATATACAAATTTATACTTTGCACGACATTCACTAATGTAATACTAATTTCATGCCAATTCACAAACTAATTTAACATTCCAAGTCCCAACAAGTCTAAATATGTAAGAATTATACTCAAATATCAAAATTAATCATAAATACATAAAAACCAAGTTCATCAAATATATATTAATAATACAATAGGTCCTACATTATTCCAACCCCAAATTTCTTAATAATATAATAATTAAACATATAGGTAAGATCTAATATAACAAAAAAAAAAAGCATTAAGCAAGACAAAATGTAGAAATTATTTTAGGAAGAAATTTACATATTTTTTAAGACTTAAAATGTAGTTTTTGTTAAAGAAAGTGAGAGAAAAAAAGTGTTTGGTGGTGAGAAAATGAGAGGAAAATAATAGATAGTGAATAAAGGAAAAGAGGAAAATTGAGTGAATGAGAGATGAAGAGAGGAATGGAGGTGTCACCAGCGACAATGGGTCACCTAATAGAGACCGTCCAACGACTTTCCTGCGCCGATAAGTGGTGGTGGTGAGAAAAAGGAGAAAAAGAGAAAATTAAGAAAGAAAAAAAAATGAGATGAAGAGAAATGGAACATGTGAGTTTTTATTGTCGAAGTTTACCTTAGATTTGCTTGAGTTTGGAATAAAATTGAGAGAAAATGAGTTCTTTGTGTCCCAATGGAGTTGAAAGAAGAAGGAAGAAGAAGAAGAGAAGGGGAAGAGGAAAGGATAAAAGAATGTCCCATATGTGTCACCGCCTACAATCGGACCTCAGACCGAAAGTGGATCCTGACGACGGTGAAGCAAAGCCCGCAGTTGATAATCTCCTACAAGGGTTACTCCCCACCTAAGTGCTCATGTAATGATCAACACACACACATTCAAGTAAAAGCATGCACATTCCTACTCGAATGTCTACATGCCATGGATGATAATGTGACTCACCCTATCCCACGTCCCGAGTCCTCACCGACTCCCTCACACAATGCCTAAGCCTATGTGTGAACAACCGTCATTTTCCATGACATCCCATGATCATTTCTTTGACTCATTACATTTTATATTCATATTTTCATTTACAATCCTGCGCCTTTTATGGGTAGTGGATTTTCGTGTCGCACTACTCTGCCCACAAACCCGTACACTTTTACGCCTTCATCGCTGGGATTATGTCCGACCATAATTGACGGGTCTTTCACCCCTGGGAATCTATCCCAACTCACGATACCCAACGATATTGTCTTTTTACCATTTTCATATCCCGTTAACTCATTTGACGCTGTCCCTTTTAACCGAGCCCACCTAATCCAACACCAAACGCAAAGGTTGATTAATAACCATGCGTACCTAATGATACACACCATCGAACACCAAACACAGTGTCGATCTCTACCATGCACTCACACCCATGTCATGAGATGTTCTAGTGCATATGTAATGCAATTATGCCACTGTAATTTCTCATGTTCCATGTATGAAGCACACTACATGAACCATTCTTATAAGTTGTACTTCATATCAACTACCATGCAAACCTATATTGTAAGCATATAAGTTCCATATATTTCATGCCGATATATATATATATATATATATCGTATCAAACATATTAGCATTCATTAATCCATGACTAAATAATAATGTCATACAACCTTCCTTAGGCTAACTCATGGCAATTCCTGTTGTCTCTCGGATTCTCAGAGTCCACGGGTCGTCGGGGCATGAACCTAACAACAACTTGCAAAACAAACAAGGGACTGATGGTGGTGTGCCGACCAGCTCTCCGATGCTTAAGTTAGTCATGGAGATCGGGAGCGAATTCTCCAGACGTATATTTTTAAATACCTCTTTCTCAGTGTTACCTCCCTTATTTATGAAGAAGGATCTTGGTCCACTTTCCATGGGGAGTGGGTGTTTGGTTTCCAAAATGGAAGGGAGGCCAACGCGTCTCTTGCACTTCAACCATTTTTCCTTTTGGGTAGCCAAGACGTCCAAGTCTTCCACCTCAAAGATTGGTTGATCTTCTTAGGGCGGTTTCGTACGTGGTTTGCGAGAGAATATGTTCTTCAATTGTCGAGGAATCAGTTGCGAAATCCCCGACCGGCCATCTCTTTAAAGATGGCAGCCGGCTAGAGGAGGGCGTAGATGCCCACAAGCTAGAATTTAGGCTCGAATCCATAGTCATGTAAAGATGCTTGGGCTTCTTTTGGGCTTTGATCCATTCGAGCCTCTCTTGGGCTTTCTGAGTATAGATGCTGGGCCAGAATTCAAGGTACCCATAATGCCCTCTTTTTTTCCGTCAGGGGAGTTCGACCTTCCCGGATTGGAAAAATACTGTGTTTGTGACTTGGTTATCGTCGGGAATGGGGGACCATTAATGATTGCGTGTTCCAACGTGCACGTTTTCGAGGAGTGTTCTATTTCTAGAATCGCATTTAGTACGGCTTTTTGAGTCCCCCATGGATTTATAACCCCTATAAAAGGATGCAGGGTGTTGAGTTTTTATCATATTGACTGGTCTTGAATTCTTCAGTGGATGTGCATGGCTTGTCGTTGGTGGATGTTGTTAGTGCTGAGCTTTGTCAATTACTCTTGGACTGAACGTGGTGTTGATAGAGGTCGGCTGGTGGTTAAAAGGAATGTCTCGGAGCTTGCTAATTTACCTTTGGAGGGATATTTTCGAGCCTTATACACCCCCTTGGGTGGTCCGTGAATTTGGAGGGATAAAGCCTTCTTGACATCGACGAAACTCTGTGTTTCCATGTTCAACAACAAGCCCCCTTAGGTGGCTCAGAATTATAGGAGAAAGCCTTCGACATCTACAAGCCAAGCTCCATGCTTAGAGATAAGATCTCCCTCAGATGCCCCTCTGTTTTGGCATTGTTGATTATACTTCCAAAGGTTGTCGGGGCTTTTTCTTCTTTCGCCTTGCACAGCTAGCTTCTTACTCGTAGTTTCGCCATTTTTTCCTTAGCTTTTTTTTCTTGCTTTTATTTTTCCTTCAGTTCCCCTTCTCTCTGTCTTTGCTTTTCCTCTAGTTCTTGTTCTTTTTCTTTGACTCAGTTTTCAACCCTGATGGGTTATGTAATTGTCTTAGGCTCAGTTTTCAGCCCTGATGGTTTATGTAATTGCAGTCACCGCTTGGTGTAATTAATGAAATATTGATTCGGGAAATTTTTGTGTTATGTTTCGTTTTATTTTTGTTATGTTCGGCTAATTTGTCACTAGCGTCAACAAACTTCAAGGGTTAAGACAACTGACTAATACTAGCATTCGTTGGAACTAGGGTTTTGGTGTCTGACGCTGATGTATTCTAGGATGGAGCGACCCGTACGGTTCCTGACTGGGCCCAACTAGGCTGTTTGACCTAAGCCCGTCCATCAAAAAAGGCAAAGGGGCACTAGCTTGGGGGCCCACGTACCTAGCCCACACTCGTTCACTGTGCCCTAATAAGCGAAGCGCCATCAGGATTCGAATTGCTTGCAAGAGTGACGCGTTCAACGGCGCATTAAATGCTTTCGTACAGGCTAGACGCCTTATTCTAGGGAATAATAAGTGGATTTTACCTCATCCTTTAATTTCTTCCCCCTTTGCTTGTTTCTCCTTTGCTCAAGAGCTTCTACGGATATTTTGTTATGGGGTTACGTGGTTTGCAGATAGTTTTCTTATTTCGGGCCTTCGTTTGTCCCTATCTACCAGGTAAGCCTTGTTTTGGTCTCGAATACGTTAGGTTCCAGTTGCCGGCATATGTCTGGAGACATAGAAGGGTGTTTTTTAGGTATATTGGAGCCGGGGGTTCTTCCTGGCTTGGTGGGTTCGTCTATGTTCTAACCCTTTTACCGATTTGGTATTAAGGCATGGAACTAACTTCTTTTTCATCTGTCCTTTTGTTGTTGTCTGCTCAAGAAGATGGCGAGAGGTCGTTGAAGCAGACTTTTACTAGTCACGCCGGCGTAGGGAGAGGGCTCCCGTCTGGATACGCCTCGTGGCAGTATAATCTCCTCTCCTGCCTGGTGGACAAGCCGAGGTCACTACCGCATTTAATACAAATTTTGAGTTATCGGACGGTTCGACTGAATCCATTATCGATAAGGAAGATGATGCAGTATATTTCACTAGGGAGCAGCTCGCAACCGAGCTTCGCTTTCCAGTTTCGTCTCTAATCAAGAAATTTCTACACTTTTCGGGAGCACCGCATACTCTTATTCACCCGAATATCATTCGAATTCTCAATTTCTAAATGGGATAAGAGATTAAACCTCCTTACCAACTAGATATTTCCGCTGCGGAGGTTTTCTTTATTTACATGTCAGTCGGTGCATGTAGGCCTACGATCTCTGCCGCCTGCAGCTCCCTGGCCATAAGCAGCATGTGGCTTCCTCGCACTCACCTAAGACTCAGGCGAGGGCGCTTATTCAAGCCAGAGGACCGTGGCATGAGACCCCGAGCTCCGCTGACCTCTCATTCAGCTTGAACCGAGGAATGTCATTCCCAGGTGTGTTCGAGTTTCAGGATTTGTTAGTCGTTGTATGTTAACCATACATATATTCTTAATAAACGCTTTTTATTTTAGGGAAAAGCCGGAGAGGCAGATTGGTTAACTGGGTTGAAAAAGTTGGTTTAGGAAGATTCAGAAGTTGTTAGAGATTTCTGAGTGGGAACTAAGATCACAAAATTCTTCTTAATCGAGGAAGAATAGCGCTGCGGAATTGAGTCGTAATCCTCTCCCTATACTCTACCGCTATTCTCGCCTCTTCCCGCATACAAGTGGCAGGTACGAGATGAGAACTATGTTATTGCCGACCTTTTGACTTTAATCCTAGGCGCTTCATCCCCTCGCGCAGTTTTCGAGACTCCGCAGCGGGTCGGGTCCGAATCGCACCGCCCACCCAAGGAGCCGTCTTTGGTTAAAGAGGATCCCGGCGTTGCCCCCTGAGCATCTAAGGAGGTTGATAAGAGCAGCCATCCCAAGCGATTTCCTCACAAAAGGGTTCCCCGTCCCGTCTCCCCAAGTATCCAAGAAGGAAGGCAAAGCCAATAGCGTAGATACTGGGCACCTGGGGCGGAAGATTCGTCCCCTAGGTTGCTTCGATATCGAGTCTCCCGCCTGCTAGTGAAGAAGAAGAAGAAGAAAAAGAGGAAGACGAGATGACTGACCTCATTCATAACTTTGGCACGTGGAAGCGCAAACGAGGTGCCAATTTCAACCAGACAGCCGATGTTACTCCCAAGGCTATAGGTGAGGCTGATCAACACTCGGCCAACGGGGGTCAAAAGGGCAGGCGATTGTCGTTATGGACTCGCCTGAGATGGGATTTCATGGTCAACCGATTGTGGAGACTGCTCATTTATTTGATTTAGAAGAGGTTCCTCCGAGTCATGAGGAAGCCCGGTGGGATATCCCTTCGGAGCAAACTGCTACCCGGCCATCCCAGTCATGTCGTCTCCAGCCGGCGCAGCAGAAGTCGCTGTTCCCTCGACCGTGTGTCGTTTATATTCTTATATTCAAGATGACCAAGCTCCCTACGGAGGAAGATTAGTTCCCGGGCCCAAGGAGCCCAAGAAATTATCAAGTGCCAGTGAGCCATTCACCAGTGGCAAATCCGACCGCCCATTCGAGCAACTATACCCTGCAAGCAATACTTTGATGTTGGTCGAGGTGCGAGTCGAGGAAGGGTGAAAATACGCCGCTTCTATTTCGGGCCTACACTTGTAAGGCAAGATCTCAGCTAAAAGGGCCGAAGATGGCATGTCGATGGCAAACGCCCGCAACTTCGACTAGTCCACCTGAGTCGCGCGCTCATAACGGTTACGCACGCTTAACATTATCAAGCTTAGTCATGATCAGATTCTAATATGCCATTTCGCAAAGGCCACAAATTTATCCGAACTACTAGCACCGAGTTCCGTGCTCTACCGAGATGGCGGAGAGGTTGCGACTCTATGCCCAATCGGTCATTTCTTACCATAGGGTGTTGAGCGCTTCCTTGGCTGAAGCGGAGTCAAACTGTCAGCACTGAGAGAATAAGGCTAGAGTAAGCGTTGAAAGGATGGCCCGTGCTGAGACCGAGAGAGATGCTGCCCTTCATGATGCCTTGATGGCACGCCTGAATGCCGATGCGGCCGGGAATGCCAGGGCTAAGGTGGAGTCCGAATTTGCTAGGGTGCAGAGTGCCTTGGCTACTGCAGAGGAAGGTAGGCGTAAGGCAGACGACAAGATTAGTCGTCTTACCGATGAACGAGTCTCTCTACTTTTAGAGCACGAGACTTGTAAGGATGAAATATCTGCTATTCGGGCAAAGGCCCTTAGAGAAAACGAGGCCCTGAGGGAGGTTTACGAGGGAGGCTTGGACGTGATTTTTAACTATGAGTATGGCTATTGTTCTTTCACACATAACATTTGTGGTAGCCAACCCGGGCCCTGCATGGACGAACAAGTCCAAGTCGCATCCCGTAATTTTTTATTATCTCGATGCCCCGCACTATCCCCATTAAGTCGCTGGCCCATCGATGTCTTTCCCGAATGAAGAGACCAACGCCACCCGCAGAGGGAGGCTCCCCGTTGTAGTGTCCGAGACTCGTAATAGCAAGGCGGGCGAAAGCATCCTTCTACGTACCTAAGGTCGCCTGCAAAGAACCTACTTTCTCATAATAACCGGGGAGAGTGACGGACATGGTGTTTCATGGTTGTATTTCATAGTCGCTCATTGAGCTATATTTCTTTGCCTATGTATTGCCGCCCCGACTTTCGTTGTTGTTTTGGAACCAAGTTCAGTAATAAACATATGTTATCAATAATAAAGCATGTGATGTTTATTAATCTGATGTGGGTGCTTTACTTCAAAACTAAGTTAACTTATCCGAGTAAGAAATGGTGTACCTTGGGTAGAACATTGTTGAGTTCTGGATGATCACTCCGGCTAGCCAGGTTCATTGACCTTTCTTCTATTGCTTCCTTGCCTGGATATCTTAATGAACCAACTGGGCATCAACCATACTGGGCCGGCAAGACATCAACCTTATCTGGACTTTATTATGAACCAGCTAGGCATCAACTATACCGGAGCCGGGTAGACATCAACCTTATCCCGGATTTATGAACCACCGGGCATCAACCATACCGGGCCGACGTAACACGACCTTTATCCCGACTTTGTTATGAACCGCCCCATCAGTCCACCGGGCCTAAGCAGACATCAACTCCGTCCCACTTTGTTATGAACCCGCTTCGGGCATCAACTTCAAACCGGGCCGCTTGACATCAACTCATCCTCGAACTTCGTTATGAAACCTCGATATGAACAAAGTTAGAAATTGAATCCTTCTTTATTGATAGTACATTTTTAGATGCATAACATTCCACATTCTAAGTACAGGCGTCCCATCTACTTTGTCTAAAGCATACGATCCGGATTCTCCGGACCGTCATACAATATATGGTCCTTTCCGCTTGGTCGAATTTTCCTGGCCGACTGCCTGGGCAAAGATTTTTGAAAACTTTTCTAGACTAGGTCCTCGGTCAAACATACGGTTTCACGTGCCTCGTTGTAAAGGCTCATAGTCTCGCCGTGGTATGATGCTATCTGCATGGCTACTGCTTCGCGCAGTTCATCTGTTGTGTCAAGATGTTCAATCATAGTTTCAAAGTACTCACCGTTCGTAAGTCATCGCCGCTGGCATGCCGACATTTCTATCGAACTATAAATTTTCCATCCCATAAGTGAGAGCGAAGGGGGATATACGCTCGTCGAAATGCTGCTCTATAGGCCCATAGTGCCCCGGGGAGTTCATCCACCCACTTGTTCAAATAATCTAACCGCTTTTTGGCTGGGCTGCTAGCACGGTTTTATCTGGCAGGTTTCCGCCGCTATCGCTTCGGATACACCAGCAGTAGTATATATTTTTATCTTCAATTCGCATAAGTTTCTATATACCCAAATAAGTAAATCATATCCGTTATTCTAACAATCGGACGGTATACCGAATCGGTAGACAATGTTCTTTCTGGGGCGAACCGAGTGACATCCTGTCCTTCGACATGCAGCCTCGCTTATCCATTTGCCGAACACCGGGCCGCTACTGGGCAATAATTTTTCGAGCCAAGGTAGTAGAAGTGGGCCTTAATTTATGTCAATGCCCCACCGGGCGAATGACCAAGGGTCGTAATGGAGACAAATCTCGAAATGAAATCTCAAGACGGGGGCTAGTCGCTGGCATCGATCACACTTTCGAACATAGTCACGCGCGCCGATCTCTGCGAAGTTAGCCAGTCAATACCCCGAGTATGGGCTCAGGTGCTAATGTTCTCCTGGGCTTGATGCTTCCCACATATCTTCATGCAATTCGGGCTTATTACATATTGTCTGCTCTGCGATTTACGCTTCAAGTACGGCCCGGTCCAAGGACCTGCTTAAATAACCCGCCCATTAAATTCAATGAGAACCGTCACTCAGACTTGGATCTGGTGACTGTTTTGTCAGTCAGGAGTTCTCCTCGCGGTTCATATAATGCACTATGGGGTCCATCCAAGAAGGAGAGACTTCGTCTACCTGGCTTACCCGAGTAGTGATAATTGACGAATCTGGTTGGTAATAGATGGGCAGGATCACTATTTCTGTTATTGGAAATGAAGCGGTAATGGCGACTAAGGTGTCCGCTTTCTCATTGCAGTCCCTGGTGACATGCTCAAGCTTCTAGGCTGAAAAGTTGTCCAGGCGTTGTTTAACCAAAAATACATATTTCGCAATTCGAGGGTCTCGCGATTCATATTCTTCGCTTCACCGCTCTAATGACTAACTGCAGAAATCGATTTGAATCGTATATTGTCAAGAGAAAGAACGAATCGCTGGCCAATCCCGGCCAATATGGGCCAGATTCGACTCATCAAGCCGAGGCGTTGAAGCCTAAACTGATAGCTTGCTCAATTCTCTCCCCTTGGCCGAAGATGGTTGCAAACCGATGCGCTCCGGCTACGGATGCCCGCCCACATTAAGGATCCACCACTTCATGCTACCTCGATCAATTCCCCGCTCGGGGATTTCTACTAAAAAAATCTACCAAAAACCCGTCCCGCCAATCTGGGTCCGCACTTAAATACCGAATTTTTCTCGCTCAATCGCCCACCGAGCCATCATCCAGGACAAGTTAGTCTTGTGAATGGTGCTCCGAAGAGGAAGGTCAGTTAGCACAACAATGGGGTGTGCTTGGAACTACGTGTGGAGCTTCTTCTGGCTGCTATTCTAGCTAATGGCCGCTTTACCTCGAGGTGGCTTACCGGGTTTCTAATGCTGATCAAAGATTTGCCGACAAAAACATCGCCTCGCTTTATTTCATCTTCTTTGAATGTTGCAACACTTACTCGATAAATTTGAAATCGCTACGCATATAAAGAGAAGCCACAAATGGCCCAGCCGGGCAAGGACTGGAGGTTCTGCGAGGTACTATTTGATAGCATTGAGGGCTTCATCACATTCCTCATTCCACCCGGCCCGGTTGGCCCCCTTGAGGGTAGTGAAGAATGGCTTTAGACGGTATGTAAACCGAGATATAAACCGCCCTAGGGCGGCTAACCGGCCGGTCAACTATTGTACTTATTTTCTAGAGGCGGGAGTCGGGGATTCTAGAATAGCTTTAAGTTGAACGGGGTTGGCTTCAATGCCCCTCTAAGTCACCATGAAGCCCAAGAATCGGCCCGCGCTGACCCTGAAGGGGCATTTAGAAGGGTTGAGCTTCATTCCGTATGCCCTCAAGAGTTCAAAGGTCTATTGCAAGCGTTTGGCATGGTCCGGGCATTCTTTGGATTTTACTAACATGTTGTCAATATAAACTTCCATGGTCTTTCCCAGCAATGGTCTGAACATTTTGATTATTAGCCTCTGGTAAGTTGCCCCCGTATTTTTAAAGCCAAACGGCATTACATTGCAGCGTAACAAGCCGCATAAAGGTGATGGTGCTGTCTTCTCCGCTGCCTAGCTGATGTAATGCATCCATGATATCCCCGAGAAGGCGTCAAATGCACGATCCTGCGCCCGGGACGACGATCAACGATTCCGGTTTATCCGGGGTAAAGGGAAAATGTCTTTTGGGCAGGCCTCATTGAGATCCGTGTAGTCCACAAACACTCTCCATTTTTCACCTTTTTTTGGGACCACCACCACATTAGCCAACCATTTCAGGTATTTTATTTCTCTAATGAACCCCGCTACTAGATGTTTATGCACTTCCGCCTGAATAACTTGATATCGGTCTGGGTGGAAATGCCTAATTTTCTTGTCTGACTTGCGTGGCCGAAGAAATGACATTCAGTTTATGAGGCTGGAATAAGCTAATGTTGGTCACAAGCCCGAATGAGACAAGGCTAACACATCCACACAGGACAAACCCGCTATAATTGGTCTTTCTCCGTGCCGGATAGGAGGGAGCTAACGTAGGTGGATTTATCCAGCTCAGCGAGGGACATCGATTCTAGGGGGTTAATGGCCAATTGCTCCCTGTCTTCCACTTGCGCCCAGGTGGCGACCAGAAGGTTATTGTGAGGCTTGAGACGAGCTGGATTGGCGATTCTTCCGCGCTTTTTCACGCTCCCATCAACAACCCGGTAGCATCGATGAGGCCGCTACCGGTCGCCAAGATCAACTCCGCCTAGCGCCGGTCAAAATAAATGATCATTCGTGGAGGTGATGGGCACGACTTTCATTGCATGCAGCCATGCTTGACTAACAATGGCGTTGTAAGGACCCAGGTCTTTAACAATTGAAAACAAAACCTGCTAGACCACCGACCCTGCTATAACGGGGAGGGTAATGTCACCCATTGTCACTGTGGTCGCCCCGTTGAAGCCGGATAGGATTCTTCCAGCCAAACTCAGCTTATCCAATGAGAGGTTCATTTGTCCACGCGGCAACTGCAATAGATTAGCCCGCCGCCAGATCAACCAATACTCAGGCACATCAAAAATCATTGATACATAAGGTGAGTACAAGTACATCATGGTGTGGAACAATGACCCCCGGATTCGTTAACGGGAAAGGATAGTCGCTGACCGCTGGAATCGCTCTACCGCTGGCTGTGAGCGTGGATCGTGTTTATTCGGGCCCGGGTAGTGGTTACACACAACATGCTCTTCTTTTGGCACTTAGACCGGGACATCGTTATCGCACCGCCACCAAGTATAGTCACGGGGCCAAGGTTTAGGTGGGAGTTCTACGTCGGCTGCTATTCTCTCGACTGTAGGGCCTGTCTTAGATATGCGGACTGTCTCTTGGATATACCTCCTAATGTGTCCTTCCTTGATCAATTTTTCTAATGTAAAACTCGTGCTTCGACATCCCATTGGTCTCGTGCTCCGCTGTCCCTTGCGAAGTCACACTCAAAAGACCGTTACGCCAGGCGGGATCGTACTTAATGGGTGTGGGCCACTTGAAATCGGATGATCCTCGATGAGCCAAGGAGCCCGTCATACAGATGTTTAGAGGTGAACCGCAGGTTCCCCTTCCTTTCCTGGCCAGCCCCAGGAGCGCTTCGTTTCTGCCTCCCAGTTCAAGCCGACCCTGCGGGCTCGGCCGCACTCACACGTGGATCACGCGGTCCGGGAGGCAAACCCCGATGTTATCTTCCAATGTTGAATATCTATCCGTCTCTGCTTGTATAATTCTTCCATTGTCAATAAAGTGATCTAGGGATAGCAAATGGAAGAATCCGTGTGGTTGGGTTCGGCTCCTCCAGAAATTTTGGAGGACCGCATCCATACTATATGAATCAATTTGTTGGACGGCCCCCCCAAATCTCCTTGTGAAATCACGAATGGACTCATCTTCCCGTTTAAGGATGGTTTATAGAGAACTGATGTTTCCCTTCTGTCGAACCGAGCATAAATACTAGGAAACAAATGCCTCCCACAGCTCACTAAACGTGTTGATAGATCTCCGCGGGAGTTTGTGGAACCATGCCAAGGCAGGCCCCTTCAGGCTGGCTGGGAACACTTTGCATAATAAATGGTCGACTCTTGCATTGAGTATCATTGCCTGATTGAAGTGCAACATGTGGTCATATCGGCCTAAGAGCCGCAACACGTTACGGAAAACGGCAGATGACAGTCGCTGACGCCGTAGCTTAACATAGCCGCCCAACTAGAGGACAACATATCTTCCGACCCCGGTCAGCGGCGGTGCATGCGCGAGGCCGGGTGCCCTAAGGCGGGGTGGTACCTGAATGGAAGTGATGGTGTCGCCCTTGCCACGCCGGCAAATGCTTTTAAGGAGTGATCCGATCGCCGCCTCGCTGAATTCTCTCAATTTCTGGTGAGGCATGCCACCGACGGACGGCTAGAATGGGCGGGGCCTTTCCTGATTCAACACATTGTTTCGGGAGGGCGTGACCGAAGTAAGAGCTACTAAAAGATAACTCATCGCTCGCATCGCCGCCGCCCTCGTCGAATAGCTCCCTTTGCCTTTACTTAGTTTAATCGGGGGTGCAAGGTGGCTGCCCCTCCCCGCGCACTTTCAAGTCGTTCTCCTTCCAAACGAGCCTACAAGCAATCGTTTTCTTGCTGTAGATGGTCAGCACGACTCTACACATCAGTCATTTGTCTGGCCCGATCCTCCTGTTTAGTCTCCATATCCCATATCCCGATGCTAACGGCTGAACTCATTTCTAGTGGATTGCGCTTTGTCGACATCGCCATAGCTGTATTGGATCCCGTGGAACCGATGAATGAGTAGAACTACCGATTCTTTCATGGTTATGGATCGCTTGATAGATGTGACTTTTTACTTGGTCATTCCCAAAAACGGTGCCAGTTGTTGTCTCTCTTGATTCTCGTGAGTCCACGCCGCCGCATGAACCTAAACAAAGAATAACCTCGCGCGAAACAAACAAGGGATCGGCGGTGGTGTGTCGATCGGCGGTGGTGTGCCGGTCGGCTCTCCGATCCTTAAGTTAGTCAAGGACATCATGAGCGAATTCTCCAGGCGTATCTTTTTACATACCTCTTCGCAGCAATTCCCTTATTTATGAAGAAGGATCTCGGGTCCACTTTCCACGGGAGGGGTGTCGGTTTCAGCGGAAGGGAGGCCGCATTCCTCGTGCCACAAACCTGGCTTTTCGTAACCAAGACGTCCGAGTCTTCCACCTCAAAGATTGGTTGATCTTCTTAGGGGCAGTTTCGTACGTGGTTTGCAGAAGGATATGTTCTTCAATTGTCGAGGAATCGCTTAGGGAACCCCTAATCGCCATCTCTTTAAAGATACAACCTGGTTTGAGGAGGGCGCTGATGCCCACTGTGCCTACCAGCTCCTGACCATAGTCATGTGTAAAGATGTTTCGGGCCTCTTTCGCCGATCCGTTCGAGCCTCTCGGGCTTTGGGTGTGGACAGCCAAAATCATAGGTACCCACAATTCCTACCCAATACAATAGCTCACATTACGCCATGCAATACCGTGTCAAACCTCTAGCTTATTCACATTGACACAACCAAGCAACCTGCACACTTGGTGCAAAACATAGATTTCAACAAGGTTATAATCTCCTACTGTCCTGCACAAGAACATGACTAGAATCTTGACTCAATGATATTTCCATAGAGTCCAAGAACACCCGAAATGGAATTCGGACGAAGAAGTTATGGCCATCCGAAGTTAGAGGCCCCACATGAATAGCCAGCCCTAGCCGGCCAGCAGCCCTGGAAAAACATAGATTTCAGCAAAGTTATGTTCACCCACTATCCTCCACAGGCATATATCTGGAATCTTGACTCAATGGGCTTTTCATTGAGTCCAAGAACATCAGAAACGGAGTTCAGACGAAGAAGTTATGGTCGTTCGAATTTGGAGGCCTCACATGAATAGCCAACAGCCCTGGAAAAACATAGATTTCAGCAAAGTTATGTTCACCCACTGTCCTCCACAGGCATATGGCTGGAATCTTGACTCAATGGGCTTTCCATAAAGTCCAAGAACACCCAAAACGTAGTCTGACGCAAGAAGTTGCGGCGTCAAAGTCGGGAGGTCACATGAACCCAAATGGCCACCCCAACGGTAAATCACCGACTCTCAATCAGAGCGTCGATTCCCTGGAAGGCCGGTAGTCGGCTGACTTAGTCGGTAGCCAAGTTGACCCTAATGTCGCTTATTCAAACGTCGGACCTGTCAACTGCCACCTTTCTACTTAGACTCCTCAGGTAAACTGACTTACAACTCAGCTACAAATGTCCGATTTGAGAAATTCAAAAGCCTAACATCAAGTTCACTGATGTGGCTACAATTTACCTGAAGGACTCACTACTAAATTCCCTTTATTTCCCACCTGAAAACCAGTCCTAAATTCTGGCTAATGCATAGATCAAACTAGGACAACCTCCCATGGTTCAAAATGCAACCAAAAATCACCAGTGGAGCAAGACGCAACCACACAGTCCTTAATGTAGAAATTAACCAAAGTAGGAGAAGACCTACCACTTGGAGTTTGTCGAAACTCCTTGTTTCCGGTCTCTACTTGTAGCTCTTGTCGTGAGGAAGGACTTTCTCTCTTGCTTCGCCAGAAACCGATGGTCCGATCGTCGGAAAATCTAGAGAGAAGGTAGAGCCTCTCTCTCTACTTTCTTCTTCTTTTCTTTTTCCCTTTCTTTTCTTTTTCCTCTTCCTACCGAATTGTTTGGTCTAAAGTCAAGTGGGATGTCCTCTCTTGCCACGTGTCACCCTCCTATTGGCTCCTTGGATCACCCTTATCACCTTATCCATCTACCTTGGATCTTATGGGTTCCACTTGAGCTCGTTGTTTGACTTACCCTGCACTTGACACGTGGCACTCTGTGAACCACTCATCACATGCCAAGTGTTCCATACTACCCTCGGTGCTTCGAAAAACTTGAAATTCCTACTGTCTCGGAATTCGATGTGGTAGCTAGATTTTGCGAGATGATTTCAACGGTGAAGTATGTTTTGTCATCCGAGATCTAGAAAAATTTTGGATTTTTAACCTAAATTACCGTTTTACCCTTTCTCATAAAATTTGAATTTTCTCGGGTTTTACATACAACCTGTATAACAGTATAACCATAACCCATCATGGTTCTCAGTAGAAGTAGTAATGACCACACAGGTCCATCTGTCCATATCCCCAATATACAACTATATCACAATAGTCCATAAGAGTTTATTACAACACTCTTATACATAACATATATTAAAACTAGCTTGTTCTAATATAGTTTACAAAAATATTTATCAAAGCCACATCCTGGCTTCCTTTAAAATCACGGCCTTGAGTGAGCGTCTTCTCCCTGCACACTCCCTGTACCTGAAAGGGGGTTCCACGACGGGGTGAACAATGCCCAAGAGGAGAATCTCGGAAGGCGCTACTTCCTACCTATACACATGCAATGGCACACCACACATTCAAGTAAAAACATGCGCATTCCTACTCAAATGTCTACATGTCATGGATGAGAATGTGACTTACCCTATCTCATGTCCTGAGTTCTCACCGACTCCCTCACACATGTATATGCTGAGTATGAAAACCAAACCATCATTTTGTTTCATCATTAATACATTTTTTCAAAATGTTCATATAAATCAAATTTCATCGATCTGTTCCCGATATATCAACTTGCATTTCCCAAGTTCGTGGTGTTTATGCATTTGTGGGCCATGGATTTTCTGTTTACACCACAGACGCATGCCTTTCCAACATTTTACGGTCTTTCACCGCCTGCTATCATGTCTAACCGTCGAATGCTCCTGTCTTTCACCCCTGGGAGATCTACCCCAACTTGCTATGCCCAACACACATATTTTTCATTTTTAAAACCATGAGTCTCATTTTGGATGTTATCCCGTGTTACCGAGCCCACCATCGAACACCAAACACAATGTCGATCTCTACCATGCACTCACACCCATGTCATGTGATGTCCTAGTGCATAATGCAATGCAATCATGCCATTGCTCATTCATACCATGCTACATATATGATGAGTGCTATATGTGCATGCCTACTCATGCATAATTACTCATGCATCATTTGGACATTTATAACAAAAAGCATACAAATTCCAAATATATCATACAATTCACGCATCATATCACACACACATACACATCACAAGTCACTACTACTGAAAAATGACATCCATCAACCTCAGCCGACCAGGACAAAAACATGTCCACAACTAGCCTACAATAAGTCATGTAATGGCCTTTTCCATACAAGCACATCATAAGCCAAACCATTAAAACACACAATTTGACTTCCAATCAATTTAACCAAGTATATCACTTAATTCAAGCAATGATATACTACAATCGTACACCAATTGTGGCAAAAATCTGAACACAAATCATTAAATGTACTTAAGCCGTGAGCGTAAATTCCGGAAAACTGACCATAACTTCGCTATAGAGGCCCGACGGTGATTCAAAAATCCTAACATCGTTATCATATAGAGCTCATAATTTCCTTTGAATAATTCTAGTCCAAATTCTCACTTTCCCAAACCCCCAAAATCAGTCCCAAAACCCGGATAAGAGGTTCGGCCAAACAGCAAACCTTGGGGCGCCTCCCTCGAAAAACGTAATTCTGCCAACTTGAGTTATAGAGGTCTGATTTGGGTGATTCAAAATCCTAACATCAATTTCTCAGATAGGAATACAATTTCCTTGAAGGATTCTAGTCCAAATTCTCCCGTTTTCTAATTGAAAATCAGCCCCAAAATGCGACATCATATAGTCAAAACAGGCACCTGGCTCCCATAACCCATTAATTTGCCAAACAGCCCCTTAGGGCATTAAAACTCAACCAAACAACCTCTAGAATGGAAAATAAACCAAAGTAGAAAGAATCCCTACCTCTTGGAGCGTGTGCAACACCCCGAGGAAGTCCCACGGACACTTCCTGAACCCGAAGCTTTCGATTTCACTAACCTCCCGCGCGAAACCATGACGAAATTTAGAGTTTCCGATGTCCACACATAGCCCTCGCCGAGTACTCCGACTTTAATTCTTGGTCCGCTGAAAACCGACTACCCGATCTCCGTAGATCGTAGAGAGAAGGTAGAACTTCTCTCTCATCTCTCTCTCTTCTCTCGTTTCTCTCTTCGTTTCTCTTCTTTCTCTGGTCGTTTCCCCCTTTTTCTTCCCCTTCTTTTTCTTTTTGTTCTAACTTAATTTAAGTTAAGTTGGATAAGTGGCTCACATGGTGCCACGTGTCACGCGATCCTCGCTCGGATCCGTTTCTACCCCGAAACAATTTATTTTCATCCCGGTTCAACTTCAATTTATTTTAAATGAACTTAACTTGAGTTATTTCCTAACTCCCGAGATTCTCATGAAAATCTCGTCCCTAGGGTCACTGAATAACCATCCACCCAAAGAAATCACGAAAATCCGACTATCTTGGAATTCGACGAAATGTTTATGGGTAACTAGATTTCTCCAAACGAATCCAACGGTGAAATACGTTTCGTCATTCGAGATCTAGAGAATTTTCCAGGCTTCCCTGAACCATTATATAAAATTTATTATTTTTCCTATTTTTCAGAAAAATTAAAATTTTCCCGGGTTTTACATTCTTCCCCCATTAAAAGAATTTTGTCCCAAAATTCACACGCACACTAGCACGCACATCACATGCATATGCAACCGTACACAATCACATGCATACAAACTAGTCATTTAATCACCAAACAGCTAAACCACATACCTTCATCCTTAAACAAGAAATGGTACTTAGCACGCATCGTGTCCTCACATTCCCATGTTGTCTCCTCCAATCCTCGGTGTTGCCACAACACCTTCACTAGCCTCATAGTCTTGCGTCGCAAAACCTGATCCCGGCTATCCATGATACGCACGGTCCCTCCTCGAAGGTCCCATATGTATCAACAATAAGCTCGCTTCAATCCACTACATGGGTCAGATTTGGAATGTATTTCCGGAGCATGGAGACATGGAATACCTCATGGACACCCGATAAACTTGGCGGTAATGCCAACCGATATGCAACTATGCCCACTTTCTCGAGTATCTAGAAGGGCCCGATATATCTCGACGACAGTTTTCCCTGCTTACCGAACCTTACAACTCCTCTCTTAGGCATCACCTTCAAGAAAACGTGATCTCCCACCTCAAACTCTAGAGGTCGTCGACGCCTATCAACGTAGCTCTTCTACCAGCTCTGAGCCGTGAGAAGACGCTTCCGTAACAAATCCACCTTCTCAAAGGTGTCTCTAACCAAATCCGAACCCGTGATGGATCTCTCCCACCTTCATCCAACAAATCAAAGATCGACATGGCCTCCCATACAAAGCCTCATAGGGTGCCATCTGTATGCTCATCTGATAACTGTTGTTGTAAGTGAACTCTACTAAGGGAAAATGCTCCTCCCAATTACCCTTAAGATCCAAGACACATGCTCGTAGCATGTCCTCTAAAACCTGTATAGTCCTCTCCAATCGTCAGCTCGGTTTACGGATGAAAAGCGCTGCTCATCATCAACCTGCTCCCATGGCTCTCCGAAACTCTTCCAAAAAGCGAGTCAGAACCCAGGATCCCAAATCCGACACGATAGAGATTAGCACCCATGTGTAACCGCACAATCTCGAATGTATACCCGAGAATTCCTCCAAGCAGGGAAGGTCATCCACATGGGCTTAAATGGCACACTTAGTGAGCCGATCCACTATCACCCACACCGCATCATGCTTTCGCAATGTCCATGGCAAATGAGTCATAAAATCCATTGTGACATGTTCCCACTTCCACTCTACTACCCCCAATGGCTGGAGTAGCCTTGCTGGCCTCTGGTGCTTAGCCTTTATCTACTGACACGTGAGACATCGTCGAACAAAGTCCCCAACGTGTCTCTTTATCCCACTCTAGTAATATTGGCGACGAAGATCATGGTACATCTTCGTGCCACTTGGATGCACCGCAAATCGAGAGCAATAGAACTCCCTGAGGATCTCCTCTATCAGATCTGTCAACTAGGGAACCACAACTCGTCCCCTATACCAAAGACTACCATCTGTGTGAATGACTTAGCCTTCGTCACCCGCACCTGACTGTACCTAGTCCCTAATGGACACTATCTATGCGTCCTGCCCTTGGGACTTAATCACTCTGCTCAATAGAAAAGGCGTGGCCGCTAAACTCCCTAAGACACCCCGAGCTTAATCTCCCCGTACCAGCTCCAAATCAGCCCCATAACCTCGAGCAACCCGCCACTCCCCGGAAGCTACACTAGCTAGCAATTTCATGACTTTCAATCGAGTGCGCCAGCCACCACATTTGCCTACCAGATGGTGGCCGCAAAGTGAAGTCATAATCCTCCGTATACTCCATCCATCTCTAAGGTTGCCTCATGTTGAGGTCCCGCGTATAAAGATATACTCGCACTTTTGTGGTCTAAAAACACTCTAACTCAAGCCACTATATGTAGTGGCGCAAAATCTTTCCAAGGTGAAAGACACTATGACCACCAATCCCATGCGTCATGCGTGGGGTAATTCCGCCTCATGACTTAACCGTCGAGAACCATAAGCTACTACTCTCCCGGATTGCATCAAAACGTAAGATCCCAACTGGGCCCTTCGTGGCATCACAATACACCGGTGTACCTCTCGTCCCCTTTTAGACCATCGAATAGGAGCCGAGTAAGCCTCCCTTTCAATTCCCGGGAATGCCTTCTCACACTGTGTAATTCCACTAGAATTCGACCTCCTTTGTGTCAATCTCATCATAAAGTAAATTTAATCGGAGAAGTCCTCACGAATCACTTGTACCCCGCATCCTAAGAAACCCGCGTATCTCAAAGACCGACCCGCCTCCCAACTCATAACTGCCTCGACCTTCTCCGGGTCCACTGATACACCAAAAGCTGACACTACATGTCCTAAGAATCTCACCTCGCAAGCTAAAACTCGCACCTCTCATCGCACTTGGCGCACAACCCGATGTTCTCCGAGGGCTCGAGAACAATCCTCGCGATCCCTCATTCTCCTCCTCATTGGGAGTAGATCAAAAATGCCGCCCACAAAGACAACCACTTAACCGATCTGCGGTTGAATACCCTACGCATGAGGGATCTCATGAATGCCGGAGCATTCGTCAAGCCAAATGGCATCACCGTGAACTCGAAATGCCCAAACCGCTTCCTAAACGATGTCTTAGGGATATCTACCTCCCTAACTCTCAACTGATGGTAACCGATGTGAAGGTCTATCTTGGAGTAGACCCGTGCCCTTCTTAGTTGATCAAACAAATCATCAATCCTCGGTAACGGATACCGATTCTTGATCGTAACCCTGTTCAACTATTGATAGTCAATGCACAGTCGAAGGGTCTTGTCCTTCTTCTTAGCAAACATAACCAAAGCGCCCTAAGGTGAAGTGTTTGGTCTAATAAAACCCCTGTCCAACAATTCCTATAGTTGGACCTTGAGTTCCTGTAACTCAACCGATGCCCATCTTATGAGGAGTCATAGAAATGGGTGACATACCAGAGTGTAACTCAATGACAAAGTCTACATCCCTGTGTGGAGGGAATCCTGGTAGTTCATCCATAAAGACATCCTCATACTCACAAACCACCCAAGGTAGACCCAAATCCTGTCTCACCTCGTCCTCCAGGGTAAGGCTTGCTAGCCAACCCATCAACTGTCCATGCCACCTGGAGTCATAAAAGTCTGGGGTAAAGCACGGTTTATCCCCAAAACATAACACAAATCCCATCCTATGTGTAGGCAAGAATCCTCCTACGATCACGTTTCAATGACGACTTGCGTGCCAACTGGCCCATCCTTCCGAGGACTTCCACACATCAAACTCCGACATGTCTATGACCCTTAGGTCCACAATGAGTAGAATCCCAGAGATCTCTAACTCACAACCTCGACATATCCGATCCACACATGATGCAGCGATGAATGAATGCGATGCACCATAATCAAATAGTATCCTTACCCATAAGCGAGATAGCATAAACATACCCTATATAACCAATTGATCTGCAGGTTCAATCTGTGGTGTAATGGCATAGACACGCCCCTGGGTCCCTGAAGTCCCGGCCTAGAAGCCCTGTCCCCGGCCTCAACCCATTATCTGGCCTCTCTGGCATGTCTATGAAGTAGAAGGCGCTTGTACAACACCCTAGGATTGATACTGGTTCCTCTGGCCTACACTGGGGTAAGAAGGAACAAACTATGTCCATGCATGTCCCACTGATGACTGGGAATGTGTTGTCCCATAACCTTGGGATCCCTGCCTCTGAGGGCAATCTCGCTTCATATGTCCAGGCTAATGGCAGTAATAACATGTCACTCCGCTTGGCTCATCTAGTGCCTCTCGACCGCTCCCGCCTGACAACCGAATCCCTCGCCCCCAAACCCGCTGGAGTAGAAGTCCTATGCTTCTTCTCTTGCTGTAAAGTTGTTGTTTCTTCCAACACCCAACATCTGTGATCCCTATTCGGTCTGATCTCTATAGTTTGCCCCGAATACCATGTAGTCCATATCCTATAGAAGAAATCCCACAATCTTGCCCCGGATGGACAACTTCATACCATCCTCAAATTTTCTCACCTTGGCCATGTATGTGACCACACAATCATCCCTAAAACATGCTAACTCTGTGAACTTAGCCACGTACTCGAGTACGGTCATGGCTCCTTATCTCAACTCTAGAAACTCTTGAGTCGTAGCATGTCTAGCAGATGCCAGGAAATATTTTCCCATGAAGAGCTCACGGAAAACTCCCCCTGTCATAGCCTCCCAATCCTTGGAGGTCTTGACCTAGTCCCACTATACCTAGGATTCACCCTCTTGCTAAAATGCTGCTAGTTTGATGTTTACCGCATCGGAGGTGATCTCTAGAGCCTCCAATAACTTCTTAATCTATCTAAACCAATGGCCAGCCACCATCGGATCCCCTTGTTGAATACATAAAAGGGAAACATTTATATCGGATTTTAATACCCTTAGCTCATATTTTGCTCTCATTTTGTGTGCAATAAAGCTTTGGACCGTCTCGTGTTTTGCGGTTTGCGGCAAGTTTTTTCGAGTTCCATGCATTTTTATGTGGCCGGTCCAGAGAACGAATGTGATCATCGTGGGTTGATGGCAGTCACGAGAAGTCCTGAAGCACCATGTGAGGTGGGAGCATTTATATAGCCGCACCGCACTACATGCGCCAATGGCACAATTCTTCCTATGATTCACATGCAAGATAATCACGGCGCCTCCCAGACCAAGCAAACCTGGGCATTCCATTCCCAAAGCAAAGAAAGCACCGGTGAATTCTTGGTACCGGGCACCACACCATCGGCAATCGGTACCAACATGTAATTTTGTGACTGGAGTTGCACCCAATCTTGGTGCAAGTGGTACTGTTTACCCACTCACTTTGAGATCACTAAGGAGAAGGGTATTTAAGCCAAAGGAAGGGGGGAGAGGAGCAGCTTTTGATTCTAGGGTTTTGTCTTAGATAGTTGGAGTGTTTTCTCTCATATTTTTTCTAGGGTTCATAGAGTAGAGTGGAGTATTTAGTTTTTCTTCTCGGATTCTCGGCTAATTACGTAATCTTTCGCTAGTTTATATAATCCTCGTATTTACCGGGATTCTCGTGCTTTTGATATCACAATCTTGCACTGAAGTGTTACGCCTCAAGTTTCATTTATGCGTAGTTTCTTATCAAAATGAATCGATTTTTCGTTTCAATGGGATTCTAAACCTCCATGATAAGGTTCTAATGGTGGAAACTCACCTCCGTCAAGGTAATAACCCTCAAATTCTCTTTTTACTAACGGTGATCGTACGATGCAAGAACTCTATGGAAAATCTGGCAAACCCTAGCTCGTACTCTCTGACAACGTGTGAACGAGAGACCCGGTACACGCTTTCTGTGCTTGGTCATAATGCAAGCTAAGAGTTCAAGCAAATCGCTTGGAACAAGTGTTTGTCATCACCACCGTTCTGCTTAAAAGAGATTTTAACGTGAAACCTTCCGTCGGGAAGTATTCATTCATCAATGGCTCCTAGATGAGATTATGAATAAGAGGTGGGTATTACTTGATCGGCAGTGAGTGGAAATCTAAGAACCCTATCATTCACCTTTTGCTTTAAAATTAGTTTAACTCAATCGCTGGTCAATCAATCAACCATAACCCCCAGATTTTACATTTAAACGCACATTCTTAGGAGAATAATCCCTAAGGATCACCTAGGAAACCATTCCCTGTGGAAATGACCTATGGACTTCCATAGAAATATAATGCTTGATGAGTTTAGTTCCTACGCTTGGGAATAATTTCAGCATTCGAAATAGACGAAGCATTTTTGGCGCCGTTTCCGGGGAGTGGCAAGCAATCTATTTGATCTAAAGAGAGCTAGAGGTAATTTGCAATTGCATCGAAAATCCGGTACGTTCTCTACCTTTACTTTTTAATTCGTTTTCGTGAAGAATCTAAGTGGATATCTGTCTAGTAGGAGTAAGATTGGTGCATGTCGGTTTGGGCTCGCAACGAGCAACGCCGACTTGTAAGAATTATACCTCCAAGAAATTCTGAAGAGTCCATAGTAAGACAATTGTTTCAAGAGAACCCTACACCTCAAATGGACCATCCCGGGAGTCAGCAAACTCTTTCAATCCAAATGCCCAAGGGTTACCTGTTGACCCACAAAGAATCCATGAACGCCTAAACAATGGTGATGGTGGCACCACCTAGAACCCTACTTACGAGAGGGGGAAATGCTAATTTCAAATGAAACCAATATCAAATTCCCGCCTTTACCTAATGTGGAAAGAACTCTCCGAGAGATTCTGTGAACCTCAAAGAACCACAACAAATTCATGTATTCACCTACCTGAAGAGGCTAACCACCTCATGAAGCCTGAGATGATTTGTCTTCTCCCCTGCAGGCTAAGGGTCGACTCCTCAGAACCCCTACTCATTCATGAGAGACTTTGAGGATGTTTGCAGTGCGTTCCTCTTCTACCGGATCGCCCCTCCATATAATTTGCATGATGTTATTCCCATTTTCTCTAAAGGAAAAGGCCAAAATATGTATTTCATTCGGGCTGTTTCAATTCAATCTTGGGAGGATATAAATGAATTCCTTAATTCTTCCCTCCCGCACGTACTCCCAATGTGCACTCATGCGAGCAATCCAAAACTTTTCAAAACCGCGTAACCTTTACCGTGGTATGGGAAAGATATAAGGACCTCCTCCATGCTATCCCTCATCATGGGTTGGATGTTGGACAAATTTATGCGTATTTTCACCAAGAACTGTCCTTGAATAACAAACAATACATCCAATTGATGTGTGCGGGAGAGTTCTATGAATAAAGTGCTAGGGAGACAATTCAATTTTTCGATACCATAGCAGAAAATACTCGAACGTGGGAGACTAACACCTCCTTAGATACTGCTAAAGTGCATAGTACACCTACAGGGGGAGGAATCCATCACTTAAGAGAGAATGATGACCTGCAAGCGAAAATAGCCAACTTAACAAGGAAGTTGGAGGCTATAGAATTGAAAAAGGTGAATGAGGTAACTAGTGTGCCTCAAGTACCCTCAGTGCCTATGGGATCTAGAGTGGAGGAGCCATGCATCATTTGCGATGACCCCACCCACTCAACTATTTGACAAAACCATTCAGCCCAAGGAACCGATACAAGATTTGGAAAATGAACCAGTTGGTGATGATGAGATGTCTGAAAAGCCTCATGTGCCTAGGGCAGATGTTCTTAATGGTGAGCTAGAAAAAGACACGGCCCCTCATGTCCCTCCTGCTCCATACCCTCATAGGTTGCGAGCCCCAAAGAAAGTGAATAATCATTCTGAAATTTATGAGTTGTTCAAACAGGTTAAGTTGAACATTCCCTTATTAGATTCCATTAAGCAGATCCCGTCATATGCCAAGTTCCCAAAGATTTCAGGCACCGTGGAAAGAAAATCCAAAAAGTCAACAAGGAGGCATTTATGACTGAACAATCCATCTCCTTGATCCGAAACAATTTGCCCCCAAAATACAAAGACCAAGGAAGCCCCAATATTTCCATAGTGGTAGGGAAACATGCTCTAGTGGATTTGGGGGCAAGTGTTAACTTGTTGCCTTACTCGGTATATGTTGAGCTTGTAACACCCCGAAATATACCCTAGTCGTTTTCGACATGTTTAGGGTATTTTGTAAGCCCACTTGAATGTTTCGTGGGAGTTGTAAGTAAACATGGAAACAAGAGACCCGGAAAGTTACAAAACTTAAGGACAATTTTGTAATTGGTCCAAAAAGGGGCTTAAAAGTCCTAATGTGAAAAGACTAGAGGCCAAAATACAATAAAAGGAAATTGAACTATAAATGGCCAAGAATTGAAGGACTATTTTGCAAATAAAGAAATTTAACCCAAAAATGGGTTTTATTTAAGGGCCAAACATGGCCTTATCAAATCCATGGATTTAAAGACCACTGTCTCAAATCGGGAGAGAACCCAGAGAGTAAGAAAAGAATTTTATAAGAAGAGGAAGAAGAGAAGAGGAAGAAGGAGGATTCAAGCCAAGATCAAGCCAAAAAGGTATGGAAACTAACCTTGATCATGGAATTGAATGGATCTATGGAACTTTAAGGCTTTGTATGGGTAATATCTTATCTCCAAAGCTAGGGTTTTGATAAAATTGTATCCAAACCTTGGATTCTTGAAAAATAGGTTGGTAAAACCCCATATATGGTACAAAGATAATCATAGAATCCTCTTTTTGGGTTATCCATGATTAATTTGAAAGCACTGAGTTAGGGTTTGTGAATAAACCCTAACTAATCATCATGGTTGGTTTGAGGATGGTCATAACCCATGTTGGAATGATTTTCGGGGAGAAATTCATGGAAAGTTTTGTTAAGACAAGAAATGAAAGAGAAATTGAATAGAAAAGTGATTCCAAGGTGAATTGGAAATGATCAGATGTGTGTTGGAAGTAGAATTGATTTGAGTATCAAAGTATGGAAAAAATGTGAGAAAACACACATTCTCGCACTTTTTTCGAGACTTGTACTGGTACAATTTGAACTCAGACCGGCACAACTTGTGTTCTCGGGTCATTTTTTGCCAGAACTTGTACTCTTACAAGTTAGACATGTACCGGTACAACTCCTCGTTTCGCTTTTCCCAGTTTTGGACCAGTTTATTTTCGCCACACTCACTCATCCCACTATTTATCCGCACACTCAATGGCACTCAAACCATATTTAATAAGTATCTCTCCAAATTCTGACTCTAGATAGCCCAAAAATTCACTCAAAGTGTGGCTATGTGCAAACCCATCCTCTCGCATCGCTGATCATAGAGATTCCCCGACTGATCTCGAACGTAAGTCGAGTTCCGATGTTCGATTCGTGATTCCAATTGGAATGAACCGCTAGCACCTTAGCTTTAAAGCGGAGCACAAAGAATCTGTGTCAATATGTGAAACAAGGCACCGGAAAATTAATAATTCAAACTATCCTCGGTAAAATCGTAAATCGACTAGTTGGCATGAAAATGCCATAACTTGAGTTTGGATGATCCAATTCCTAAGAAAATAGATTCATGAGGACTAGGAATACATGAATGACGTGTGGATAGACATCATATCGCATAGTATATGAAATGCCGTATGGAATAGGCATGAACTATGAATATGAGATGAAAAATGAAATATGAACCCAAATGACAACATATCATAAACACATAATGTGGCCATGGCGCCCCTATTATAAGATAAGAATATTAACTCATATAATCAAAATCGCCGCAAGCACTGCCATTGAACGACATGGCACCTATGTTACGGGGCAGCACGATAGTACTTCTCGTACTCTCCTCGATTAGTGCGACGACACTCTCGATCGTGCTTCGCACATTACACTTCGTACTCTCCGAATAGTGCGACGACACTCTTTGATCTCAGACAGACTTCAAGTACTTATTGTGTTGTGTCTTACTCATTCCGTATTACTGGTTTAGGCAATCTAACAATTATATGATAAAACTCTGAATAATGAATAAGAAATGAATATAGTAAAGATCTGAATGTACCCCACGAGTACCTCCAGATATGTTCAATGTACCCACGTACATCCGTATATGTTCGTAGTGTCTTACCGTACCTCCGTATTTGCCTCGTAGCACTCGCAGTACCTTTGCACACGTAACATCTCCGTAGTACCTACGTACTTTTGTATACTAAGAAACTCAGAACTCCTATGGGAGATCCGAATAAGTATAAGTCCGCAGTACCCCCAAGGGTACTCTCGCATTCGAAAAATAAGTATAAGTTCTGTGAAAATAAGAGCAATCCGGGCCGTACCTACCTGCACTTCCGCATAAACAATCCGTGGATCCGGTACCCCACGAAAGACTAAATGTCCGTATCCCGCATAAGTCCGATCCGACCTTGCACGCTATGATCCCGACCGTTCACTTTCTATCGTACTGGCGGGTACCTTCTTGTACAATAAGATCCAAATATAATCGCCTCTGAGAATACAAGTATAAGATCCAGAAGACAAGAATAAGTCCCAGACACAACTATAAGTTCCAGTGAAGATAAATATGGTAAGTCTCTCGTAATATACATGTAAGATCCAAATACATGTATAAGTTCTCAGAACACACGAGGCGATCCAAATACAGATAAGTCTGGTAAGACCGTATAAGTTCTGTAAGACAAGTATATACTTGGTAATACATGTATAAAATCTGAAATACATGTATAAGTTCTGAAGTACATGTATAAAATCCGAAATACATGTATATGCTCCGTAATACCAGGATAAGATCCGAAATACCATAATAAACTCTGTAGTACAAGTAGAAGATCCGTAAGACAAGGATAAACTCCGTAGTACCTACGTACTCCCTTATAAGTCTAGTATACGCAACATAGGACTTGTTTGGGATATGATACCAACACAGTTGGTATCGCATCGTATATTGATCAAGTAGTACTTACGTAGTAATTCCCGTGATAAGCATTAAGTTCCGCAAATCCAGCGATAATGCCCAATCTCGTAATACCCACGGTACCCCGAACAAGTGTGTAAACTTCAGAGGATAATTTTAGTTCTATAAACTCCTACTCGAGATCCTCGAGATAGATCTAAATATCAATACGTGCTTAAGTACCAGATAAAGACAGTTCCAGAACTCCTATGGGAGATAGAAATAAGTTTATGTCTGATACAAACATAAGTATAAATATGTATCCTAATGAGATAAGTATCAACTGACAAGTTCAAGCATATGTCCTTGGGAGATCCGAATAAGTATAAGATCCGACAAGAATAAGTTCGTTATAAGTATAAGATCCGATTGCTATAAGTATAAGCCCTATAGGAATGAGTGCTATGAGTATAAGATCCAAATAAGGATAAGTCTCGCCATAAGTGTAATTTCTTGGAGTAAGTATAAGATCGACGTGATAAGTATTAGTCCTGTATAAGCCCAAGTCATCAGATAAGTTCATTATGTGAATGCCCGAATATTCTCGATACCAAGCATCGTTATCCGTATTTGTTTCAGATAAGAAATGTTTCCCCACTAAGCCGCAAAGCTTAGCACGGGGCTTTAATCCATGTAGGTACAGAGAAGATGTCACAAACATCCAGATACACCGGGCTAACACACGTAGCGGTTCACATAATGCAGTGCCATGGGCTTCCGATTCAGAACGTAGTGCTAAAGTTTTGTATTTGTAAATGGGATCTGCATGATATGTATATAATATTTTGATTTTGTTATGATGTGGGCCATACCCACAAGTACCAGTTCGGCTTTTTAAAAAAAAAAAAAATCAGTAAAGAGTCCCAAAGATTTGGTCTCGCGTCCCTGACTCTGCTCGATCCGCCTAACGGTCCGACCGATTCTGGTGTGATGTGAGCTAGGTTAGGAGAGCAGAACCAAATAATATCACCCCTCCAACTAGTCGACCGTAGTGTGAAAATTCTCGAGGGATAATGAAGGATGCATTGGTGCAAGTGGACAAGTTCTACTTTGCTTGCGGACTTATTGCGGCTTCGACACTAACCGTGGTTAACCAAGGACCCGCCCAATGATTCTGGTAGGCCATTCTGGCTATTGCTACGCCATCATACACCTGTAGGGAGGACTAATGACATTATCGCTTGTAACATGACCGTTAATTTGAATATCTTTAATGTTATCATGAAATTCGGGATGAGGAGTAATGCTTGTGACGAAACATGATAGACTCCTGTGGGTGCAGAATACGTGATAATGTTTCATACTTTACCGATCCCCTCATGTCTTGTCTAGCAAAACCCAAGTTGGAGTGTGGCACTCACATCCGAGTCAGCTCTACACTCCATAATTGAACATAAAGCGTAGGTATTGAAGCAAATGGGTGGGCACCTAAATTTGAAACATTGCCACCAATCGAGGACAAGGGGTTACCTTAGGAGGAGAGACCACCTAAACTTGAGTTGAAACCCTTACCATTACATCTCAAATATGCATTTTTAGGGGCAGAAGAAACTTTCCCTGTAATCATATCTTCCTCTTTAGAGTTAGACCAAGAAAATAAGCTTTTAGAGATATTGAAAACCCCACAAACGCCATAGGATGACGACACTGTTATTGCACAACAGTGCGTGAGCCACCCCAACTGCAGACACACAGATTCACTTGAAGAGGATGTTAAAACCTCTAGGACAACCACGCTGATCGACTAAACCCAATCATGAAAGAAGTGGTCAAGAAAGAGGTCCTTAAAACCATCGATCGAGGTGTTATTTATCCCATTGCAGATAGAAAGTGGGTCAGCCCAACCCAAGTAGTCCCTAAGAAATCTGGAGTCACTATGGTAGCGAATTAACACAATGAGTTGATTCCCACTCGTGTCACCTCAGGTTGGAGGGTGTGCATATATTATAGCAAACTTAATGCGAGTACTAGGAAAGATCATTTCACTCAGGATCAAATGTCGAGAGTTACAGGCATGAATTCTATTGTTTTCTCTGATGGGCAACGCCAGGTACAATCAAATTGAGATAGTCTTTAGAAGATCAAGAGAAAACCATCGCTCACTGGCCCTTTTGCACATTTGCCTTAGGAAAATGGCTCTTTGGATTATGTAATGCAACAGAACCTTCCAGCTGAAGGTAATGACATAGGATTTTCAAAGTGATAAGGATAGAACTCATTTTGGAGATTTTCATGGACAACTTCTCAGTTTTTGGAGATTCATACGAGGGATGTGTAGAGAATCTACGTAAGGTATTGAAGAGGTGTTAGGAGAAGAACCTAGTGTTAAATTGGGAAAAGTGTCACTTCATGGTGACACAAGGGGTTGTCCTAGGCCACATAGTATCGAAAAAAGGAATCGAGGTGGACAAGGCCGAAGTCGAGTTGATCTCCAACTTACCTACCCCTAAGTGTGTTAAAGATATACGTTCATTCTTAGGTCATGCTGGATTTTATAGGAGATTCATAAAGATTTCAAAGTACATACTTGTCCCTTATGCAATTTCTTTGCCAAGACGTCCCTTGCATGGTCACTGTGCTTCGCGAGGCCGCCTTGATAACCTCAAAACTATGTTAGTGTCTCCTCCTATCATGCGATCTCCCACTGGGACCTCCTTTGAGATCATGTGTGAAGCTAGTGATTATGCTATCAAATGCATGCAGACAAAGTATAAGATAAAGCTGGTGGATCTACTATGCCAAAGAAGACTCTAGATTCGCTTTCGCCAATACACAACTACGGAAAAAGAGTTTTTGGTTGTCGTCTTTGCCCTAGAAATGTTCAGGTCATACATTGTAGGGTCTCCCATAACCATTTTCATGGATCATGCAAATACTGAAGATTGGCATCGGGGCTGTGATACTAAGCCTCGTTTCGACTAGGCGGATCTTACTGTGCCAAGAATTTAACTCGATTATTAAGGATAAAGAGTGAGTTGAGAATGTGGTAGCTGACCACCCGGGTCTCGTTAGTTCCCCGAATCCATCATCACGCTTGCCCATAGGCTTACGCTTCCCTAATGAGCAAACTGATCTTCTTTGCTCATCGCCCATGGTATGCGGACATAGTAAACTATCGTGATCGGTCAAATTCCACCACAATGGACTTCTCAACAAAAAAGAAATTTTTGGTGGACATTAAGAAATATTATTTTGATGACCCATATTTGTTTAAATACTGTCCGACCAATTAACGAGGGAGGCACCCAATGACGATCAAATCGGGTGCTTACCTTGCCACTCTAAGCTTGTGGAGGGCATTCTTCCGCAAGGAAAACGCTGCGACAAAAATCCCGTCGGTTTTTACTGGCCCACTCTTTTTAAGGATTGCTTTGAATTTTGCAAAACTTATGCTTGGTGCCAACAATCAGGAGGGGTCACAAGAAAGAACATGATACCCCTTACTCCTATTTTAATCATTGAAATTTTCGATTGTTGGGGTATATACTTCATGAGGCCTTTTCCCCCTTCTTGCGGGTACCTTTACATTTTGTTGCCAGCTGACTAAGGGGGTCATGGGTGGAGGCCATTCCAACAAGAACTAATGACCACAAGGTCATTTTGAAATTTTTAAAAGAACACATTTTTTCTCTCTTTGGAGTGCCTCGCGCACTCATTAGTGATGGAGGGCTCCATTTTTGTAATCGTTCTTTTGAGAATTTGTTGAAAAAGTATGGAGTCACCCATCAAGTTTCCACACTTTGCGCCACCACCCACGGACCAATGGTCATAGAACCTTAATAGGGAGATAAAACATATTTTGGAAAAAACGGTCACCCCAAGTCGCAAGGATTGGTCGCTTCGACTTACCGATGCTCTTTGGGCTTACCGTATTGCTTTTAAGACCGTTCTTGGTATGTCTCCTTATAAGCTTGTTTATGGAAAGGCCTGTCATCGGCCGGTAGAAATGGAACACAGGGCATATTTGGCCATTAAAACTGTTAATTTTGATTTGGCTCAGGCAGGTAAATAGCGACTGCTACAGATGAATGAGCTTGATGAATTGCGGCGTGAATCATATGAGAGCTCTCGAATTTCTGAGAGAGGCTCAGGCGTTCCCTTGCAGACCATTGTTAGGAAGACCTTTGAGCCTCACAGGTATTGTTAATGCGGCTCTCGTTTACACATGTTTCGGAAGCACTAGTTCTAGGTGGGTAGCCCGTTCGTTGTCAAGGTAGTTTACCCATATGGTGTAGTGGAGATTGAGAATCCGGAAAATGGGAACACCTTTAAAATCAATGGCCAACGCTTAAAGCCATTTCTCGAGAACTTCGACTATCAGGAGAGTAGTGAGGAACTGGTAGATCCGCTCTACCAGGATGTTCCTTCAGAGTAATTTCTATCCTACCTTTTTGTATATAGTTTTCTTTTTCTTTCTTGCATTTCTTCCTGCTTTATTTATTTAGTCTGCTTTTATTTAAACAAAAAAAAAAAAAAAGACAACAAAAAATAACCATCCCCAACCAACGCCCCTACACTACCCTTCACTGTTCCATGATTTTGTTTCCTCGCTTCTTTTCTTGGGGGTGTCCTGTGTGCATTGAGGGCAATGCCTACTTCTATAGCGGGGGTGGGCATACACGAGTTGGAACCAATTATGCGCATGTTACATGTTAAATGTATGTAACATTTTCGATTCTTATTTCACATTGGGTATAATTACTTGACTTGTGATGTATGCAGCCGTGTGACTTTATGTATGCACTCCACATAGTCTCAATGCACCTACACAATGGCAAAGCATGCTGAATTTTGTTTTGTTCATATTTGGACCACATCCTTGATTACATTCTAGTCTTGGTATCACTTTCTTTAATTCACTACACAAGCCATTGATTTCCGGCCCCAAGCTCATGTTTTGCCTGCTATTGCTTCAGCCTGTGCATTATTTTAGCTTTCCTTGTTAACTACATGCATCATATTCTCTGAGGAACACCCATGCATAGCTGGAAGATGATTTTAGGCCATCATTTCGTATTATTTCGAATCATATTGAGTTACCTTTGCACCCATCTTGAGCCTTGAATTGCCAATTCAGTTCAAACCTTAGGAATCGTGATCACAAGAAATCCTGATGGGCCGATATCAAGGCGTGTCATACAATTTGAAGTTCAGAACCTGAGTCGGGTTGGGCGGGCAGGCGGGGAAAGGAAATGAGCATCAGGTGGAATCCGAGATGGAGGCATTCGGAGGAAGTTCTATATATTGGCCTTGCTTTCTCTTCTTTTAAAAAAAAAAGATAGTGAATGCCGGTACCACTCTTGCGTACCCGATACCACCCATAAGAGCGGTAGCCTTTTGGTGCGGTACCACACTTATAGGTACGATGCAGGTCGGCGTAAATGAACGAATTAGGGTTTTTCTTCCAAATTTGACCTTTTCATATCCTTACTCCCCATCTCCCATATAAGATAAACCACAACACTTTTCCCTCTCACATGAGCAAGCCCAGAGATCGAGCATCTCACTTGATTATTTCATCTCTACGATCAGGGATCTCACTCCCGGTTCGTCGCACCGACGTGGTATGCGCCCCTCATTTCTTTGAGAGCATTTTTCTGTGGTATTTCATTGTGTCCACATGGATTTTTTTGGGTGGCTTGGGTTGGTGGTCCTGTGTTCTTGGTGGCTTAGGGCATCTGCAGCTGATGGTATGGGGAGGAAGATCTTGAAAACTGGCTGCCGCGGGATAAACCCGATACGTGGAGATGGGTTATTTGGGATATCATTTTGTGTATTTGGGAGCCCGTGTCGCTATATTCGCGATTTTGCCATATCATGGCAAGATTGAAGAAACCTTTGGAAGGGAAAGGCTCTAGCTCTTCCATGGGCGGCGGAGCGAAAAAAGTAGGCCCGATACCTCGTAGGCCCAGTAAAGAAAGGAAAGAGGGAAGCGAAAAGATTCCTCATCCCCGAGAGCGAGAGGCGTCGAGTGAAGATGAAGATTGAAGCCATGTTTTCGAGTCTTGAGTCGAGAGCGGGAGAAGTCGGGCGTCGATTGCAAGGCGGGGTTTCCATTGTGAGCGGGAGTGAGAATTGACACGTTCTTGTTCACCCGTCCTATCGGACCGTTAATCGGAACCAAAATCTACACTTTGTTGGTGAGCAATTAAAGGTATTTGACCATGGTCGAATTCTATTCCAATTTGAGAGAAAATCATAGTCTTATACACCACATTTAGAGACTACTATTATGGAAACGAGTTAAGGTGGAAACCACGACTCGATAGCTCACTTGTTGAATTATGTCCGCCTTGCCACACATGACCGACCGCCCACCTGGGGCCATTCTGAATCGTATGGGTTCTTTTACAGGATGTCATATTACCCGACGGGTTCTCATGGGGTTTTGTTGCCTGAGGATTTTGTCCGGGAAGTTAAAGCACAGTATGCATTAATGAACAAAATTATTCTGTGATCGGGCGAGGGAAAGAGATTGCCGGAGCAAGGAAGGAAATCCAGTTTAAAGTGAGGTGATGGCCCGGAAAAATCATTGATTATGCCTTAGTAATATGGTGTGTTATGAGGGACTTTCTGAGGTCCCCAACTGAAAACAGGCATATCCCATTCCCGACTTTAGTTACAAATCTTGTGGAAGCTACGAGTATAAGGGGAGTAGTTAGAAACAAAAAATTCTTCTAAGTTGGGGCTATCTGAGCAATAAAGCTAAAAATAGAAATTGCATCCTGAGGCCTCAATCTTCACAGTCTCCTTCAGCTATTCCTGGTGCTTCATCGTCATCAGCTCGCAGGTCAATGAGTACATCTCCTTTGAAAAGGATGGAGCGTAGAATCAAGGGTTGGTTCAAGTGCATATTGGGAAAGCAAAAGAGACTGGACCACGAGGCTCCTCGGGGCTTAAGGTCACATCTGAGAGGAGGGAACTGCGGTGGGGAGATGATCCCCCTCACAGCTTAGAAGGGGGATTACGATGAGCTCGGCGGCTTGTGTTGTGGCGCATTCTCTTCGACTGATGATGGGGAGGATGTAGAGTAGTAGCTTGGTGGGTTCGAATAGGGTGGTGTTGGCATTTGGGTAGAGACCTCAACCACGTCATGCCAACACCCATTTTGTTCATATAAGCCCTATTTGTGTAGCCTATGGTCATTACAATCTTGAAAGACCTGTTTGATTTTGGTTATGTTGGATGTTCCTCTTTGACTTTTATGCATATTAGTTTGCTTGGTTATGTTAAAATGTTTGTCGTGATAATGTAGTTCATTTCAGTTTGGTGATCTCATTGCAGCCTTTCTTTTCTCAAATCCATGGTCTTTTATATGAGTATTTCTATTTTGTAACAGTTTGTTATTATGACCATTACTTTGAGACTGTGGTTTCATTGAGTCGACGGTTGCATACTGCAATAGGGTTAGTACTATGCTCAATTTTGCCCCTTTGGGAAGCTTGCAAAGCTTAAGCGCACCTAGCGCTTTTGTTGGAAATCATAATCGGCCCAGTGTTACTAGTTCAAATCTTACTAAGGACTAGCAAGATGTAGGATGCAGAAGTGTTGAATACGCCAAAGGGCAACATTTATATATCAGTTTTAATACCACCATTTCGTATTTTGCTCTCATTTTGTGTAAGAATAGGTGCTTTTGATGGTTCTCGTGCTTTTGTGCTTGTACGGTTTCGAGTTCCATCTTGCTTTTACAGGGTTCGGTGTCAGAGCGAATGTAGATGCATTGGTTGATGGCAGCCAGCGTCGAAGTCGAGAAGTACTATGGTAGGGGGCTTGTTGCGAGAGCGAGTGGTACCGGTACCACATACAATGGTACCGATTACCCACGTACGTGTGATGAGCTTAAAAGTCATCTATTTTAATCCATTTTTACTTGTTGATTTTCATGCGAAAATGAATAATTAATATGCGAGAAATATGAAGCGACCCGATTTGTTATTAGCGAGAGTGTGAAAGAAGAATGAAAAGCCGAGTAGAAAAATCACGGCGGTGGTGGAGTAAAAATCTGGAAAATGGCGAGGCGATAAGCAAGCTGGTTAACTAATGTTGCGGTTTTGGGCTTGCACGATCCGATTATGATTTCGCGACATCGGGGGAAATTGAAGGGTGATGCGGTCGCGACGGGGATCCTGAAGTTAGGCGGCTGAGGACTAACGAGAGACCCCAGGAATGATGTCGCGACAACATCGTGATGTCGTGACAAGGTTGATATTCGGGACAAGGGATGGAAGTGCAGCGACACCAAAAGCAACCGATTGAAGCCTCGGAGACATAAGTTGATGTCGCGTGAAGATTAATGTCGTGACATAAAGGCGTGCTGATTAGAGTTGCGGTTCCTTAAGTTGATGTCAGCGACAAGAAGATTGATATCGCGACATCGAGAAGCCATCGATTGAAAGGCTGCAAATACATGAAACGTGCGCGACAAGGGATTGATGTCGACGCGACTCGCTCCGATTGAAAGGCTGCAAGACATGAGCTGATGTCGCGACAAGAGATTGATGTGCGACTATCCGAGGTAACGATTGAAACCTGCGGAGGCATAAAGTGATGTCGGCGACAAAGTTGATGTCGCGACATAAGCGACTACCGGTTCAAAGCTGCGAGAGACTTAAGTTGATGTCGCGTGGTCGATGTCGTGACATGGATGATGTCACGTGATTCCTTGTCGTGACATAAGGTCTCGAGAAACAAAGGAATGTCATGACGTGATAAATCTTTTATGAGGTACCGACTAACTAATGTCGCGGCAAGTTTGAGGTCGAGACCACTAGCAATTAACATGGGCGATCCATGGAAATCCCACAAAGAATGCATTGGAATTAGGGCCCAACTGGGAAACCTATAAATAGCGGCTACCCGGAGAAAAAAGGCGAGGCCCGAAGTAGCAGAAAGATCGGTAGCCGAGAGGAAACTCATTTTTTCTTTTCTTTCTTTTCTTTTCTTTTATTTTCTTTTACTGTTTAGTCGTTATAAGATTAGATTATTTTCATCTTTCTTTATTTTGTTTTATTTTACGAATCTGGATGTTGTCGTTTGGCGAAGTGAATCACGAGAATTCCATTCTTTTCAAGTACTACGGAATGTTGAAGTTCGGACAAATTTACGGAATTCGACTTTTCAGTTTCAAGTGGGTTGTTCTTATGATGGAGGAATCTTTGTAGTGTGTAATTCGGTAATTGAAACCCGGCGTCCATTAAGTGGTCTATAGTGAATTTATCTTCCTGTAGTTGTTTCGACTTGTGATTTCGGTTTATGAATTTACTTCTGGTTATGGGTTTAATGTTTTTGATCGAATATCAGTTTTCTTATACGTTTAGTTTGTTTCTTGCTTACGATTTCAAAGGAGGTCCTCACGAGTGACCTGAGAAGGCATTCCTGAGAGTTATGAACATTTCCTTGAAGGTATATTAACCCGCTATTAGAGATCTAATGAGCTTTGTAATGTTTACTTAGATAAATCCTCTTCTCACTTGAAATCGAAGAGTTGAATGAGTTATCAATTTAAACAAAGCGAGAAGTTCACCTCAATTCGAATAGTGTGAAGCCAATCCCGTGTTAGCCGAGATCTAATCAAGGAGGGTGATCTATTCTAATTTAGAGGAAGAGTAACCAGTGAAGGTATATCCTTGCTCGACCGATAACTGGGGAGCTAAGGTTTACAAATTCATAAATGGGTATGAAGTATTGCAAAAGAAAATACCCAGATTAAGGAAACTCATAGGTAAATACCTCAATTCCGTCGAAAGAATCAGAAAATTAGATAATGAACTATGGAGTGTGGAGAGATCCACCAGATTAAGCAAACGCCTTGGACAGATTTTAAACCTGAAATTCACAAGCAATTTTATCAGTGTTAACTACAAGAATTGATACTTCACAATAGCAAGAGCCTGATGTGTCCTCTAAAAGATAACTATTCAGTTTCATTTATTTTCTAACTATTCATTATTCTTTGCCTCTTTTTTAGATTCCAGTTATTTGATTGTTCATTCTTTTTCATTATACTTGTATATTTTACAGCTTCTTAAGCTGGATCACAATGTCATGTTATAATCCAAATAGTATGGAGCTTGAGTAGTCAGGGTAGTTGATCTAGAATTCTTGAGATCTCAGATCGATATCTCGACTTATATCCATTTTATTACTTGTCGACCTGCACCCAAGTGTGATATTAGGCCAAACCAAAATTTAAAAATGAATTACTCTAGGAGATTTTTGGTCTATATAGAAAGTCAACAAGTTTTATGCATACTGCCGGGATTAGTTAATAGTCCTTGGTAATAGTGTCATAACCTTGCATACATGACCTGGCTACAAACAGGTACACTATTGGTACCGTACCAAGCAACAGTACTGCATTCCCAAAGAAAGCACTAGTAGTTTTAGTACCTGACCACACTTACCGGTACCGGTACCAACATGTAATTTTTGCTGGATTTGAGCAGAATTCCAATCTTGGTGCAAGGGTACGCTCGTCTTTCGACCACCACTTTGAGATCACTAAGGAGAAGGGTATTTAAGCCAAAGGAAAGGGGAGAGGACAGCTTGATTCTATGGCTCATTCTTAGATAGTCGGGAGTGTTTTCCTCATATTTTTTTGCTAGGGTTCATAGAGAGAGTTGAGTATTTAGTTTTTCTTTAAAATAGTCACCTTTGCAAGAACCCTAATATTCACCTTACTTAAAATAGCTTGTCCAATCGCTTACTCAATCAATCAACCATAACCCTAAATTCTACATTTAAACGCACATCTGGGAGAATAATCCCTAAGGATCACCTAGAAACCACTCCGTGGAAATGACCCGTGAAACTCACGTTAATATACGTCGACGACTTTTTAGTTCCTACGCTTGGGAATAATTCTCAAAGATAATGAATAGACGAAGCACCCTCCCATGAATGCTCTGGAGGATCGTGGCGATTTAAACCCTCCGGAGGTTACCTGACCCTCCCCGATCCCCAACTCCGTACTAGCCTATGCAGTGGTGGCGACGCAAGACCTATAGCCTCTATAAAGGCCTGAACAAATACAAAGGATGGTCGGGCTATTGCCCCGTAGGCGACCTCTACGTCCCCTTCCTCAACTTGCTATCTACACATGTCAAATAGCAAATTGAGATTTATTTTTATACATTAATAAATATCAAGTCCCGAACTATCATGTTCATCCTTTACTATATACATGTTGTCAATGCATATATTTCACACAATTTGTAACACACAAACAGAGAGAATGTTAGAACGCAAAACATATAATGCACACCATGCAATGGTCTAACCCATGCACAACCGCCCAAGGTATTCGTATACCTAAATTATGTTACCAAGCTGGTTGCTTAGAATTAACAGGATACCACATTCGAGCTCCCTAATGCAATCGCTTACCTAAGCTCGTCAAGCCGTGACGCCAAACCAGGGTAACGCGATAAACCCGTCAACCGTAATTCATGTGGATTTCGCGACCCGATACCAAACTATCAGGTCCCATTTATCGATCCATATTTTCACAAAAATCGCGTTTCCTGTCTCTGTAGCCTCTACAAACATACAACCTCGTATAACAAGATAACCGTAACACCCCGAAATACACCCTAGTAATTTTTAAACATAATTAGGGTATTTGGTAGCTATAATTTGAATTTTTCGTAATTTAAATACAAAACGTGAAATCTGAGAAACCCGAAATTGTACAAGAAACAAAGGTAAAAGTGGAATTTGTCAAAACAGATATAAAAGTCATAAGATAATAAGATTATATACCAAAGTTGGAATAATGGGAAATTATGGTGCAAATAGAAGGGAACTTGAGGACCAAAGTGCAATAAAAGGGGAATTATACCAAATATGACCAATTAGGGTCTCTCATTTGGGCATTTTGGAGAGCCAAACGTGAAGAGAGAAAGGAGAAAAGAAGAAGAAGAGGAAAGGTATGGAAACTATGATTTTGTATGGATGGCTATGATTTGGTATGGTAAGGTATGGATTATTGGACTTTTAGACTTTTGTATGGATTTCTATGGATGAGTATGGATATTAGTTTGTTTCTTTTCTAGGGTTTAGTTAGGAATTCATCCTAACCCTAGATTTGTTGAATATTGGGTTGGTAAAACCCTAGTTTGTATAAGATGAATATGGAATCCTTCCTATTTCTATGGAATTGTATGGATTCTTGGATTCTTTGTCTAGAGTTTGGTTATGAGAAGTTCTAAACCACCATTACAAGTGTTTGTGGAGTTGTTTTGGGTGGATTCCATGGTGGGTTTTGATGTAGGATGGAATTGAGAAGGTTATTGAAGAAAAGTGAGGAGAGATGGAAAATCGCCACTTCGGGCAAAAGACCGCGATTTGGTACTCAAACAGGGGTGGTACCGGTACCCATGGTCAAAGGCAAAGTGGTACCGGTACCAATCAAAGTGGTACTGATACCCATTCATAGAAAGGGGTTGGTACCGGTACCGATCAAAGTGGTACCGGTACCGATGCTTCTAGCAACCCTATTTTTGTACCCTTGCATTGTTAAGCCCCCAATTCACAGAACCGCAGTATAAGAACCCTAATAAATGACTAATAAAGGGTCTAAATAAGAAGGAAATTCGCGAAAATGCACCGCACTCGCCGACGAGTTTGATGTTGGCAAACTTAATGCCCTATGATAATATAGTAGTTCCTGAATGCATATAATTGTAGGGTTGCCTCAGACCGGATATTGAATGACACGCACCTCTCGTTACGTGGCCGCACATACAGTACTCTCGTACTTCGATTAGTGCGACGACACTCTCTAACCATGCTTCAGCGCATTTAATACTTCGGTAATCTCTTATTAGTACGACGACACCTCGCTAGTGCTTCAAGACTCCCGCCAGGCTACGACACCTCATCATCGCACTGCACCTTCGGTACTTATTGTGTTGTGTCCTACCTATTTCGTATACCGCCCAGGTAGTCAAACAATATATGATAAGAGTATGAATAACGAATAAGAGTAGTAATGTACATCGTTTCAAGCCCCGAATGTACCTATTTGTACTCAGAGGTGAGCAGTTCTGTAGTACCTACGGGTACCTCCGTACAAGCATAAGCTCCGTAACTCCTACAGGAGATCTGAATAAGTATAAGTTCGCTATAAGTACAAGTATAAGCTCTGTAGTACCTACGGGTACCTCTGTACAAGCATAACCTCTATAACTTTTAATGAGATCCGGTCATATAAGTCCGCTTATAAGTGCAAGTATAAGCTCTATAGTACTCCCACGGGCACCTCCGCATAAGTATAAGCTCAGAACTCCTATGGGAGATCCGAATAAAAGATGTTCCCCGCTATACAAGCATAAGCCCGTAGGTACTTATGGTACTCCGCACAAGTATAAGTTCCTGTAACTCCTAATATGAGAACCGAATAAGTATAAGTCTCGCTTATAGTACAAGTATAAGATTTGTAAAATACGGCACTCCGCATAAGTATAAGTTCTCAGAATCTTACGAGATCTGAATAAGTATAAATCTGATATAAGTACAAGTATGTGTCCTTCAGGAGATCTAAACAAGTATAAGTCTAATATAAGTACAAGTATGTGTCCTTCGGGAGATCTGAGCAAGTATAAGTCTGCTATAAGTACAAGTATGTGTCCTTTGGGAGATCTGAACAAGTATAAGTCTGATATAAGTACAAGTATGTGTCCTTCCGGAGATCTAAACAAGTATAAGTCTGATATAAGTACATGTGTCCTTCGGGAGATCTAAACAAGTATAAGTCTGATATAAGTACAAGTATGTGTCCTTCAGGAGATCTGAGCAAGTATAAGTCTGCTATAAGTACAAGTATGTGTCCTTTGGGAGATTGAACAAGTATAAGTCTGCTATAAGTACAAGTATGTGTATAAGTTTGTTATATGAATTCATGAAAAATTCTTATAACTGCTATTATATATCTGTTACTGTTATATGCTTACTGTAAATGAGTATTAATGCATGTGTATACGCATAAGTCATATGTTTCCCACTAAGCATAAAGCTTAGCACGTGTTTTAATCCATGTAGGTACAGAGGGGGACGTCCGCGATCTTCTGCATACTGCTAAGCCAACAAACTTGTAGGGGTCCATCACTTTTAGGTTTTGCTCCTTGATTATGTAAATGTACATGTACAGTTTTTGTATATGTATATGTAAACGGGACTCAGGACTCTATGTATTGACACTGTAAACACCACTACGGTGGTAGTTTTATTTTTGTATCTTTATATATGATATTTTGATTCAGTTATAAGACTTGGGCCCACCAATGTCTGAAAAAGCAAGTTAAGAGTACCAATATAGTTTCAAGGCGCCCTCTCTTATCCTTCTCGCGAGGGTTAGGGGTGTGACAATAACCATAACTCATCCGGGGTCTCAACAGAAGTAATAATGACCACACAGGGTCCATCTATCCATATCCCCAATATACAACTATATCACAATAGTCCATAAGAGTTTACATAACACTTTATACGTAATATATTAAACTAGCTTATTCTAATATAGTTTACAAAATATTTATCAAAGCCACATCCTGGCTTCCTTCAAAATCACAGCCTCAAGTGAGCGCCATCTCCCCGACACTCCTCTTGTACTTAGTGGGTCCTGCACAACGGCAGCAATGCCCGCAGAGAATACCTCCTACAAGGGCTACTCCCCACCTAAGTGCACATGCAATGGCACACCACACATTCAAGTAAAAATATGTGCATTCCTACTCAAATGTCTACATGTTATGGATGAGAATGTGACTCACCCTATACCATGTCCCGCGTCCTCACAGACTCCCTCACACATGTATATGTCGAGTGTGAAAACCAAACTGTCATTTTGTTCCATCAATGGCCATTTTTTCAAAACAAAATCTTTTTGTTTTATAAATTAAAATTCATTGAACGGTTCCCGATATCAACTTGCCTTTCCCAAGTTCCATGTGTTTATGCTTAGGGCCACGACCTTCGGGTTTATTAATCAAGCAGACGCTGCACGCCTTTCCAACATTTTTACGGTCTTTCACCGCCGGTGATCATGTCTAACCGCGAATACAGGTCTTTCACCCTGGGGGGGATCTACCCCAACTTGCTATGCCCAACACACATATTTTTCATTTTTAAAACCGATGAGATCATTTGACGCCACCCATGTTACAAAGCCCACCATCGAACACCAAACACAATGTCGATCAACCATGTACCCACGACACACGATCGAACACCAAACACAGTGTCGATTTCTACCATGCACTCACACCCATGTCATGTGATGTCCTAGTGCATAATGCAATGCAATCACCATTGCTCATTCATACCATGCTACATATATGATGAGTGCTATATGTGCATGCCTACTCATGCATAATTACCCATGCATCATTTGGACATTTATATCAAAAAGCATACAAATTCCAAATATATCATACAATTCATGTCATCATATCAATACACGTAAACATTGATATCACAAGTCACTACTATTCGAGTAGCGACATCCATCGTCCCTCAGGCCTTTAATTGTGACAAGACATGTCCACAACTAGCCTTACACAATAAGCCATGTAATGGCCTTTTATTCATGTTGGGGCATCACAAGTCAAACCATTAGAACACATAATTTGACTTCCACACAATTTCAACCAAGTATATCACTCAATTCAAACAATGATATACTACAATCATATACCAATTGTGACAAAAATATGGACACAAATCATTAAACAACCTAAGTTGTAGCAGTCCCAGAAAATGGACCATAACTTCAGTTATAGAGGTCCGATTTGGGTGATTCAAAAGCCTAAAATCAAGTTCTCAGATAGAGCTACAAGTTCCTTCAAGGATTCTAGACCATATTCTCACTTTTTCTAAGCTAAAATCAGTCCCAAAAACCTAGACAGTAGGTTCGGCCAAAACAGGGCAACTTGGGGTAGTCCTAGAAAATGGACCATAACTTGAGTTATAGAGGTCCGATTTGGGTGATTCAAAGCCTAACATCAAGTTCGGATAGGGATACAATTTCCTTGAAGGATACTAGTCCAAATTCGCCCTTTTTCTAACCGAAAATCAGCCCCAAAAACTGGACATCATACAAGGTCAAAATAGGGCACTATTCCCATAACCCATTAATTTGCCAAACAACCCTTTAGGGAAAAAACGGCCAAACAGCCCTTTAGGGCATTAAAACTCAACCAAACAGCCCATAGAATGGAAAATAACCAAAGTAGGAAGAATCCCTACCTCTTGGAGCGTGAGCAATGCCCCAAGGAAGTCCCGCGGACACTTCCTGAACCCGAAGCTTTCGACTTCACGAACCTCCTCAAGATGAAACTCCTACGAAACTTGGAAGCCTGTGTCCACACGTAGCCCTCACGAGCATCTAACTTAGTTCTGGTCTCTGGGCCGAAAACCGACTACCCAATCTCTATAGATCATAGAGAGAAGGTCAAACTTCTCTCTTCTCTCCTTTATCTCTCCGTTTCTCTCCTATCTCTGTCCATTTCCCCATTTTTCTTCCTCTTCTCTTTCTTTTTGTTCTAACTTAATTTAAGTTAGGCTGGGACAAGTAGCCTCATGAAACACGTGTCACGCGATCCTCGCCTGACCTGTCTTCTCTCCCGAAACAATTTATTTTCATTCCTGGTTCAAGTGCAATTTATTTTAAATGAACTTAACTTGAGTTATTTCTTAACTCTTGATATTCTCATGAAAATCTCGTCCCCGAGGTCATCGAATAAACTATCCACTCCAAAGAACGCGAAAATCCGAATTGCCTCGAATCTCAACGAAACAGTTTCGGGTAACTAGATTTTGTGAGACGAATCCAACTGAAATCCGCTTCATCATCCAAGCATCTGTAGAATTCTTGCAGCTCAACCATTATTAAGTAATTTATTATTTTGTTATTTTTCAAAAAAATTAAATTTTTTCCAGATTTTACAAGGAGAAGAGAAGAGAGGAACAAAAAGGGGGGAAAGGGAAGAAGAAGAGCCGGTTAGGGGAGGGGGCAATCTCAAAAGTGAAGAGAGATGTGGGTTAGTTGGGTAGGGTGATGGGGTAAACAGAGAGAAGATACCTAGGGTAGGGGAATGGGGAGATAAGAAAAATAATAATAAAAATAAAATTGAATGTTAACATTAATGATAATAATAATATGTGCAAATTTGGGTCTACACTATATTTTCAATTCTCCTTGATGTGTCTCCAATTTAAAAGTCGACGCCTGGCCATCAACCATGTGCTATCGGTTCATGATTCAATGATTGGACCCGGTTGTATCGTAGTTGAAACGTATGTCATAAATATATAATTTATAATTATAAAATTTAAAATACTAAAATTAAAGGTAAATATATTTCATATAAAATATTGATATTTTAGTTTTATTAAATAAAATATTTATTATATATATATATATGTATAATTTATTTAAGTAGTAAATTTAATTATTATTATCACTATTATTATTATTATTATTATTATTATATTTTATGTTTCACAGGAAAAGCATAAATATTCTTTCTATTTTAATTTTATGGCGTAAAATATAAAGTTGACTTAGTACTATAATAAATTGGAAATCTTATTCAGAATTGCAGAATCTATGAAGACTGCCTTGCTTCTCTTAATTTTTTGCTATAATTATATAGTTTTATCCTTAGAGGTATTTATTCAAGAGTTTTGACATCCCTAACACAATCTTATGTAATTTTGGAACTTTGAAAGAGCCCACAAATAATGCGGGTAACAATCCTCGAGGTGTGTAGCAATGTCTCCAAATGTTGAGATTTGTCTATGAATCCCACGTTGGATAGCTATAGAAATGAGAGTGGCTTTAAAATTGTGAATCCAACAAATTTGTTGTCTGCTCTTGCCACACAGATGGGATGTATGACAATGATCCCAATGTTGTCATAATGGGCCTTTAAGTGTCCTTTTGAACTTTGGAAATGACGGGTACTTTGAATTGAGGGAGTGGATTGAACCATTCGGTTCACCCTTAACCGGGCGGTTCATTCGGATCAGAGGTTTAACCATGGTTTTGACTGGTTCGATACCGGTTTGAACAAAAATGTTTCTTGGGGGTAAATCGGACCGAAAAACTGGCAGGACGATGGTTGAACTGATTCGATCGGGGATCAGATTCTAAAACACAGTGCTCTAAACAAAGCCACGTGAGAAGTTAATTGGCGCCAAAGAAAATGTGGATGAGTCAAAGTAAGAGCTATGAGGAAAATTTTCCTTGAGAAGCCATTTTTACCACACGCAATAAGGAGATGTTTGAATCATTCAGTTCAACCAAAACCTTCCAATAATAAAACATTGATATATATTTAGTGCTTCTATAGGTATCATTTTTAATATATATATATATATATATATAAACAAGTTAAACATTTAATTTTTTAAGACCAAATGAATTTTAAAAAGTATAGTCAAATGGATTAAAGTCTTCTTTATTATACTAATAACATTTTTATAGGAAAATGTTACATGACCTATTTTTATTAATAACTTTATTCAACTTTTTATAGTCAATGCATAACCCTAAGGTACCATTTTTCTTCTTTATAAACAATATTGGGGCTCCCCATGGTGATGTACTTGACGAATAAAGCCCTTATCCAATAATTCCTTGACAAATGATAAAGACTAGGGATCTCACAATCCATAACAAAAAAATGAGTAAGTGTCCAACTCTAATCCCTTAAGGGAGTTTATATAGATTTCCATGTAAGCTTAAATGACTTCACTCTATTTGGGTTGAGGTTTGTTACTTAGTTATTATATCATAATTAATCGATTAACCTTGTTAGATTCTAATTGATTAATTAACTCAACTTAGAAAGATAACCCATAAGTTTTTTGCAACCTTATGTATTTATCAAAATGTCCTTGTGCACACACACGCATATGGATAATGAACCTAGATAGCCTTGAACAATGTGATATTTAGAAATTTGAGTTTAGGCGAGAACACTCATATGGATAAAGAAGTTAGATAGCCCTTTAACAATGTGACATTAAGAAATTTGAGTTTAAGTGGAAACAATTAATTGGAACCCATAGAAAAATATTAGTTGTCTTAATATCCAATTTTAAAACCTTCATAACGTTTTCTTGTAGAGAGTTAATCGTAGTCAAGTATCCTAAGTTATTAAATTAAGATTAAAAACCTTGGGTCTATGATCTACTATTTTTCGAATATTTATCTGATATGTGGGTCTACACATATAATTGACTATGCAGTCTAGGCTATCTAAAAGAGTTAACTCTTATACTAATGAACATGTAGGTGAAGTTGTTGGAGTCTCTCCTACCTTAACTAGTGGTTAGAGTCTCTCCTAGCTTAACTAATGGGTCTCAGCTCAAGTTCTAAGAATGTGCCAGAAGTTCATGATAGAGTTTTATCGCCCTTGTACTCATCTCAACTCAGGATGGTGATTAGTCCGAAGATAAGATACCTTAAAAGCACCTTCCATATGCAAGAGCCCACCCAGATACCCTCATGGCTCGATTAAAAAAAAAGACTTAACTCTCATAAAGTGATCTTATAAAGATTAAGTTAATAATATCACAATTAGTATGACTTTGTAATGTGTAGATACCAAAGGTCTTATTCATGGGTTTATGATGCTAAATAAATACAAATAAAGGTCATCACTTTTGTGATAGGGGATGCATCATATATATGGTAAATGTTGGTGGCATGTGGCTCATATTGAGGCTAGAAGGGCTAAACAAATGTCTTCACTATTCTTCTCAATCATTTTCCCTTCATGCATAACCTCTTTTGTTTGGAGGGGGGGCGGAAGCGCACAAAATATCAAGCTGGGGGTAAGCCCCCGTGATGAGGTATGGTATATTTAGGGTATAAGGGTATTTTGTAATTTGGTCATATCTAGGGTTATTATAAATACCTTTCTACGTAGCCCTATTTGGTGATAGTGAAAAATTCAAGCCATCGTTCCCTTGGATGTAAGTAATTGTTCGAACCACATAAACTCTGTGTGTATTCTTCTTGTTTTTCTTCTCCGATTCTTATCATCATTGTTGCACGATTCTTAACATTAATGTATCATGAATCTTTCTAATGGCGTATATATAATAATTTTTGAATGAGGATATATCATGAAGGGGATGTATCAAGACTCATCATATCAAGGCATGATTCACTATATATAAGTTATGGTCCCCAAGTCATATGCAAAATTTTATTTCTAACATCTCATCATTAGAGAGAAGAGACTCATAAGAAATTAGAGGAGTTGGTGCATTCAAGACTTGGAAGATCGATTCCAACCACTTAATGCATAGCTAAGCCAAGATAAGAATCAATTCTCAACATCATATTCCTTATGGATTTAGGTACGCTTCCGCTATAGTCACACTTTTGATGATTTGACATGAAATATCTTTGATGATAGTTGTAAAACCCGAGAAAAAATTTATTTTTTTGAAAAATAGTAAAAACAATAAAATTACCGAAATGGTTCAGGAAAGCTTAGAAATTTTTCTAGATCTCGGATGACAAAGTGGATTTCACCTTTGGATTCATCTCGCGAAATCTAGTTACCCAAAACAATTTCGTCGAATTCCGAGATAGTCGGATTTTTTCATAATTGTCGGGGTAACGGGCGTCTAATGACTCTCAAGAACGAGATTTTTATGAGAATCTCGAGAGTTAGAAAATAACTCAAGTTGTCTATTTAAAATAAATTGAACTTGAACTGACAAAAAATCATTTCGGGGGGTAGAAACGAACCCGACAGTCGTGGACACGTGGCGATGGCCACATGTCCAACTAAGTGAGTTATACAAAAGGGGTTAAAAAAATCATTTGGGGAGAGGAGACCGTATTTTTTGGTCTACGAGGAGTGAGAGGGGAAGGAAAAGAAAATTAAATAAATAAATCAAAACTATCTCTTCGATCCACTGCGGGAGTTCCGTCGATGTAATCAGTCGACAGAGTGGAAAGTCTGGTCTACTTGACGAGGGCTACATGTGGGTACTAAAACACCGATTTTACCGAGTATCTGCCGGGCAGTCTAAACTAAAGGTTTTGGGTTTAGGAAGCGTCCACCAGGCTTCCTAGATTTTAGTTCTACGCTCCAAGTGAGAGTAGATTATTCTTACTTTGGTTTATCTTCCATCCAGAGTTATCATTGAGCTCAATCTACAAATGCGTTTTTTGGCAAACTAATGGGTTATGGGAATAGTGCCCCGTTTCACCCTTTTATGATGTCCAGTTTAGCTGATTTTGATTAGAAAAAGGGAGAATAACTAGTACCTTCAAGGAAATTATAGCTCTATTTGGTAAATTGATGTTAGGCTTTTGAATCACTCAAATTGGACATCTATAACCCAAGTTATGGTCCGTTTTCCGGGACTGCCATAGGCTGCCCTGATTTAGCCTAACCTACTGTCTAGGTTTTTGGGACTGATTTTTGGATAGGAAAAAGTGTGAATTTGGACTAGTATCCTTCAAGAAATGTGTAGATCTATATGATAACTTGATGTTAGGCTTTGAATCACCCAAATTGGACCTCTATAACTCAAGTTATGGCGCATTTTCCGAGACTGCTATAGCATAGGCTAGATTTTGGGAGTGTTAGAGGACTAGTTTTTTAACTAAGTTCAGAAGTATTCTAAAGGCTAGTTTCTGAACTAAGTTCGGAACTATTCTGTGATCTATGATGGCTTGTTATGTGGAATGTTTTGTGGGCATCTCTATGCCACAACTGGTCTTGAGGATCAAGTGTCATTGCTTGACTAAGAGTAACGTGTTGGGTGTCAATGTGTGTGCTCTATGCTTCGTTTATTTCATATGCTGAAATTATTCCCAAGCATAGGAACTAATGTCGTCAAGCATTATACTACTGTGGGAGTCCACAGGTCATTTCCACAAGGAGTGGTTTCCTAGGTGATCCTTAGGGATTGCTATCCAATGAATGCTAAAGTAAAACTGGGGGTTGTGATTGATTGATCGAGTAACCGATTAACTTAACTATTTTAAAACAAGAAGGGCGAATGATAGGATCCTTAGGTTTTCGCTCACCATCGACTAGGTAATACCCACCTGTTACTCACAATCTCATCTAGGAGACATTGATGAATGGTCTTCGAAGGACGATATAACATTAAAAGCTTTTATAAGACAAAGAACGATTGAGCGATAACAAACACTTGTTCATACGATTTTCTTGGACTCTTAGTCTGCATTTGCAATCAAGCACAACGTGTACCGAGAGTCTCTTGTTCACACGTTGTCAAGAAGATGCCAAACTAAGGTTTTATAAGATTTTTCGCAAGTGTTTAGCATCGTACAATCCCATTGAAGCACAAAAGAGGAATTGAGGGCTGTTACCTTGAAGGAGGTGAGTTTCCACCATTAGAACCCTATCATGGAGGTTTAGAACTCCATTAAACCGAGAGTCGATTCATGATTAATAAAACACTAATCGTAAATGTGACTTGAGAAATAACACTTCACCACAAGGTTGGGATATCAAAACACGTATCCCGTAAAGAATACCAAGTTATAGAAACAACTCGAAAGATTACAAGTGATTAAAAACTCGTAATCTAAAGAACTGGAGTGACTCTACTCTATGAACCCTAGCAAAAAATGAGAAAACACTCCAACCGTTCAAAACCAAACCCTAGAATCTCTCCTTCTCCTAACTCTAAAGTGGGCTTAAATACAATCCTCATTAGTGGATCTGAAGTGGTGGTTGAAAGATCGCAGCGCAATTTACACCAGATTGAAATTTCGTCATCCCCAGGATCGCATGTTGGGTATCGGTACTAGTAAGTGTGGTACCGGTACCAAAAGTGCACTGCTCCACGTACTTTAGGGCATCTGGCATCACTCACATTTGGCACGGCATCATTGCTCAAGAATTGCTCCTCTCAACGTAGCACCATCCGTACTTCTCGACAGCGGTTGTAATCAACAACGATGATCTACATTTGTTCTCTAGAACCAAACCACTATGAAAATGTGCACTTGACTCAAAACACCTGCACACGCATAAAAATTAGAAACGTCACAGCACTATCACACAAAATGAGAGCAAAACATGAGCTGGGGGGGATTAAAACCCTATATAAATGTTGCACTTTTATGTATCCAACACTCTAACACGTTGACATGAGATAAATTGTTACGTGCAATGGCCATTACATGGCTTGCTTGTTTGTGTCATTACTTGATCATAGAATGACATGTTCAATGTGAATGCTGATATATGTTTGCATGAAAGGTTGACATGAATGAAATAATTTATGGAAGTCATATGCAAGTGATGTGATTGTCCATGACACCGGTAAGTGGTGTGGATTGTGTTGTCCATGTAGCATTCATTATGCATGTGACATGATATGACATGTAATGGCATTGCATTGCATTTATGCACGGGACATCGCATGACATAGGTGTGAGTGCATGGTAGAGATCGACACTGTGTTTGGTGCGTTCGACGTATGTCGTGAGTGTACAGATCGACACTGTGTTTGGTGTTTGATGGTGGGCTCGGTAAAATGGGACAACGCTTAAAATAAGTCTCACGGTCGCATAAAAGAAAAAGGAAATGAAAAATACTTGTGTTGGGTATTGCAATATTCTTGGTTAGACATATGTATCCAGGGATGAAAGTTCGTGAAATTGTCGAAAGGCGTGCGAAGCCTACGGTGAGACCCCTGAAATTCGCTACCCATAAAAACACACGGAACTTGGTAAAAACAAGTTGATTATCGGAGATTGTCCAATGGATTTTGATTTATAAAACAAAAAAGCTTTTGTTTTTAAAAATGGTCATTGATGGAACATAAATGACGGTTATCACACTTGGCATATGCATGTGTGAGGGAGTCAATGAGGACTCGGGACATAGGACAGGGTGAGTCACATTTTCATCCATGGCATGTAGACATTTGAGTAGGAATGTGTATGTTTTACTTGAATGTGTAAAATGGCATTGCACGTGCACTTAGGTGGGGAGTAGTCCATGTAGGAATTATTCTCTATTGGGCATTGCTTACCCCGTCGTGGGACCCCCTTTCAAGTGCAAGGTCTACACAAATAGACGACACTCAAACAAGGCCGTGATTACGAAGAAGGCCGACATGTGGCCTTGATAAATCTTTTTGTAAAAAATTGCTTAGGAAAAACTAGCTCTAGCATGTATTTTTGTATAAAAGAATTGTAATTAAATTCTCGGGGACTATCACTAATATGGTCGGGTATCTAATTATGGTAAGAGGGTTGTGATCGGACTCTTACGAACTGTATTTAAATGTATTATTATCATATTTTTGGCTTAAATATGAATAAACGGGTCCCGGTGGAAGAACAAATCGAGGTGGTGCCAAGTAACTCGGTGTCCACGAGTAAATGGTAGCGGTCCAGTACCAAGACTATATGTTATGTATATGATGTTAACTTTATGGACTATTGTGATATAGTTGTATATTGGGGATATGGACATATAGACCCTATGTGGTCATTACTACTACTATTAAGGCCCTGGATGGGTCATGGATATACTATTAGATAGATTGTATATTGAGTAGAGCTCCCCGAACAAAGGAGACTCTATCCGATTTTTGTGAAAATATGAATCTCGACAACGGGACACAATAAAGGTGGCATCGGGTTACCCAAAACTAATGTGAATTCGCGGGTTGACGGGTTGTCAACGGACCCCTAGATTTTGCTAAGGCCGAATAGTTTTTATTTCTAAATTACACTTCATTTAGTTTTTCATCCAACACTAATGACTATATGCAAGGTCTTATAAACTAGTGCTTATAATATAATAAAGTGAATATTATCAAATCTTCCTGTAAGATCCTTCTATTATGTACGATTGTTATATTGTAGTTCTTTTTAAAAAAACAAGTCAAATTTCACTTATGCTCCATTTGAAACCTAAAAGTATTAAGGAAAAAAATCCGAAAGGGAAATAGTGAGAGGAAAACGAAGTTGTACTTACAGAAAATGAAAAATAGGTTAAACTTAATAAATTACTATATATTTATTCAAAATCATTTTATCTATTTCTTCCATTATATAAGGAGTAATAGATACTTGTAGACTGTACATGATAAATTCATTGCAAGACTAAAAACCTTAAAATATGAGATCCATTTTGATTGAATTTCATAGAAACAAAACAACCAACAAAGAAATTGGAATAAAAGGACAAAGAAAAGTTGGAAAGCAATAAATGTATTATATGTGTAAAACCCCAACCTGATTGAATGTTATAATAGTAGTTTTTGAACTGATTAGAGGTAACGAGGGTAGATAGAATCATCGCCATTTAGCATAAAGTGAAATTTTTCGAAAATTTTCACCGACGTCCAAGGAAACCGGAGTCCGTTTTTGGATAAGTTTTTAGGCGACCAACGAATTTGATAATACGCTATTATCCGGATTTTTACGATTTTAATGATTTTAAATCCGCCTCGTGATTTCGTAACCCGGGAACTAATGTACATTTTAATTAGAATATTTCATGGTCAATTTGAAGTTTAGATCTAATTATAGAATACTTTGACGTTTAATTGGTATAAAAGTACTCTATGCGAAAAGTAAATGAAAATTGATGTTCTGGAGATATTTTTCAGAGAGCCAATCAAACATTTCTTAATGGCTAAGTTAGGGTTTGTGACTCATTAGAATGGACCAATGAGATTCATGGGCTCAAATGCAATTTTGGCAAAGTGTAGGCAAAAGCTAAGTTCAAGGGACTTACTGCAATTTTGGCAAGTGTGGATACAAAGTTCAAATTCAAAAGTTGAACTGCCTAAATAGAGAGGGCTCGCCATGAGAGAAAAGAGGGAAGAAAAGAGAGAAAGAAAGGAAGAAAGAGAAACCGTGGAGGCTAAGGTGGAGCAAAGGTAAAATGTGATTTTTCTTCTTCAAGCTCTTCAAGTGATTTCCATGGTAGCAAGGAAAAGCTGAGAAACCCAAGAAACAAGTGTTTCTGGAATGTGGAAAGTTGGATTTTAATGTTTTTCATGTCTAATGCTTTGATTTTCTTGTATGGATATTAGAATTGGGGTATTTAAGGTTGAATCAAGATGATTTTGATAGAAATTGAGAAAGAAATGGATTAGGTTAGGCTAAAAACCAAGTGAGTGAATGGTTAGGGTTTGATGCTTGAATTTTGTATGATATGTTGAAATTGGTTAGGATTTATGAATTGAGGTATAAGGCATTGATTTGGAGATTAGAGTGAAGAAAATGAAGAACAAAATGGAATATATTTGTGCATAATTCGGCCAAAATGGAAATGAGAGGGGTCAAGGGTAGTTTGGTAATTTCCATGTGTTTTAGGGTGAATCTTAACTCAGAAATGTATTGAATGGTTAGAAAAGAAAAGGATTTGAATTGAGTGGCATTAGATCATATTGTAAAGTAAAGGAATGTTGTCAAAATTCTGTAAAACCCCTCTGTTTTTGTTTTGGCTATAGATTGCTAGAATCATCCAAATGAATTGGATTTCAATTGTTAAAGAACCATAAGAGATAGGGCTAAATGTATAGAAGGGACCAAGAGCAAATTGTAAAGCTCTAAGGTCTCTAACATGGACTGAAAGGTGAGCCTGTGTAGCTCACTGATTTTGCTCTGTTTTGCGCATGTAGTGTTTTGGCCATAAGTGGAGTTTCACTCATCCAAATTGAGTGATTCAAAATTCTGGGTAAAATAGACTTCTAGGGGAAAAAGTTATCTGAAGGAAGTGCATGCCAATAGTAACCCCAAAGTGCCCAGAAAATTTATCAAAGTGGAGTTATGTGTAGATTCTGTAAATTTGGGAAAGTCCGACAAACAGAGGAAACTCTGGCCGATTTTCTAAAAAATCTAAGTGTTTGAAAAAAAAAAAATTTACCACTTCACTTCCGCATTATTTTCTAAAGATAATGTTAAGGATTGTAAAGGGGTTCGCTCCATGGATTTTCATATGATTATTTTGAGGAAAAGTTTCTATATCCATTGGAGTGCCGGGAGGTCCCCTCGGGTTCATGAGGTTAATCCGGGTTGGGATCCTTCAACGTGGTATCAGAGCCAAGGTTTTGAAAATGTTATAAAGATTTGAAAATTTTATTTTCATATGATTGTTTTAATGTTTTATTTTAAAATTGCATAAATTATTTATGTGATTTAAAATCATATATGCATTGCATGACATATTAAATTTTTTGAATTCAATAGTAAAATGCTTGCCGAGGCCAACCCGCCACCAGGAGAGCTCCTGAGGCATTAGTACCACCACCCGAGGAACATGTTGATGAGTCTGCGTATGTTCCTCCACCCACAGTACATAGCGAATCTCTATGCCTCTCAGCCACTACGTACGCAGCCACCCGCCTCCCGAGGTCGTGGGAGGACGTATACCTTTTAGAGCAAGATATTCACTCTTTAGCCACTCAGACACAGATGTTCCCGAGAGCCGGTAGCTTCTATAGAGAGGGGGCGAAAGCTAGGGGCACGGAACTATGATGGATTGGGAGACCCGGAAAAGGCTTCGTCATGGTTAGAGGGAAATGAGCGGGTCTACCAGGTGATGAAGTGTACAGATGAGCAGATGGTCACTTTTTCTGCTTTTCTCCTACGGGACAGAGCGTTAGAGTGGTGGAGGGCAGTTCGCAGAGATGCCTGGGCAGGGAGTGTCCCGGGCACGGCCCAAGGAAGAGTTTGGCGATAAGTTTGTTCCAAGCCGCCATGTAGATGCGGGTTACCGAGGAGTTCTTTAGGTCAGAGAAGGGACACTCTCCGTGATAGATTATGAGCGGAGTTTTCCATAGCCAAGCGACATGTTCCATTTATCGTGATGATGAAGTTTCAAGACCAAGAGGTTTTCAGAGGTCTAGTCCAAATGACACCACAAGAAAGGCCGACAACCCACACACGCACCCACTGTAGTAGAGCCGCAGCTAGGGGTTGAGAGGAGCATGGGGTTGAAACTCAGGCTACGCCAAATAAGGACAAACGGAGTGGGTCGACAGGTCTGTGGAGGTTCCAAAGGCCTGGGTGCGGGAGGAAAGACACAATGGACTCCGGCATGCAGGCTCGCCGGGGGACAATGGGCCAGCCGTGGTTCAGTGAGGCCACAGACAGGTAGCTCCAAGGGTCCAAAGCCAGTGTGCCAGTGTGGGAAGAACCATTATGGTGAGGCAGATTAAGTACTGCATACATGAAGTGATAGTCGGACACTTAGCTAAAGAGTGCCCACAGATAGTTTCTGGCAAAGGATCGAGTGGATAGACAAGATTTAGGTAGCTTCAAAGGCTGGTAGAGGTCGGTCGAGTCAAAGAGGGGTTTCCAGGCCCCACTACATTTACTAGACTTGGAGGACCAGCAGGTAGAGGTCAGCCATCCAGAGGACAGATGGGATGACCTCAAACACAAAGTTGGGTGTTCGCAAATACCCGCCAGAGGCGTGTAGCACCGTGAGGTCATGACAAAATATCCAAGCTTTGATAGGATGCTTATGTCTTGATAGATCCGGGTGCTACTCACTCGTTTATTTCTACGAAATTTATTGCACAAGTGAACATAGAGAGAGGCCAACCCATAGATCAGAGGCTGGTAGTCTCCCTTCCTAATGTGAGATTCACTCTATAGCGCATAGAGTATACATGGGTTGTAGAGTGATTATTGAGGGCCATGAGTTTAGGGCCACTTTGGTATTGTTGGACATCCAGGACTGAAGGTGATATTAAGGATGGACTGGTTGTCTCGATATCACGCCACCATGGATTGTCGAAAGAAGTTAAGTTCGTAGACCTGGGCAAACTGCAGATTACTATGGGGTAAGAAGATATTGTCCTCGAGTATGACGCTCTGTAATGATGGCTGAAGATGCTCCGAAGTCATATCCGGGGTGACCAGCCTGCGTAGCTGAGATGAGAGATGATGAGATCGAAGACATTCCGGCAACAGAGAATTTCCTGATGTGTTTCCAGAGATCTTCCGTGATTACTCCCCGCACAGAGAGATCGATTGCCAGATCGAGTTAAATTCTCAGATGTAACCTGGCTGAAAGGCCCACAGATGCAGGTCCCATGAGAATTGAAAGAACTTAAGGTGCATATGGAAGAAATGGTCAACAAGGGGTTCGTCAGACCGAGCACGTCTCCTTGGGAAGCACCGATTTTATTTGTGAAGAAAAAGGATGGAAGCATGCGATTATGTATTGATTACAGAGAGTTGAATAAGGTAACAATATGTAATCAGTATCCTCTTCCGAGGATTGATGATCTCTTTGATCAGTTACAGGGAGCTAAGGTATTCTCCAAGATTGATTTGAGGTCAGGCTATCATCAGTTGAGAGTTCATGATGAGGATGTTTCCAAGACAAAGATTCGTAATACTAAGACGCAAGTATTTTGAGTTTCTAGTCATGCCATTTGGACTTACGAATGCCCCAGCCGCTTTTATGGATCTCATGAACAGGATTTTCAGGCCTTACTTAGATCAGTTTGTTATCGTGTTTATTGACGAGATATTGATCTATTCGGGCAGTGGAAAAGAACATGCAGAGCACATGAGGATAGTTCTGCAAACATTGCGGGAACATCGGTTATATGCCAAACTCAGTAAGTGTCATTGCTCGACAAGAGTCACTGGGGACACATAGTTTCGCAGAGGGGTCTCAAAGTGGATCCGTGAGAAGGTCAAGCTATATCGATTGGAAACCTCCTACGAGTGTTACTGAGGTAAGGAGTTTTCAGTTCGCAGGTATTAACAGAAGTTCGCTGAGGGATTTTCAAGATACGTGACCTTTGACTAGATTGACAAGGAAAGAGGAACCGCTTCCGTCGTGAGACTGTCGCCAGAAGCTTCGATGAACTCGAACGAGATTGACCTCACTTCCGCATTTACACTTCCATCAAGGCAGATGGCTTTCTTGGCAGTGTATCAGGATGCCTTGTGCAAGGCCTAGGTTGTGTGTTAATGCGTAATGGCAAGGGTGATTTGTACATGCTTTGTGGCAATTGAAGAAGCATGAATTTAATTATCCTACACAACCTTTGAGCTAAATGTAGTATTTTCTCATGATATGGAGGCATTACTATACGGAGTGCCCTGTGAGAATTTTTACTGATCATAAGCTTAGAGCTTACTGATATCTGTTTGAAGAGGCGAGACATGAGACGGAAGGAGATGGATTAGGCCGATCAAGGATTATGAATGTACCATTGAATATCATCACGGAAGAGCGACGTGGTAGCGGATGCTCTTGTGGGAGACCCGTAGGTTCCACTATCGCACTTGAGGGCCGTGCCTCTTCCTCGACTTATAGAATTGAGGTCCTTGGGTGTGGGACCCCAGGCCCGCGGTCGGGAGTGCGTATTAGCCACATTTCATGTACGTCTGATTGATAGACGGGATTAGGAAGCAGTTCGGGATCCACGGATAGTGAAGTTGAGAGGTGAAATAGAGTGCAGACGAGGGGTTGTCATTGAGGATGAATGCAGTGGTCATGGGACGGAAGGTTGTGTGTACGGATGTAGGTGATGTGAGGAGAGAGATTATGGAGGAGGCCCATTCCTCGCTTATGTATGCATCAGGGAAGCACAAAGATGTATCTACCTAAAGGAACACTGCGGTGGGAAGGTATGAAGAGGGATATTGCGAGTTCGTCTCGGATGTCTCCGCGTGTCGGCGGGGTGAAAGCCGGGCATCGGAAGCACAGCCAGGACTATTACAGTCACTCCCGATCCCTTAGTGGAAATGGGAGAGAATCACTATGGATTTTTGTGGTAGGACACACGTTGCCGAGGTGGCCATGATGCGATATGGGTGATTGTAGGCAGGGCCCGACGAAATCCAGCCCATTTCCTACCTATCGGGAATAGTGATTCATTGGACCAAATTCTTGATTATCGTTAGAGATTATCGGAGGCTGCATAGTCGCGGTTTCAGCTGTTTCAAACAGAATCAGGTTTACCTCCGCGATTTTGGCCTAGTTTCTGAGAATGCCCTTGGCACTAAAGTGCACTTCAGTTGACTTTTCATCCACAGACGGATGGCGTGCGAGAGGACTATACGGACTAGAGGATGCTTAGGGCATGTGTTATGGAGTTTAGAGGGAAGTGGGACACCCATCTACCACGATGGGTTGCCTAATATGGATTATCGAGACGATATTGAGTATGGCCTTATGAGGCTCTTTATGGACCGGAAATGTCGAACTCAGTCTATTGGGATGAGGTGAGGCGAAAGGAAATTAGTAGATCAGGAATTGTCAGTGACTTGTGATAAGATCAAAGTTATAGGGATAGACTGAAAGTGCACAAAGGCAGATAGAAAAGTTATCTGCGAATAATCGTCGTAGGGACCTAGTGTTCGGGTAGGGATATGGTATTTTGAGGATTTCCTCATGGAAGAGGCGTACTAAGATTTGAAGAGCGTGGAAAGGCTGAGTCCACGGTATATTGGACCTCTGGGATTGTTGAGAGGATTGGGGAGGTGGCATATCGATTGGGTTTCCATCGGCCTCGATCGCATTCCGCGATGTTTTCCATGTTTTTATGCTCATGAAGTACACTTACCAGACCCTTCACATGTATTGGCCAGGCAACGGTGGAAATACAGAAAATTTGACATCGAAGAGGAACGGTCACGAGGATCCTGTTAAATCGAGAGCAAGTTACGCAACAAGACTATTCGGTGAAGGTATTGTGGAGGAGTCATACGATGGGGAAGCTACATGGGAGCGTGAGGAGCGGATGAAGAGGCATTATTCCCATCTCTTTGATGCGAGAATGCGAATGTTTTAATTTCCGGAATGAAATTTTTTTATTAGGAGGGAATTAGTAAAACCCGACGATTGAATGTTATAATAGTAGTTTTGAAGCTGATTAGGGTCAATGATAGAAGCGAGGGTGATTAGAATTTAGAGGCGCTCGGACGTCATTTGGGCATAAAGTGAAATTTTAAATTTTCACCGAATGCCCTAAGGAAAAGTGATTTTCTTATTATATCCCGGATGGAGGGGTTTGCAAAGGAATTTTAAGAAATTTCGGTTCCTATGACTTTTGAACTGATATTTAGAGGAGAATTGGAGATTTAAGTGAATAGTGATTTTCGATTTGAAATTGAACTGTGGCCCGAAATTTTTGGAAGTGGGCGAAAATGCAATGTCGGAAATAATCATAGAGTCTAACGAAACTGAAAGCGGAGTGGGAAACAGAGTCCGTTTGATAGTTTCAAGCGTCGAGCGTAATTCGGGATAATAATACGCTATTGTCAGTTCTGATTTTAATGATTTTTAAATCAGATTTCGGTGATTTGAGCACAGAATCCAATGTGAAGGATTTAATTAGATATTTCATGGTCAATTTGGAAGTTTAGACGACCATAGAATATTTTGACGTTTAATTGGTATAAGCGTCTAAGGCGAAAGGAATAAAAAATATGATAAAATGGAGATATTTTCTTGTGAGCCAATCAAACATTTCTTAATGGCTAAGTTAGGGTTTGTGACTCATTAGAATGGACCATGAGATTCATGGCTCAAATGCAATTTTGGAAAAGTGTAGGTTAAAAGCTAAGTTCAAGGGACTTAATTGCAATTTTGGCAAGTGTGAGGGGGTCATAGTCTAAATTCAAAAGTTGAACTTTGCTCCAAATAGAGTAAGGGCTCGGCCATGAGAGAAAAGAGGGAAGAAAAGAGAGAAAAGAAAGGGAAGAAAAGAGAAAGGAGGGAGAAAACCGTGGAGGCTAAGGTGGAGCAAAGTTAAAATGTGATTTTTCTTCTTCTTCAAGCTCTTCAAGTGAGTTCCAAGTGGTAGCAAGAGAAAAGCTAAAGAGCCAAGAAACAAGTAAGTTTCTAATGGTGGGAAAGTTGGATTTTAATGTTTTCATGCCTAATGCTTTGATTTTCTTGTATGGATGTTGGTGGGGTATTTAAGGGTTGAATCATGATGATTTTGATAGAAATTGAAAAGAAATGGATTAGGTTAGGGTTTGAAAAATCAAGTGGTGAATGGTTGGGGTTTGATCGGGAGGTGAATTTTGTATGATATGTTGAGGGTGGTTGAGGATTTGAAATTGAGTATAAGGCATTGGATTTGAGTGATTAGAGTGAAGAAAATGGCAGAACAAAATGGAATATGGTTTGTGCATAATTCGGCCAAAATGGAAATGAGAGGGGTCAAGGGTAGTTTGGTAATTTCCATGTGTTTTAGGGTGAATCTTAACTCTAGAAATGCGTGGAATTGGTTAGAAGAAGGATTTGATTGGGGGCATTGAGGTCATATTGTAGCAAAGTAAGGGATAACATTAAATTATGTAAAACCCCTGTTTTTGTTTGGCTATAGATTAAGTTAGAATCATCCAAATGAATTGATTCTAATTGTTAAAGAACCATAAGAGATAGGGCTACAAAATGTATAGAAGGGACCAAGAGCAAATTGTAGCTCTAAGGCTCCCAAATACGGACTGAAAGGTGAGCTCGTGTAGCTCACTGATTTTGCTCTGTTTTGGGTATGGTTGTAGTGTTTTGGCCATAAGTGGAGTTTCACTCATCCAAATTGGGTGATTCAAAATTCTGGGTAAAATAGACTTCTAGGGGAAAAATTTATCTGAAGGAAGTGCATGCAAATGGTAACCCCAAAGAACCCAGAAAATTTATCAAAGTGGAGCTATGTGCAGATTCTGGTCTGCCAAATTGAGTCATCTAGATGTAAAATACAATAACTTGAGTTTTGGTGATCCAAATTGGGTGATTCCAATTGAAGAAGAAACATTAGAACCATAGCTTCAAATGAGTGAAGAAACCATTTCCAATTTATGGAGTTAAGATCCCATAAATCCAAGGATAACAGTAGGTGATTCAGTGAGTTAGCAAGTTGGCATCAAAAAACATGTTGTAACTTGTGTTATGGTTGAGGGCTTTAGAGAAGAATTTTAAATTGAAAATTTAAAGAGATGTCGTGGATATATAAGGACTGATCTGGAGAGTTTCATAAATTTTGAAGACCTTTTTGAATAATTTTTGGGTCGCAAAGTCTATAAAGTATTATTGTTGGAAAAAGGTTGGCCAAAATAGTGGTTTTTGTTATGGGCTTTTTAGTGCTCAAGGAGTAATTTGTTCATTTGGCTTTAAATGAATGTGTATGAGTGGACAAATGGAAGTTATGATTAATGTGTAGTTGTGGTTTCTTGAAAAGGTGAAAAGGACTATCGGGCGGAAGCGGGGTCGACGGGAAGCAAGCGGGATTGAGCGGTGAAAGGTGAGTGTAAAACTGATTTTTGAAAATTGAGTGTTAAAGTGAAAGATTTTTAAATGTTAAAATGAAAATTTTAATGTAAATGTTTATATATGTATATTAAATATGTATGCATATGTTAAGAGCATTATGAAAGTTTAAAAATGTGTAAAGAATGCATATGTGTTTTAATGATAAAGTAAGGATTTAAATGGATTTATAAATGTATTTTTGAAGAAATGTTTTAATGATAGTTACCCCTAACCCTATATAGTATTATGACCCGATATCGGCCGAGGTACTTTTTAAAGCGTGTAAGGATTTGGGGGTAAAATTATAGGTTACTAAGCGAGGAGGGGAAATAGGTGTTTAGAGTAATATCCTTACACGTGATAAAGTGCTGTAGTGAGACCTATGCAAGCGTGAGTTTCTCCGCGAGCGTAGTGGTTATAGTTGGAATGGTTGTCCTCTTGTCCCGAGTGCCGGAAGCGTTCGGTGTGTTTATCCACAGGATCCATCGAGAAAGAAGAAGAAAGAAAGAAAGAAAGAAAGAAAAAAAAAGTTTAAGGCATAAATGGATTTTTAATTGTACAAGCATGTATTACTTCGATATATACTGAAAATGTTATCTTAATGAAAATGTACACTGATTAGTACCCAAAAAGTGCTATTTTGAGCCCTATTCAAGATAGGTTTTGAGTGCTTTTTGTGCACTAATCATATCAATTAAGTCAATTGATGTGTGCAAGTCCACTTAGTTTCACTAATTCCATTTCGAGATTGTTTTTGGATAGTTTTGCAGGTTTTTGAGAACTTCAATCAACAAGCTTAGCTTATTATTGTTGTTGAATGCGAGGATCCTCGATGATTTCATCAATCCGAGGCGATGAAATATCAAGATTCAGTGAAGAATTGAAGGCAAAGTGATGAATAAAGTGCGAGAGAGGATCTGATGAGCAAAAGCGGGACGAGGCAATCCCGAGTTTTCGCTATGATTGTGAAATTTATTTGGGATGCAGTCTCCATAATCATAAGCGAAAATTTAGCAATCTAAGCGAAATTAGAAAATTTTAAGCTAGGCTAGCAATTTAGCTAGCTAAGCCCCGAAATAAAGCGTACCTAACCAAAATTTTCCAATTTTGCTATCTCACAAAAATTTCGCTAGGCTAGCGAAATTTCGCTATCTAGCGAAATTCACCATTTGTTAGCGAAATTTCCCATTTTCGCTATCTCTGTAGAATTTCTCTGAAATTGTGAGATTTCTACATAGCGAATCTCGGCTCTGTGTTTTGGTATACTTGATCCCTGACGACCACGTTTTGATGTATTACCATTTGACCCTTATGTAATTTCATATTTTAGGTATTTTTGTATTTTCCACACTTTGGGTTGAATTTATACTTGCCTCTTTGTAACCCTAAGCAATTTTCACTCTAAAGTTTCCCATAGCTTTCATTTTAGGTCTCATTTTATACTCTTCTCTCTCTTTCTCTCATTTTTCTCGGGCGCCAGAAACACCCCCCTTGAGGATGACAACTCAAGGGATGCTTAGCTAAACCTCATAATATGAAAAGGAGGGTTGCTAGCAGTTTTGAGGCTGTGAGGTTGTCCTCATGCTTTGAATATTCTGATCTTGCATTTATGGTTCTGACTTTCCAAGCCCAAGGGTTTAATGGCATTTAATGTCTTTCCTTTGGTCAATACTTGCTATGCTTTAGGGTTCGAGTGCATTCTTAATGGTAGATGCTGCTGACATTCTTTACCTAAGATGTCATTCACGAGCCATGGGAATGAGGTTAAATGCTAGGGTTTCAAACTGAATGGGACTTTAAATGCTTAGTACTTAGGTTGACTCAAATAGGAGTGGTTTCTAGGGTTAGGTTCTATAGCTAAACAAAGATCCGGTTTTGGCTTTGACTATATGTCATTTGCCCTAATGCGAGGATATAACCCGAGGACACTTTAATAGCCACATGTTATCAAGCTAGTGACCTAAGCCTTCAAGGTTACCATTTCACACTTCACTTTAAGCCATTACAGTTAGTCAGTGAACATACAACCCCCACTGTTTTTAACAAAATCCGAAAATCCAAACAAAAGCCTCACCATTTTCAAACACTGATGCTAATCATTCGTGGGATGAAGACCCATCCCGTGTTCGACCCTGGGTGCTATCTTGCGGTAGCTTGACTACGGCTGAAGGAGGAACAGGAATATAAATTTTGGTGATTCCGCATCACCCTACGTGCCTGTGAATCAAATGGCGTCGTTAGGGGATGGTGCCATACTACGTATGATGAGTTGATGTGTACTTGTAATCCATTACAGAAGTGTTGGTGATAACAAGTCCCTTTTGAATTAAGGGTGCATGAAGCGCAAGTTTTCTTCATAGCGATCCGCGCTTGCTTTGTTTTGTTTCTTGTAGTCGATTTTTGTTTGCTTGTACTTGACTTCCTTAACAAACTTTGTTGTATTCTTTGTTGTGTCTCATTTTGTATACAGCAGTGTTTATGCGCTTGCTGGGACGAGAGGGACATCGGGTGGGCAAGAGTAGGAATTTGCCAATTGAACAAAGGCGTGAAATCAGTGTGCATAGTGACCTGGATCCTCTACGAGAACTGACCAAAGTCAACAAAAGCACCCCTATAAGATCCAGCTCCCGACATACAGGTGATGAGGAACACATACACCCTCCTAGAGTTAGTGCCCCCTCACGCATCATACACCTCATGCGAGGATGTAAGCGTGAGACCCTACCTAGTGCCTACTTCCCACATTTTCATGGTATGGAAAATGAAAATCCATATTCACACATACGGAATTTTAGGAGGTATGCACAACTTTTAAGGAGGGTATAACTGACATGGATTTAACAATGAAAGCATTTCTTGACACTCAAGGACAAAGCGAAATTTGGCTCAATTCACCTAAGGCGAGAGCGATTAGAAATTGGGCGATCTTCAATCTGATTTTGAAGAAGTGTAGAGTGTAACCAAGACAGCCGAGTTTGAAGAGAGGCGAGATCTACATACTCCGGCCATGACAATGAGAAATTCTACCAATGCTGGGAGGGTCATGGATATCATCGGTGCTTGTCACATCATGGTTTCGAGCACTGGATGTTAGTGAATCATTTTTATAATCTGGTATGTCCCCTGCCATGAAGCATTGCTAGAAACCATGTGTGGAGGTGATTTTTTGAGTAAGAAATCCAGATGAAGCTATGGATTTCTTGAGTTATGTGGCCTAAACTTTAAAGGGTTAGGATGAGCTGAAGCAGAGAGAGTGGAGAAAATGAGGCCCTCGACACCAAGGGAGGAATTTTTGCACTTTTCGGAGGACATGGAAATGAAAGCAAAAATCCTAGGCCCTAGCTAGGAAGGTGGAGGAGCTAGAAGGAAAGAGGCTCCATGAAGTACAGGCAGTGGCCGAAACAACACACAGCCCACCCCGTTCATCGATTTATCCAACCTCCCTTTGTTAAATAGGAGAACATCATCAAGCGCCCCTTCGGTGAAGGATTTGATGTCAGAATATGCAAATGTTGTAGGTCAATACAAGCCACAACCCAATGCCTCATATGGTAATACCTACAATTCCAATTGGAAAAATCACCCTAACCTCTCCTGGAAACCTAATCCCCCTGCCTATGTGCCCCCAGGTGCCAAACAACAGTTTGGTTCCTCATCTCAACCACAGCCACCATCGTCCACTTCTCCAGTTGAACAAGCCATCTTGAATTTGAGCAAGGTGGTAGGCAATTTTGTGGAAGAGTAAAAAGGGATCAATGCACAAGGTGGCACAAAGAAGTTGACACTGTAGAAGTACACTGAACAAAAAGAATAGATGGGCTTGAGCAATCTTAATCAGAAAATAAATGACTTGCGTGTTCGATCACAGATCAACAATATTACGAATTAGGGAGAGAGGAAGGTTCCCTTCCCAAACGTACCAAATCAAAGGGGTACATGAGGTAGGTTCATCCAGCAATTTAGGGATGGATGAAGTGAAATCCATAATCACTCTGAGGAGTGGAAGGGAAATAGAGCAACCAGTGCCCATGGCTGCTGAAGAAACATGCAAGGAAAAGGAAGCTGAACCTGAGAGGGTGATCATCAGTGAGGACTCAATGAAGCACTGCATGCCACCTCCATTTCCCCAGGCATTAAGAAGTAAGAAGAGGCATCGTGACGGGCATCTGAGTCTAAAAGATGAGGGTGAAGATTGACATACCCCTTCTGGACATCATCAAACGAGTCCTGCCTATGCAAAATTTTGGAGGATCTCTGGCCCACCAAATAAAGGGATTGGGCATTGAAAAGCCTTCCTAACCGAGCAAGTCGGTGTCATAATCAGAGCGAGGCCAGTCAAATCTGAAGATCCGGGATCCCCCCACAATTTCGGAGTCAACATTGGAGGGACTTGCATAGACAAAGCCTTTGCTAGATTTGAGGGCTAGTGTAAACTTCTTTGCCATACTCAGTGTATAGCGATTAGGTTTAAGAGAGCTAAAACCTACCAACATCACTTTGTCATTGGCTGATAGATCAGTGAAAATTCCTAAGGGAATAGTTGAGGATGTGTTGGTCAAGGTAGACAAATTCTACTACCCAGTAGACTTTGTAGTGCTTGACACCGAGCCAATTGCAAGTGGGCCCAATCATGTGCCAATTATCCTGGGAAGACCATTTTTGGCCACTGCCAATGCAATTATCAATTGCCGAAATGGAGTCATGCAACTCACGTTTGGCAACATGACATTAGAGCTCAACATTTTTCACTTAAGCCACAAGCACAAACCAGTGGAGGGTGATGAGGAAGGAAGAAATGAAGTGCGCTCGGTTAGTGCGTAATGCGGAAGGCTTGAATCATAAATTGAAAGAATTGCCTTAAGATGACAGTTGTTTGGGAGTTGCCATCGGAGTCGTCATCACGAGCAATTGGTCAGCCCAAAATCACCCAATGAGAAGAAAATCAACAAGAAGGACCAAAAGCATGAAGGCTACTGACCCTGAAGCCCCTTTACTTAGGGGTTAAGAGCTCCTCCTCCTTGACCCCCGTGAATGGAGTTAGTAAAATTAGAGTGATTTGGTGTCAAATGAAACCAAATTGCAGCTCAAACTTTGTTTAGAATTGATTAATTTCGGTAGTTTCTATTTTTAGTAACTTTCCCTTTTAGTAATTTCAGTTTTAGCGGCTTTCCTTTTAGAGTAGCGCCAGTTAATTTTATTTCTATTTTAGGATTTCGTTAAAAATAATAATTAATTTTGATTTTTGTTTATAATTAGCCTAAATCAAATTTTGTTTCTTTTAATTGTTTTTGTTTTGATTCATCTGCAGTTTCGCTATTATAGCGAAGTACTTGGAAAATTTGTTCGGTGCCTAAGCGACTTTATAAAAGAAGGAGGAGGGAGGGACTTTCAAATTCATTTCATCCTTATACCATACTAGCCACTGAGCTCCGTGCCAGAGCCTGGCCACAGTGCAGCGATTGCCCCCTGTTGCATACGCGCGAAGTGCTACCGCCCCTGCGGGCTCGCTGCGGGTGCCATCTGACGAGGATAGTGCGTGTTACGGCCGCTCGAGGAGATGGAGGGGTCGAACCTTCGCGGCTGCCGTGCCCATTCTCTAGTTTTACCTACGGTTGAATGCGATAGTCCCAGCGGCGATCCGGAGGCCTCGGGGTTCGGGAGGTACGGCCGAGGATGGGGCCGCGGGCCCTCCCCGGGTGCTGAGAGACTATCGGGGAGGCAGAGGCTCAGCGGGTATTCCGATACATCGGGGCTAGGAATCATCGTCATCGGGCCTCAGCCATCACGGTGCGTCGGCGGCTGGCCCGAGCTCAGCGCCCCCATCTTTCGCTGCCGAGGATCAGGCGACCTCTTTTACGGGGACCGATCTGCAGGGAGCGTCGGGCTCACGCCGGAGATTTCCATGGAGAGTCGTATTCTGACGTGGCGCTTGGCCGTGACCCACGAGTTCGGGGACTCCGTGGGGAGGCGGTCACGCATTACTCCCTTAGCGTACATAACAGGCGGTTCTACTATCCCCGGGTGGTGCCCGGTTTACCACTCCATGACTTCACAGGGAGCTCTCAGTCTGCTGGGCTGGATTCAGTATTGATGATCGGCGGAATCGCTCCGGCAGCGGACATATCAGGCTGCGATGGGCGCGTGAGAGCGAAGCCAGATGCGGAGGTTATCGAGTTGGCTCGTAGACCTGAGAGGGGAGATGGTCCGCATTCTCGCGTGACACTACGAGGGACTGTGCTCTTCGGGAGCGGCTCAGCCACGGATGCTTCTCATTGATCACACCTTTCGGGACTGACCTCTTCGCTCTGACCACTACGTACGGCGTGGGAGCCATACTCGGGCTGTCTGGGACTCTCGAGAGGGATGCAGTTCGAGTCCCTCTGGTGGTGATGACCTCCTGCCATTTTGAAGATGGAGTCCACTTATGGGGGCTGGCTCGAGCTGAGTATACCTTTGTTGATCGCATGACTACTAAGCCGGGTCTGGAGCGCCCTGGAGCTTTCGGAGGAGCCAGTATCGAAGGAGGATCGGATGCCCTCGGTCTGTCTGTGGAGAGCCATGGGTGATGCGGGTTTCTTTTCTCCTCCGGCGGGACCCGGGAGGAGTGCCGGATGAGGGAGCGGGAGGACTCGAGGAGAGATGATCTGCTCCGAGAGGTAGAGATAGAGAGGAGTCGGTGCGGTCATATCTCCTCCTCCACTGCTTGGGCCCGACCCTGGCGGCACTGACCATCATATACAAGCGCGGCATTTCTCGGGCACGTTCATGTCAATTCGAGGGCTCGCGGTACACATTATGGATCTTTAATACGTTCATTGGCCAGCACAGGGCATCGATGGACAGGAGTTGACTCGAGCCAAGACCACTTTAGAGCAGTGTCATACCATGCTCCTGGCCAGATCATGAGTCTCGGTCTCCAGCATGTTCTGCCCTCGAGATGAGCCCACGGCGTGGCCGATATCCTTAGACATGCTGGCCCGCGACAGCGGCGACTTCAGATCCACCACCACCGCGAGAGTGAGGTGGTCACACTCCTGTCTCTAAACTTTCCTACCCTTATGACATGTCTATACCTTGGCTGGGAGGAAAAGTTAGAGGTAGGAGTGTCTTTTATCATGTTTTTGTACAGTTTTTCGACTTTATCAGCGCACACTCATTTTGTACGAGGATTCGTGTATTGCGATAGCGAGCGGTGATATTTTTATTATGTTTAAGCTATATTAAGCATGTATTAGCCATTTTGGTTATATCAAAAGCTTTATAGCATTATTTCAGGTTACTACATACAAGGTGTTTTGTGTCACCCATTTGTGTTTCTACTCTTGCCTTTAGTTGGAAAATTGAAGCCTTTGTATGTACCTTAATGTTAGAACATTTCTATGCATGATTTAGTTTTAGGTCAGTGAGATTTCGACATTTCCAATATGAACATTCCCCCTTTAATAATTCACACCTTTACTTTTCAGGTTGTACCAATAGGTTGCGAAGATATATACCTCTTTTTCACTTTGCAAAAGTCGGCCTTAAGCTTGTTGAGCCTATAATGAGTTTGTGTTACGTGTATATGAAGACCAATGAAGTCTTCAAAAGGAAAAGAAAAAGCAAAAGAAAAGAAAAGAAAGAAAAAAGACAAATAAAAGCAGTGACCGCTTTTTCCTTGAAACCAGACAGTCCGAGGATATATGGCAGCCTTTAAAGCCGTGCTACTAAACCTTAATTGGTTGGGAGTCATCGACTTAGTGTTCGCTACAGTTGGAATAATTGAGGATTTGCGGGTTGCTTGAGTGCTTAATTCTGAAGTCATTCGAAGTCGGGGTGAAGCCTGCGAGTTTGTGTCAAGTGATCCTTTGGCTTGATGCCCTAAACCTTGGTGGTTGGGGAGTCATGGTGGACCCAGATTACGGACTTTGGTGAAGTCGAGTTTTTAGCATTGCACCCTGCATTGCAATCAAGGAAGAAATAAGAGCGTGGCTAGCCCTATTTAGGTTGGTCAGCAGTTTAAGGCCATGGCAGTAGCTAGGTTGGGGGGAGGGAATATCTTTGCAATTTATTGGCTCAAACTGGTTATCTTAGGAACAATTAGATTTTGGTGGAAATTCAAGTTGATTTCCTTGAAATTGGCATTGCTCTAAAACTTATTCTTATATGGTTTTTGTTCTCTCATGACCGGTTCTCATACAGGGTGTAAATTATTCATGCTAAAGGTAAAGCTAATCCGTACATACACTTTTTGACCCAAATACACTTTTTGTAAAAGCACAGCATGCATCCCATTTTTTGTTTTTAGCAACATTCTTTGAGGACTAGTGACTTGTCGGTTAGGGTGTGATTAGTACCAAAAGTGCTATTTGAAGCCTTATTCAAGATAGGTTTGAGGTGCTTTTGCGCTAATCATATCAATTAAGCCAATTGATGTGTGCAGGTCCCATAGTTTCACTAATTCCATTTCGAGATTGTTTTGGATAGTTTTGCAGGTTTTTGAGAACTTCAATCAGCAAGCTTAGCTTCTTATTGGTGTTGAATGCGAGAATCCTCGATGATTTCACCGAGCCGAGGTGATGAAATATCAAGATTCAGTGAAGAATTGAAGGCAAAGTGATGAATAAGAAGTGCAGAGAGGATGCAGTGAGCAAAACAGGAAGCAGGAGCAATCCCAGGATTTTCGCTATGATTGCGAAAATTTCGCAATCATAGCGAAAATTTCGCAATCCTAGCGAAATTGAGAATTTTCGCTAGGCTAGCGAATTTACTAATAGCGAGAAATTTACCGTGCCCTAATGAAAATTTTCCAATTTTATCTCATAGAAATTTCGGCTAGGCTAGCAAAATTTATAGCTAGCGAAATTATTTATTCTTGTGAGAATTTCCCAATTTAATTATCTCTGTAGAATTTCGCTAGGCTAGCGAAATTTCCTGCATAGCGAAATCTCAGCCTCTGTGTTTTTGGTATACTTGATCCCAAACGACCACGTTCGATGTATTACCATTTGACCCTTATGTAATTTCATATTTGAGAAATTATTTTTGTATTTTCACACTTTGGATTTGGACTATATAAACCCCACCTCTTTGTAACCCTGGCGAATTTTCACTCTAAAAAGTTTTCCGAAACATTTTAGGTCTCATTTTGCTCTCTTCTCTCTCCTCTTTCTCTCATTTCTCGGCTGCAGACACCCCCACGGGGATGTGACTCGAGGATGGCAACTAAGCCTCATAGCCTTGAAGAGGAGGGTTGCTAGCTTGGTTTGGGGCTGCTGCAGGTTGTCCTCATGCTTTGATTGTTACAGGTATTGCATTTATGGTTCCCAGCTTTCCAAACTAGGGTTTAATGCCATTTAATGTCTTTCCTTTGGTCGATACTTGCTATGCTTTAGGGTTCGGTCATTCTTAATGGTAGATGCCTTGACATTCTTTAGATGTCATTCTGAGCCATGGGAATGAGGTTAAATGCTAGGGTTTCAAGCTGAATGGGACTTCGTACTTAGTACTTGGGTTGACTCAAATAGGAGTGGTTCTAGGGTTGAGTTTTATAAATATTTCAGGGATCAGGTTTTGACATAACCTTTCTGTGTTTACTTTAATGCGAGGATATAACCCGAGGACACTTTAATAGCCACATGTTATCAAGCTAGTGACCCAAGCCTTCAAGGTTACCATTTCACCTACTTTAAGCCATTACAGTTAGTCCAATGAGCATACAACCCCGACTATTTTTAACAAAATCCGAAAAATCCAAACAAAAGCCTCACCATTTTCAAACACTGATGCTAATCATTCATGGGATGAAAACCCATCCCCGTGTTCGACCCTAGACCGCTATACTGCAGTAGCTTGACTACGGCCGTAGGAGGAACTTAGGAATATAAATTTTGTTGATTCCGCATCACCTGCGTGGCATGAATCACTTGCACTCCTTTGGGCTCCCTTTATCATTCTCTTCCATATTTTCCAAAAACATTTTCAGGACCCGAGACAGGTGCGCCGGTAGAGTATTCCCTTGCGCAGTGAGTCGAGCCATCGAGGAGACGACGTCTGTGAACTGCATTGTATAAATATTTTGCATATTGTATATGTTGAAGATTTTGTCATGTATATATGTATATATGTATATATTTGAAAAGGGGGCTTTGATCCTCAGTGGATGAGGTATGTAGGCGGTCAGCTTAAGCCCAGCTCAAGCCCAATCTTTTGATAAAAATGTGCATGGAATAGAAGAAGGTTTAAATGTTTTGATGATTTGAAGTAAATAAATGTATATATATGTCTATTGTGTTTGATGGGCTTGTGGACGAGGAGTCCTAATAGCAAATTGAAAATTTGGGATTTAAGTGTTTCTAAATGCTTTCATCGGGTTTGTAAATTTGAAAGTCAAGAACCCAAACGAGAGGAAACTCTGGCCGATTTTCTAAAAAAAAAAATCTAAGTGTTTGAAAAGAAAAAAAAATTTACCACTTCACTTCCGCATTATTTTCCAAAGATAATGTTAAGGATTGTAAAGGGGTTCGCTCCATAGATTTTCATATGATTATTTTGAGGAAAAGTTTCTATATCCATTGGAGTGCCGGGAGGTCCCCTCGGGTTCATGAGGTTAATCCGGGTTGGGATCCTTCAATATGACACAAATTTTTGAACTTTCTCATGCCTTTGCTTGGTGGTGGATCTTATAGAAAATCAAAGCCGTGGAAAAATAGAAAGTGAACATAATTTTTTACTTAATGAGGTGATGTTACTACATCTTCTGAGTAATTACTTTGAAAACAACATTATTACATTGAAATTGATATTAACTTTAACAGAGATATCATTATTAAATACCACTGTATTTTGAAATAAATATATATGATCTTTGCGTCGGGTTGAAAAGCAATTTATGTCGATGTTAGATTTTTTTTCTTTCTAATTTATAGTTGCTTTCGTGCTTGTCTAGTACCATTTTCATCTTTATATTATATGATAAATGTTTGAAAACAAAAAGTGGCATCTTCTTGGTGATGAAAATCCATTTAGTTCTTCGAAAGTTCAAAGTAATTGCTTTCACATATCACAACAATTGGAAGTTCATAGAAATATCAAAATAATTGAAAGGCTTGTTTGAATATGTTTATTGACCGATAGCGAGGAGCATTATGATTGAAACTATGAGCTACCTCAGCCCACGTCAGTGTACGCAATCTCGATCGATTCGATTGAGGGTGAGTGTGCCCGATCTCTGATTAATCGGCGAAGTGCGGTGTGATTAAAATTCGCAGGAGGTCATTCAGCCGTCAGTGTGGAACCTCGACCGATTCACTGAATTATATTTTCATGGAAACTAACATTGAGCTCAATTGGCTGGTTGAGTTTACCAATCTTAACCGGTCGATTGTGCACTATGAGTGAATATCATCGAGAGCTTATTCAACTAGTTGAGGTATGAAAGCTCGATCGGTTAAGCTTACAAACTGTTATTGATGATGCTTTTTCAATCGGAACTAGGTTGAAGCGTGCTGGAATTGGCGGGCCGGTCTGCTGATTCTAGATGCCTGGCTCCCCTGCAAAAACAAGAAACAAAAAGGATCGACGAGGATCGCCCGTTGCCTCTCCGATGCCTAAGTCAGTTCTTTCTGATGGAAGAGAAGATCAACTGCTTAGGGAATGGATTTTTGTGCGTACCTTTCACCGATGGTGTGGCATGGTATTTATAATAGGTGATCTTGATTAGTTTCCTTATTGGATGATGATACAAAATAGTATCTTTCTTTGTTGGAGGATGATATGGTATTTCCCCCATTGGGCGAGGGATTTTCTTTCCTTATCATTAACCGATTTATAAGGGATAATTGAGGAACGATAATTAGGAGATATCCTACTTTCCTGATTGGTGGGCATTGGGTGTTTTCCTCTAATCACAGTTCAGCAGAAATTTGTTGTATTGCCAGCCTTTTAAAGGGGCGAATTAGGCCCTCGTTTCGGGCCTGCATTTGTGGGATACTATTAAGGGCCGAACAATGGTATTGGACCTGCTTTTTAATCCTAACATTTGGGCTTGCGTCTTGGGCCTACGCGCCTATTATTTCAAACCTCATGAGTTGCCCCCCAGCCTTTGACTAAAGTGAGCATAGGCAAAGGCTGTACTACTTCTTGGATCAGGTGTAACTCCCACATGGCTACTCAGGGTGGGTTTGATTAGGGCTTTGTCGTCGCCCCACGTCTTGTGATAGTGACGGCTTTTCGATTTTCGCGCTTTACTTCGACTGTGGCTTCTATCTTCTTTAAAACTCCCCTTGACTGTTTGCACTTTGTTTCCCCTGTTCTTGAAGCTTTTTACCTTTGCAAGTTTGGGCTTCTTTTTTCTTGAGGTTTTGTCCGACTATTGTTTAGGGCTGCTTTTGGTGGTTCTTGATATCTCACTTGGGGTGGTCCCTATCGTCCCATTTCTGTGATTGGTATGTCTTTTCTTCTTCTTCGTCTTTTCGGGTTCGGCGTCTAGTGAGGTTCTAGGGCTTGCTCGGTTGGGGTTCTGCATTTTCTTCGACTTCCTTTTTTCTTGCTTGGCCTGCATATCTCCATGGGTCCTAGTTGCTTTCCTGTCTTGCGTATAGGGAGTGATCCTGTTGAGGTGTCCGGTTTAGGCGAGCGAGGTGGTGAGTCCGATAGTACGGCTATGGTGGTCCACCGGGGTGTCCCAGGGGAACCTCCTTTCCCCTTGGGTAAGGGCAAGGACAAAATTAGTGAAATCCGATATCTTGGTAGCTCTATTATTTGAGGGGGCCGCCTGCACGAGAATCTTGAGGCCGTGGGCTGATCAAGGTGAACCCTTATATGGTGAGATCTTTGCAGCCTGATATGAGTCCCGGCAGGGTCGAGGGTTTGGTGGCTGCGTCTTTGACCACCTCGTGAGTCGAAGTGCCTAAGATGATGCTTTTGAGGTGGCGTTCGAGAGTAAAGCTATCACTTCCCTTTGCATCCTTTATAAAAGGGTTACGTAGCATTTGATGTCTGCCCTTCTCGGCTTTCCCCCGACTTCTAGGGTATTAAATTGGGCTATTAGTCTCGTTTTTAGGAGACGGCACGGGTATTCCTAGCATAAGTAGTGCTCTTGAACTTCAACCCGTGAAGGAATCTGCGAAAGGCTTCGCTATATCTCGAAACCAGTACCAAGTTGATTATTTTGGACCTCCCGTCCTCCCACAAGTATTGGAAGGAGCGTTATTTTCTTGTTAGTGGCCATCATTGGGAGTACAATCCCTTTGACCGGGAGGACACACTTGGTGTTCCAAGCGTTTGGACTACTCCTGAGAACCTACGTGAGCTCCCTTTCACTTTGGTTTGGCCTGGTTTTCAGAGGCTATAGGGTATTTCTAACATTGCCTTGGTTGCGTGGCCTTGATGTCGCCGGTCTCGATCCTGACGAAGAAGTGAAGCGAGGCGATTAAGTGCACCAGCGTGCACATTAGGAGTTCATCAAGTCAATTATCCCCGAACCGCCCGGTGCGAGGCCTACCTGACTTCCTTTCCTGAGATCTTCTCCCCTTTCCGTCATGAAGCCTCCTGTCTCCAAGTCCTCCTCACATACGTTTGAGACTGCTGCTCCTTGAAACTCACAGGGGAGAGCTTTGGGCCGTAGGGAGTCTTTGTGAAGAAGAGCGGCGTGAGGCAAAGCCTCCAACCTCCACAGGAGGATTTACCCCCTGCTCGGGAGTGGATCCTAAAGGTAGGAGCCTCTTCCTCGCCTTAGATCCACTGCTCGAATTTTGGAGACTGTAGGAGGGTGGGTGAGCTGGAGGTTCTTCCCATTTCGGTTTGGAGTCCCACATCGCGGGGCGCACGCCCTCTGCCCGATGGGATGAGGTGAGGGGATCGTGATCGCTTTGAGAACAACGAGGGAGTGAGGACTCTTCTTTCTCATACGGGCTCGCTGTTGGAATTGTTTATCCATCCTTCAGCGACTCAGGCCTCGGGAAAGGTGGATGCCACAATCGCTTTGGGAGGCTTTGGCTCTTTGCCCGGGGGAATCCTTTTGTACGGCCAAGTGCTTTTCGTCGATCTTTTTCTTTATTGTTTCAGTTCTGTTAGGTGACTCTTTCTTGTTTTTTAGCAGGTGACTACTTACGAAAGGCATGGGAGGGCCGACCTTCTGGGAGCTCTGCGAGCGGCAAAGTCTTACAAGGCTGGGGTTGCTTCCTTGACCTCGAGAGAGTGGCCTTCAAGCAGGATAAGGGACTTAACTAAGGGGCTCGTGAGCATGGTCGACTGAAGCATGCCGACGGCTGGGGCGCGCGGGTAGGGATAAGAAGGAGGCTGGAAGGACGTGAGAGGTCGCCGAAGGCGAGGCTACGGGCGACCGGGAGGAGGAGTTACAAGCCGTCAAGGGTGATTTGTGGGCCAAGGTAGCGGCGTTGGAACGGGCTCGCTAAGAGGCTCTAGAGAGGGGCGAGCAGCTGTGGAGACACTTGGCCCGGAGAGTTCGACGGAAGCCGGATGGACCTTGAGAGGCAAGAGGCTTTTGGTTGGCGGAGGGCGAAGTGATAGTGGGCGCAAAGATGGGCCTGCACCCGATGGGCTTCGTTGGGCGACGGCGTAGAGGGCTTCAGGGCTTTCTACCCCGGACCTGAGTTCAACATCCAGCTTTATGATGACGAGGTAGAAGAATCTGCTTCTAAGAATTTGGGCAGCGACAGGCGCCCGAGGTGTTTTTCGGGGCCCACTGATCATGCTCCTGCACGATGATCCTTAGGATCCTCTGGAGGCCAGCTCTTCTGCCTCGCCCGTAGGGGCTCCGCCTTTTGACTCTTCTACTTTCGCAAGTCGTGGCCCGACTTCAGGTGCCTAAGCTTTTTATTTTAACCTTACTATATCCGGGTGCTGAGCCTGGGATTTTTGTATTGCTTCTAACATTGATTTTTCGTTGATATACAAAGGTTCGTTGATATTTTTTGTCGCTCTTCTTATTGTTTTGTCGATTTGAGTTGCTTGGCTCCTGCTCTATCTGAGCTGCTTAACCCTCAAACTAAGTTATCTGGCTCTTGTGCTGTTATGCCCTTTTAGAATTTGCCACTTTTTAGGCGCGAGAGCTCACGATCATGCTATCGGGGCTTCTAGGCTATGAGGCCTTTTTGAGCAGTTAAGCTCTAAAATCTAAGCTATTAGGCTCCTGAGTTACATGGCTCTGCGGCTACTTGGCCCTCTTTGAGCAGTTATGTTTTGTGATTTGAGCTACTAGGCTCCTGAACTACATGACTCCGTGGCTACTTGGGCTTCCTTGAGTAGTTATGCTTTGTGATATAAGCTACTAGGCTCCTGAGCTACATGGCTCCGTGGCTCTTTGGCCTTCCTTGAGCAGTTATGCTCTGCAAACTGAGCTATTGGGCTCCTGAGCTACATGGCTCTGTGGCTCTTTGGCATTCCTTGAGCAGTTATGCTCTGCAAACTGAGCTACTGGACTCCTAAGCTACATGTCTCCGTGGCTCTTTGGCCTTCCTTGAGCAGTTATGCTCTGCGCTGTTCCAGAGCCCCTCTTTGGGCTCTGAGGCTACATGGCTCTGTGGCTCTTTAGCCTTCCTTGAGCAGTTATGCTCTGTGATATGAGCTACTGGGCTCCTGAGCTACATGGCTTCGTGGCTCTTTGGCCTTCCTTGAGCATTTATGCTCTGTAATCTGAGCTACTAGGCTCCTAAGCTACATGGCTTCATGGCTCTTTGGCCTTCTTTGAGCAGTTATGCTCTACAAACTGAGCTATTGGGCTCCTGAGCTACATGGCTCCGTGGCTCTTTGGCTTTCCTTGAGTAGTTATGCTCTGTGATCTGAGCCACTGGGCTCCTGATCTACATGGCTCCGTGACTCTTTGGCCTTCCTTGAGCAGTTATGCTCTGTAAACTGAGCTACTAGGCTCCTGAGCTACATGGCTCCGTGGCTCTTTGGCCTTCCTTGAGTAGTTATGCTCTATGATCTGGGCTGCGAACCACTAGCTACATGGCTCAGGCGGCTCTTTGGCGCTTCCCTTGAAGCAGTTATGCTGCTGTAAAGAGCGAGATTCTTGGGCTCTGAGCTACATGGCTCCGTGGCTCTTTGGCCTTCCTTGCCTCGAGAGAAAGTGCGTCTGCGATTTTTAATGCGGGTTTATGGAGTGGATAGGCCCTGCATGGTTTCCAAAGTGTCCTGGTTTCCTTATAAATAGCAGCCTTTCTAGGCGATACTTTGCTTCCAAACTTCTTCCTTTCTTTGACAGAGTCGGAGTTCGCACATGATAAAGCGTCTTGGTTTGGTCATTACTTCACGGAGTCTGTCTGGTGATCGCAGGCCAACGTTTGGTTTCAATGGCCTACCACTTATAGGAGTTGTGTTTTTCCCTAGTTCCTCCCTTGTGGGTTGTGGTACATTCCTTAGCTATGCCCCATTGATGCATTGTGCTGGGGAGCGTGTTCGGAGGCGGTGTGCTTCAAAGGGAAAACTTTTTAGTCATGCTTTCTTTTTTTTTCTTTTTTTTTCCTCTTTCTCTTTTTCTTTCTTGTGGTTTTTGTCTTGACCGGGTGTTGGCCGATGTGAAGAATGGTTTTGCTAATTGTAATTTTTGAGAGGAAAAGAGAGATTTTGCAATCCTTTGAGGTGATTATAACTTCCCTACAATGAAATTTTGTATGTGTTATATGACTTTTCAGAGCCTCCACCAGCTGAGCTCTTTGCCCTTTTTTTTTTTTTTTTTTTTAGTTTTCCTTTGCGGGGCGAGGCCCCATTTACTTGTTGCTTGTTTACGAGGTGCGAGCGACTTTTGGCTTGTGATTCTATTTATTAACTAGCGTAACCGCCGAAATAAGAACAATCTTTTATGAAGCGTCTTCTCTGCACCTAGGCCTTTCTGAGTCGAGCTCCTCGCTTTATCATTATAGTTTATTTTTTGATCCGGTAGTAATATGAAGCGACTAAAAATAAGCAGAGAGGTATTATTTATAATCAAATCGTTGGATACTTTATTCAGACACATCCAGGGTCTTATTGGTAAAATCGTTTGAGTGTTCGTGTTCCATGAGTGGGGCGGGGTTTTCCTTCTTACACATTCGGGTTCGTAGTTGCCGAGATCGGACTCTTTGTGGATGATATATGGCCCTTCCCAATTGGGTCCCAGCTTCCCATGTGCGGGGTCTTTCCTTACTGGCATAAGCTTTTTTAGAACCAGGTCACCAGGCTTGTAACTTATGGGTTTGACTCTTCGGTCATAGTATCTCGCTGTCTTTCTGTGATAGTCCTCAACATGCTTCAGGACATGTTCACGCTTTTCTTCCAAGACGTTTAAGTTTAGGCGAAGAGCTTCTTCGTATCGTTCGATGCTTGCGAACTCAATCCTTGGTGACTGATGAGTCCAAAAACTCATGAGATTTTTAATACATTTTCCTGAGTTTATAATGAGAATAATGATGAATTGTTTACGAAAGCGATAGGTGAATCAAATTCCAATTTGCAAGAAAATATGTGAAAATCAAAATTTAGGCAAAAATCATAAGAAATCAGCCTGCCAGCGAGGGGAATTCGAAATCAAAAGCTGAGCTAGTCGCGACGAAGTGCGATTTCAATGATTCAAGTCACGACCTCAACAATGAAGAGTGAATAAGTGAAGTCGTGACCTGCAGAAGGAAGTTGAGACAAAATGTGACTTGGTTGAGAATAAGAGAAGCAGTCAAATGAAGAAGTTCAGTTGTCGCGACATGATTGCGACGTCGCGACACCAAACAGAGATAAATGACGTCGTGATACCACCATGAGGTCGAGACAAGGAGCTGACTACAAGGCCACAAGAACAGCCTTCTCAAGTAAAGGAAGTCGCAACTAATTTTGAAAGAAAGGACTTGATGTCGCGACCTTGACAGTAATGAAGAATAACACCCAGGTCGCAACGGAAACTCCAAAATCAGAAGACCAGGAATTAATAAAGAAGTAGACAGGATGTCGCGACACCACTTCGAAGTCGTGACATAATTGAAAGGTTAACAGTAGACATGGAGGTCGTGACACTGATAAGAAGTTGTGACAACAGATTTTCAAAGAGGCTGAACATAGAGGTCGCGACGTCATCCAGTTGTCATTTACATCGATTAGTAAAGGTGAAATCGCGGCGTCGCTTAGTAATCCACGACATCGGTACGAAAGAATGGAGATCAGCGACATCATTTAGGCTGTGTGACATCATACCCCCGAGAGATCTTGAAAACAAGTCACAACAATACTAAAACTTCCGACATCAAGAGCTCAATCACTTAACATTGAAGTCAGCGACCTATGATTGAAGTAAGCGACCTCAAAAGAGCTTACAGAGCGAAAGGAGATGTTAACGGCGTCATTCGGTATCGCGACCGCGATTACAAGGAAAGAAGGTCGCGGCGTCATTTAGTGGTCGCAACATGACTCTGAGGGGTGTTAAAGGCAAGTGCAACCCGGATAATACCTTTCTGGACCAGGCAGAAAAAAGCGAAGTCGCGGCGTATGATTGGTCGCGACCTCAAAGATCACAATGCGAGAAAGATGAAGTCGGCGTATGATTGGTCGCGACATGAAGCATTGATAAGCGAGCAGTGAAGTCGCGACATGAAAGAGAGGTTGCGACATCAAGTCAAGGTCGCGACAAACAAATGGAGTCGCGACATGGAACAACAACAATGGGCCAGTTATTTTGAAATCCACAAGTAGGTGCATCGAAGTTAGACCCGACTTCAAACCACTATAAAATCTGTAATTGCAATTGAAAGAAGTTCTTGGCGGCCTGAGAACAGAAGATGTGGGTAGCCTAAGGCTCATTTTGTTATTTTTCTTCTTTTCTTATTTTTTTGTTTTAGTTTTATTCATTTTGTCGTTGGGCATTAGAGTAGATTTTTATTTTTTTATTTCTAGATACGAATGATTGGCTTGTTAAGGAGAAATTTGAATCACGAGAATTCATTTTTCTTCAAATTACTATCTGGTTGTTTGAAGTTCAGACAATTCTAGAATTCGGACCTACAGTTTCATTATTACAGTGGTTATTTTTGATCAGATAACCATTTATTGTTGTCTTGGTCAGTAATTTAAAACCCGGCTTCCATTGAGCAAACTGCATTTGTTAGAATTTATCTTTTACGCGAGAATAAATTCGAGGTGCTATTGAACTTTTCAGGCGAAAATGCAACTGCGGTTATGAGTTTTACGTAATTGATTCCAATATCGGTGTCTTATACCGGTGTAGCATTGTTCATACTACGATTTCGGGAGGCCCTCACAGTGACCTGAGAGAAGGCAATCTGAGTGATGAACAATTTCTCAAGGGTATATTAACCTAATATTGGAATCTAATGAGCTTTGTGAGTTTATTTCGATAAATCCTCGTCTCACTTGAATCAAGAATGAGTTGAATGAATTATCCAAATAAACAACGGAGATTTTCACCTCGGTCGACATTGATTCCTAATCCGTGTTAGGCGAGATCTAATCAAAGGGAAATGATGAACTGACTACAATTTGGGGAAGAGAAACCCATTAAAAATGGCCCATGCTATACCCATGTCTTGGGAGGTATGGTTTATAGTCCACGTTACGGGTATTAGTATTGAAAGAAAAATATCGAGAACAAGGCAATACGGATTAAAAGTAGTTATCTAATTCCACGTCTTCGAAGAATCGGGAAAATTAGATGATGAGCAGTGTAGTTTGGAGATCTGATTTGCACAATATTCCCTGGTGATTTAAAATCTGTGGTTTATGAAGCAAAGTATAAAGTACTCTGCGAGAAATTGATTTTTTCCACGATAGTAGCAGTGTATCGATGTTTCCTTTAAAAGATAGTTCGATCCAAATTAATTTCAATTACTATTAACTATTCTTTATTCTTTTAAATTTCGAGTTTATTTTATTTATTCATTCACATATCTTAGACTTGTATATTTTAATGCTTCACAAACATTTCAATTACCATTTTAAAATTCGAATAGTGTGAAATTTGATTAGTCGGGGTAGTTGATTTATGATTTCTTGAGATCTCTGTTGGGATCGATATACGGACTTAAATCCATTTTATTACTTGTTTGACTGTGCACTTACGGGATCTTGGATCGACGGAAAAGAGATTTATCTAATCTTAAAAACCGATTTTAATGAAATTATAATTGCAAAGAAATAACATTGATTTCATGACATTATTGATGGGGATAGACAATAGTCCTTTAATTACAGTGTCATAAATTTATAAATATCTTTTTTTTTTTTTTTTTGGTCCACCAACAAGTTTTATGGCGCAGATTGCAAGGGATGAAAGAATTTAGTAGATCAATATTGAATGGAAGAAGAAATACTAATTTGGACATTTAAAGAAAAAGAACAAAAATAATTTTCAAGCGGTGGTTATTTTAGCACTAATCATAACAAAGCATATTGAAAATATTTGTTGGCTTGACTAAGCTATTAATGAAGAGTATGTTTTGATTTCAGGGAAAAACTTTAATGCATAGGAAAGCAGAAACAACGATCGATTCAAATGAATCTTGATTGAAGAGTACTGAAGCGTGGAAAAGCGAAAGAAATGAAAACCATTTATAAGCGAGATGAAAGGCAAGACAGGAGCGAAGGACAAAGGCAATGACCAGAGAAGGCCTCAATCAACGTGAATACAATGGAGGACTTTGGAGACTATTCGGGATGAATACTGCTGCCAATCAGACGACTCGGTTGATGCAAATTACTTTGAGGCGAAGTGACGCGATTGCAATGGTTGGCCGACATGATTTCTTGGTCATCCCACAGAAGACCCAAATGAGCACCTGGGAAGGTTTCTCAGGATGGCAAACACGGTGAAGTTGAATGGGGTGAGACCGGAGGTCATAAAATTGCATTTATTCCCATTTTCTCTAAGAGATACAACAACCACATGGTATGAATCTCTACCGTATGGTTCTGTTGATACTTGGGAGGAGCTTGTAGAAGCCTACTTGGGTAGATTCTTCCCCCCATCACTCACCTCCCGGAGAGAAGGAGGGGAGATAGTGTGTGTTCAGTGATGAGAGCCTTTATGTAGCATGGAAGAGAGATTCAAAGGTTCTTTGAGAAAAGATGCCCGATCATGGAATAGACTTGAAGATTGGATGGACGTAGTGTATCATGCCTTGAATGATACATCTAAGGGCATTAATGGTACTTCTCTTTGTGGAGCATTCAAAGCGTAAGAAGTCTTCCCGAGAAGAGGCAAGAGATACGATTGAGGACCTGGCAAAATGCAATATGAAAGCTCCATCGAGTTTTCAAGAGTAATTGGCTTGAGAGGAAGAGGAGTCATGGGCGAAGCGAGATGGCGTGTGGAGGCAAGTTGGATGCCATCATGAATAGAATGAACAAGCAAGAGAGGAAGATGCACCTTGCTCATGAAATAGGGCGGTCGAAGGAGACTATTGAGAGGAAGTCTTGATGTACCTTGAAGAAGCTGTTTTATGATGCTGAGGAGGTTAAGTACTTGGGGAGCAGAGTTATCACTTGAGCCAAATCCTAACCTGCCTGACACACTATCATCGGTAACGAGAACCCATGAAAAATTTTCTATGGTGGAGGAGGGGCCTCACAAGGCCCGAGGCATGGACGAATCCTCACGAGGATATCGGCAACCACCAAGGTTCCTGTAGCAGCAGCAGGAGAATGAGCGAGTACCGAGTCGAGGGCTCGGCCATTTTGAGAAGATCAAATCTTTGCAATTCATGGGGAATGACAAGAAAATTTTAAACCTCAAATGAACAAAGTTTATAAATTAGGAAGCCTCAAATGCAATTCTCAAATTTTGGAAGACCACTAATGCCTCCCTCAAGAACTGGAGGTGCAAATGAATGTATTTAAACGCAAAACCGGATGAAAGATGCCTTTCCTAGTGACCTGAAAGAAGAATCAGAAAGATTTTGTGTTGTCTTGACTCGAGTGGGAAATACTTGGTGGAAAAGACGAGAAAAGATGCAAGCAACAAGGGAAGGCCCGGACAATGCTGAAACAACTGGAGAAGGAAAGAAAGGAACCAAATGTCGGGAGAAGAAGGAAGCAATGAAAACCAGGAACAATGCACTGCCGGTCCACATTTCCACGGAGAATTTGCGAGAAATCAAAGATGAGAAACGAGTTCTGAGGTTTTTGAAAACCTTTCAAAAGCTGGAGATCAGTATGCCTTTCACAGAAGTGGTGACTCAGATGCCACTTTATGCAAAAATTTTGAAAGACATACTAAGCAAAAAAAGAAAGATTGCTGAAGAAGGAATTGTGAACTTGAGCGCAGCTTGCGAGTCTTTGTGATCAAGAGAGACTTACCGAGAAAGAGATGGAAGGATCCAGGAGCTTCACCATTCCGCACCATTGGAGAGTTTGAGTTTGAAGCTCTCGTGACTCAGTGCCCGATTATCCAATTTAATGCCACTGATACATTTGCCAAAGTTAAGTTTGGGGAGCTTACTCCCTCTTATTTACCCTCCCGAATAAGCGAGATAGAATACTGGCAAAACACAGGAAGGAATCATAGAAGATGTCTTTGGTAAAGGTGGGAAAATTTATTTTTCCAGCTGACTTCATCATACTGGATATGGAGGAAGATTCACAAGTCCCTCTGCTCTTCAGGAAGGCCATTCCTTGCCTCTTGGGCAGCTCCTAATCGATATACGAGAAGGGAATTCTCACTCTCGAGTTGGAGAAAGAGGCGGTGACTTCAATTTAATCGAAGTTTGAAGAATTTAGACATAGAAAGGGAAGATATCAAGTCAATAGAAGATGTATCTGTCAGCAACTCTGATTTTTACTATGATTGTAATACTTGACTTCAATCAATGAAAAGAGATGAATTTCCGATTATCTTGAAGGTTTTGATTCAGATTTTACGCACATCAGTTTACATTCTACTGAAAAAGTGATGAGTCTTGAACAAGCGGGATGAAAAGAGCCAAAAATGAAGAAAGGAATTTCATCAAAAACCAGTGAAGAAAGGGCTAGTTTTAAAAGAGTTGCCAAGTCATTTTAAAGTATGCTTACAGGCTTTGCCAAAGAGTAAGCCGGTAATAATTTACGCTGGGCTCGGTGATGTGAGCAGTTCTTGGAAATTTTAAAGGAATCATAAGGAGTCTATGGCAGTGCATTGAAGGTTAAGGCATCAATCCATCAATATGCATGCACAAAAAACTGAAAAGGAAGAGAGACTACTCCAACTGAATGAACTGGAAGAACTGAGAAATGAAGCCTACGACAATGCTAGAATATACAAGGACAAAACAAAGAAATGGCATGATCAGAGGATTCAGAGAAAAGAGTTCAGAACAGGAGAACAAGTTCTTCTTTTTAACTCCAGATTGAAGTTATTTCCAGGGAAGTTAAAATCCAAATGGAGTGGACCATACACAGTAGTGTCAAGCACTACATTTGGAGCAGTAACATTAAAGACTGATGCTGGGGAAGAATTTAAAGTCAATGGACAAAGACTGAAGCATTATCAAAGCAGGGAGGAAAGAAAGGAAAGAGCTCGAATTTGGTTTATTGAGAGAGAAAGAATCAAAGCAGAAGCAGTCCGGCTAAGGACTCAAAGCGAAAGCCCATTTGATGGGAGGCAACCCATAGAGATTTTAGTTTTACGATTTTGGACTTTGATATTTTTTTTATAATTCACATTGATTTTTTCTTGATTCTTATAATGATTAGTTAATTTTGAACATTAATCCTTTAAAATGTTGCGAGTGCTTATGCGAAATGCAGGGAAGGAGAGAAAGGACAACTCGGGACATCTCCGGCCCAACTTGCGAGAAAGCTTGGCGGGAAAAGGGAGTACTTTTCTCCCTAAACAAATTCTATGAAAATTGAATATAATAAATTTTTGAATTGTTGTGTGGGAATGATTAAATTGATGCTAAGAGTGTGAAAATTAATAAGAAGTGAAAAGATGTCTGATCATTAAAATTAGGGCAAGTGCAGATTAGGTCGCGACCAAAAATTTGGGTCGCGACAGAAGTTGAGGTCGCAACTTAGTTAGCACTGAAGGAAGGACAAGGGGACAGGTCACAACCAAAAGTTATGTCGCGACATTAACTGAGGTCGCGACATAAATTGAGGTCGTGACAAATCTACAAGGTCGCGAACAGAACCATTCCTCAAAAGAGTGGTGAAGGTCGCGACAATTCAATTATTTCATCAAATACTTGATGTCGCAGCCTAATGATAACTTGTCCCCCACAGTTTACTTATGTCGCGACAACCAAAGACAAGTCGCGACATAAGAGACAAGTATGCCAGCTGGGCAGTTTTTAATTGTGCCCTAAATTTAATGACAGCACACAATAGCAACATGAATTTAAAGTCGCGACATGCGCAAATAAATGAAGCAATAAAGAGCCACAATAATAATTGAATTGTAACTGTTGAGAACTTCCCTCCAATATCATCTCTTCCCTAATGTTGTTCTCAACACTTGCAATTTGATCATCAATAAAACAAGAAAATTGTGAAAAAGGAAATGTTTGTTTGCTGGTAGTTAGCTTGTGTTTTTACTTTTCGCTTGACTTGTTGGGAAAATAACATTGGTACTTAGTTCAAGAATGAAAATATTGAAATGTCATAATCTGAACTAGTTAAAGTAGTTTAACTAGGAGATAAATTTGAACACAAATAAGTGCAAAATCAGGGCATGAATAAAGAAACTGGAATTAGGAACATTTACTGTTCTGTTCAAGGTCGATTTAGTTGCAAAATAGGAAATTTGGTTCGTACGATAAACAGAAAATACTTGCTTAAAATAATGTAAGTATACGTGAATAAGTACAAGTCTTGAAGAAATAATACACATTAGTCCAGCAAAACTTATAAGAAACTTTGAGAGGAATTAGGAACATCTTAAGGGAATTCGGATTTAAATCACAGTCCTAGAACTTGTTTGATTATTGATTGAGGCGAAATCTGGTGAAACGACCAACGAGGGAAATGATAAGAAGGCCATGCTTTGCGGCTTGAGCCTTTTAAGCCTACCCTCTCAAAACTGTCTTAAGCATATTCTCTAGTTCCTGATTTGAGCCAAATAAGCCTTAGTTCTTCAACAAACAGCAGTGGCTGAAATTCCCTTCCTTGCAATAAACATGCGGTAAAGAACTGGCAAATTATCAGGTTCTAGTTCGAGAAAGTGTAGTATTAAGGAAGAAACAAGTTTGGGGGGAATAATATTCCCAGTTTTGCGACAAGAAGGGTTGAAGAAGTAGAGGCAGAAGCTAGTGAAGAATAAGGAATAAAAGTTTTGTCTTGTGGCCTATTTCCCTTGAACAATTAAGCTAGGGGTGTTTTAACACCTAGCACCTAATACTTATTTGGTATGGGAGTTGCTAGCCCAAAGTTCTCTAAGAGTAATAGAAAGCCTAAAGAGAATGAGAAACATTTATATTCAAATCATAGAGAAGTAAAGGCAAGAGTTAAAGAACAAAAGGAATCTGCCTAAATCAAAAAATTACGCATATGGAAAGTGAGATTCCATAAAAGGAATTCCAAAAGATCGAGTGAAGTTAAGGAGGAGAGTCGAGAAAGGAACAAGAAGAAAAGGAAGAAAGTTGGAAGCAACAATGTAGAGGCAAAGATGGAAGCGGGTAAATTTACAACCTAATTTTCCATTATCTACCCAGTACCTAAGCCCAACATTACAAGCACGAAGGACCTCATTGATTTTGAAGGTTGAATTTACCTACATTAGTGGAGATCAATATGAAAAACAAGCATATGGGACTTTGATAAATAGTCTAAGAAAACTCCTAGAAGATCAACTAAGTTCATCATGAAATTGAAAAGGATTGATGACCTGCACACACACACAAAACAAGACTTGTTAAATAAACTATTTAAATACATTAGTTTATCAAGAAATTTTGTAATAGAAGTACACCATGCCTTGTTCTTGCATAAAAACTGAAGTTTGAAATAATAGTGATAACTCTTAGTTCCAGATCAAAGGGTGGAATGAGAAAGAATGTGGAATAAATCAGAAAAATGTCCTTAAAAATTTTCTAAGCTTATTTGTTTGAGGACAAACAATTTCTTCTTTTCTTTGCTTGGGGACAAGCAAAATTTTAAGTTTAGGGGAATTTGATGAGTTCAAAAACTCATGAGATTTTTAATAGCCATTTTCTGGTTATAATGAGAATAATGATGATTGTTTGCGAGAAAAGCGATAATTGGATCAGAGTTCAATTTGCGGGAAAATACAGCGAAGAATCGTTGGTAAAAAAGATAATGAGAAATCGAAGTCACCGTAAGCAAGAATTGAATCAAGCCCCGGCCCATGAGAAGTCGCGACCGGGGGAAGTGCGATTTCCGGCAGTTCAAGTCAGACCTCAACAAATTTGGTTTGAAGAAGCTGAAGAGTGAATAAGTGAAGTCGTGACCTCTGAGGAAGGAGTTGAGACACAAAATGTGACTTGGTTGAGAATAAGAGAAGCGGTCGAATGAAGAAGTTCGGGTTGTTGCGACATGATTGTGACGTCAGCGACCTGACGAGATAAATGACGTCGTGATACCACCATGAAATTGCGACAAGGAGGCGACTACAAGGCCACAGAGCGGCCTTCTCAAGTAAAGGAAGTCGCAACTAATTTTGAAAGAAAGGACTTGATGTCGCGACCTTGACAGTAATGAAGAATAACACCCAGGTCGCAACAAAAACTCCAAAATCAGAAGACCAGGAATTAATAAAGAAGCAGACAGGATGTCGCGACACCACTTCGAAGTCGCGACAGAATTGAAAGGTTAACAGTAGACATGGAGGTCGTGACACTGATAAGAAGTTGTGGCAGTTTCAAGGGCTGAACATAGAGGAATTACCGCGACGTCATCGAGTGGTCGCGACATGATTGAATTAAAGAGAGGAGGTCGCGGCGTCGTAAAGTGGTCGCTACCGGTCGAGTAAAGGTGAAGTCGGCGTCCTTTGTGGTCGCGACATCAGTGCGCTCAAGAATGGAGGTCGCGACATCATTTAGGCGTAAAACATCATACGAAGAGATCTTTGAAAACAAGTCACAACAATAGTAAAAACTTCCACGACATCAAAGAGCTCATAAGCATAACATTGAAATGCGACCTGTAGATTGAAGTAAAGCCTCAAAAGAGCACAAAAATGAGAAAGGAGATGTCGCCGTCATTCGGTATCGACAGCGATTTACAAGGAAGAAGATTCGCGGCGTCATTTAGTGGTCGCAACATCAGACTACAAAAGGGTGTTAAAGGCAAGTGCTGACCAGATAAAGCTACGCTCTGAGACGAGCGAGAAAAACTAAAGTCATGACGTATGATTGAAATTCGCGACCTCCAAAAAGATCTAATGCGAGAAAGATGAGTCGCGACGTATGGCCGAGTCGACATGAGCGGATCAATAGGAAGCAGGTGAAGTCGCGACGTGAAAGAGAGGTTGCGACATCAAGTCAGGTCGCGACAAACAATGGGTCAGCGACGCCAGACAACAATGGGCCAGATTGTTTTGAAATCCACAGAGTAGGTGCATCGAGTTAGGCCCCAGCTTTGGAACCCTATAAATCTGAATTTGCTATTGAAGAAAAGCGAGTTCTTGGCGGCCTGAAACGAAAGATCTGGGTAGCCCTAAGGCTCATTACTATTATTTTCTACTTTTCTTATTTTTTTGTTTTAGTTTTATTTCATTTTGTCGTTGGGCATTAAGTGGATTTTATTTTTTATTTTGGATGCGAACGATTAGCTTGTTAAGCGAAGCCCGAGTCTGAAATTCATTTTTCTTCAAATTACTATCACGGTTGTTTGAGGATTCGGACAATTCTTGGTCGGACCTCAGGTTCATGCCACAATGGTTATTTTTTGATGGTGTATTCAGGTGTATGTTGATAATTTAAACCGAAACTTCCATTAGGCAAACTGTTGTTAAATTTATCTTTCTGAGGCCATTAGGTGCTATTGAACTTTCGACTTGAAAATGCGCTACGGTTATGAGTTTTAATAATTGATTCCAATATCGGTGTCTTATACATTTGTAGCATTATTTCATACTCGATTTCGAGGAGGCCCTCTAAAGTGACATAGAGAAGTAATCACAAAGTGATGAATATTCGAGGTATATTAACCTATCTTGAGATCTAATGAGCTTTAATGAGTTTATTTCGATAAATCCTCGTCTCACTTGAAATCAAGAATGAGTTGAATGAATTATCCAAATAAACAAGCAGATATTTCACCTCAATTCGAACAGTGATTCTAATCCCGTGTTAGCTGAGATCTAATCAAGGAAATGATGAACTATTCTAATTTAGAGGAAGAGAAACCAGTAAAGAGTAAACCCATGCTATACCCATGTCTTGGGAGGTATGGTTTATAGTCAAAGCGTTACAGGTATTAAATCAGTGAAAAGAAAAATATCCGAACAAGGCAATGCAGTTAAAAGTAGTTATCACAATTCCTGTCTTGAAAAGAATCAGAAAATTAGGATGATGAAATAAGTGTAGTTCGAGAGATCTAGCCGCACTACAATATTCCCAGATCGAGAAAAATCTGGTTTGCGAAGCAAAGTTATAAAGTACTGCAGAAATTGATTTTTCACAATAGTAGACTAATGTTTCCTTTAAAAGATAATGGTTCAAATTCAATATTTTCATTACTATTCTTTATTCTTTATTCTTTTAAATTTCAGTTTATTTGTTATTCATTCACATATCTTAGACTTTTATATTTTAAGGCTTCTAAGCTGATTTCAATTGCCATTTTAAAGTCCAAATAGTGTGAAATTTGATTAGTCAGGGTAGTTGATTTATAATTTCGAGATCTCTCGCTGATCGATATCTGACTTAAATCCATTTTATTACTTGTTCGACTCGTGCACTCGTGTGATCTCGATCAGGCGTAAAGAGATTTATCTAATCTTAAGGAAACCGATTTTAATGAGTATAATTGCAAAGAAATACAACAAACAAGTTTCATGGCATTATTGCTGGGGATTAGACAATAGTCCTTTGGTAATGGTGTCATAAATTTGTAAATATCTTTTGGTCCACCAACAGTGACCTCACTCCGACCTCGATGGGAGCTACTGCTTCTTTGCCAAAGGCCATAGCGAATGGGGTCTCTTGAGTTGTTGATTTGCGCTTAGTTCTGTATGCCCATAACACCTCAAGGAGGCATTCCACCCATTTTCCTTTTAGGTTTTCTAACTAGTCTTCACGCCTCGAGTCCTTATAAAGGACTCCTCGCTTGCCTATCGACTCGTGGATGAGCCGGGATGAATAAGAGTTCCCGATTCCGAGCTCTGGCACGTAAACTAACCCGTGGATTGCCGAACTATTTCCCATTATCGACACGAGGGACTCCTGATCCCGAACCCGCATACTATAGAACACACTGCACGGTTGCATACCTTATGTTCCGTAATTGTTGCTATGGCCCGAATTCTACCATTTGGTAAAATAGTCCACGGCCACAATGATAAATTTGCATTGGCCCCTTTCAATGGGTAGGGGGCCCAATATGTCTAGCCCCTACTACTGAAAAGGCCAGGGGCTTATGACTAACGTTAGCGGCTCGGATGGGAGATGAGAGATCTTGGCATGCTCCTAACAAGCTTTGCATTTTATGACCAATTCTGTCGCGTCTTTGAGCATCAGGCCACGCACTTTGCCCCAAGGTTTTCCCGCTGTTGCCTGAGTCTGGGATGTGGTTGCCACTGATGCCTTCGTACCTCCGAAAGTATGTAGTTAGCGTCTTCCTTTCCACGCACTCCTAAGAAACGGGCGAGAAGCCTCAAGCCAGAAAGGTCCCCGATGAACAAAGTGAATCTGGCCGACCTTGCTATGAGCTCAAAGCCTCTCAGGTCGCTCGCAAATGTACTCCACTAAGTAATCCCAGATGGGGTCCATCCAGCTCGGCTCGGACATCACAGGGGAGACTTCTCCGTTATCAATGCTTATTGAGGGTCTCGGGAGGTTCAATGCATCAGACCACCTGTGTCTTCTTACGAGGCTGTCACAAGCCACTGTAGCATCAGCTTGGGAATTCTCTGCTCTTGGTACATGTTTGACCTGAACTCGTATGAACTTCTTAAGTAATTCTCGCACCTTCTTAAGATATAGGACCATCTTCTCACCTCCGCTTCACAGAGGAGTCTTCTATCCGTTTTACCACCAATCGAGTCGCTTCATATTCGACCTCCACGAGTGGGGCAAGGTTAAGTCCCCACTATGACAAATTTACATTCAGCCTCGTTTCGAGGCTTTAAAGCTGAATCGAGGTCATATCTCCACATCTATCCCATCCTGAGGTTAGATCGCACTGCACTACTCCTTAGGCATCAAGGCCCATTCATAGATAATCTTTAGACGAGGAGGCTCCAGGCGCGCCAGTAGTCAGAGACTTTCACTGGGTGAATTTCCATGATGAAATCTACTAAGATCTCGCCCTTTTACTCGGCTGGGCCCTGGTTTGTACTCCGATGTCGAAATCACTCAAATTTCTACGTACCCCAATTTTATAAGCCTTCCAGAGGTTTTTGGTTTGCGCATTTCATTCATCGAATATTCATTCTTGGGACTCACAAAGATGAGTCGAAGTAAGGTCGAAGCTCGGGATGTGAAGTTACCAATGCTAGGATCAATCCTCCATCTTGATATCTCTCCTGCCTCTCGCAGCTCCTACTTACAATAGTAGACTCCGGGTCGTTACACCCTATCCCTTCTCCCCGACCAAGGTGGCACTAGCCGAGAAGTCTGAAACGGCCAGGCAGGCAGGTGAGGAGCCTCCCTCTAAGGGCTTATTAGAACTGGGAGAGCCTGCAGGCTTGAAAATAGAATGCCTCCTTGCAATGTGTGCATCCCATCGAAGGCCTTTTCTTTAACTCAAAGAAAGGCTGACATTTGTCGTTGGCCTTAGACACGAAACGGCTCAACGCAGCTATTCTTCCTGTCAAGCGTTGAATATCCTTAATGTTTGAGGGTGGAAACATGTTAAGTACGACCTTTATCTTGTCTGGGTTTGCTTCTATTCCTCGGCTATTGACTATAAAACCCAAGAATTTCATGGCAGAGACTCCGAAGGCACATTTGGTTGGGTTTAACTTCATATTGTAGCTTTTCAGACTGAACGCCTCTACGAGTAGGTGGTGACGCTGAGCCTACTAACATTTTTTAATAACATGTCATCTATATATACCTCCATAGATGCTCCAATTTGCTTTTGGAACATCTTGTTCACTAACCTTTGGTAGGTGGCTCCTGCATTCTTCAGTCCAAAGGGCATCACTCAATAACAGTAGGTTCCTTGCTTAGTGACAAATGAGGTCTCTTCTTGGTCGTTGGGATCCATATTAATCTAGTCAGATGTGAGAAAGCATTCATAAAAGCCGAGAGCTCATGACCAACCAAGCCCACTATGAGGTCAATCCGAGGTAAGGGAAGCTATCCTCTGGCACATGCCTCATTGATATCCTGTGAAGTCGATGCAAAGCCACCACTGGCTGCTTCGCTGAATGAGAACAACGCTGGGCTAACCACTCGTAGATATTCTACCTCTCCGACGTATTTGTCGGGATGAGATTGTCGAACTTCATTAATCACCTTCTGTTATTGAGAGAGGGCCTACCTAGTAACACGTTGTAAGCCGAGGGGGCATCTACTATGAGAAATCTTACCGCTTGTCATTGGCCTCGGTACGGGATCTCCTAGCGAGCATTAATGATAAAACCCCAAAGGGCAGATTTTTCTCCGTAGAACCCGCAGTGTGCTAACTAGGCTCTAGATTTTCTCTGAATAGCCCATCTTGTCGAAAGCTTACGCGAAGATTATGTCAGCTGAGCTTCCGTTGTCGACAAGGACCCTATGAATCGTTTTATTGGCTATTATAGCCTTTATCACAAGTGGATCGTCATGGGGATGTTGGTAGCCTTCCATGTCGGAGTCTGAGAAGGTTATGGTAGTGTCCAACCGAGTAAGTTTGGCTACGGCCAAATTTCCCTAATGTTTCCCGATCCGATACTACGCAGTGGGCCTTCCTAAATTGAAATGGGACTTTCCGCCTCCGCAAACCTCCGAAAATCGCATGGATCTCTCCCAAGGGCAAATAAAATGAAAGCTAGAGCTCCGCTTGACGAGGCGGTGGTGGTCAGTGTTCGTCCCACCTTCCTCGGGGCTTCACGTGAATCAAGATGCCTACGCTCTGGACGTGGAGATTCAAATTTCTTTCTCTTAGCCGGGATGCAAATAATTGCTCTGTCCATGACCCCTATGGAACTCACATTATTTGGTATGGTCTCTTTTTGTTGGGTCTGACTTCATCTAGGATGGCCATCTCAGAAATCTTTCATGTTGCACTTCGCGTAGGACCTATGACACTAAGGCCATCAGGGAGGTGAATTGATGAGGTGAATACCGTTGTTGCAACTCGGGCTGAGGTGGTCCCAGGCGGTCTCTGACGTTTCCTCGTCTCTTTAAGGATCGTCGCTTTTCTCTGCTCCTCCTGATCCTGGGTCTCCCTGCCTTCTCTTGCCTTTGGGTTCCGTCTCCAGCCACAGCTCCTACCCTTCTCCCCTTTGAGTAGAAGAGCTCCTTGCTTATATAAGAGGGCTTCTTCATCGCTGTTGATGTACTTTGCTTTACAGCACGCTCTCTGGCCATGTCACACCGAGGGTTCTTTGTGATAGAGAACATTAGGTCTTTCGACTACACCCTTAGCCCTGCGATGAAAGCTGTGATGGAGAACTTCGTCAGGAATGCCCAACTCTGCAAAGACTTCGCATCAACTTCCAATATATTGTCTAAGCTCCACGTTGTTCCGCCTTCTACTTACGAAGGTGATAACTCTCGCTTCCTATGCGCCCGGTTCGATAAAACGGGAGACGAACGCTGGCGGAAAGTTTAGTGAATGATGAGATGGAAGACGACTGAAGTTTGTTAAACCAAGCCAATGTCGGTCTCTTTAATGTGATAGCAAAAGCTCTACATCGTATTTCGGGTCCCGAGAACCTGCAACCCATCCTGGTTCTTATAATGTATCGAGGTGGACGATGGGGTCTTTCTATCCCACGAACGCTTCGATTTAAGGTGATTCGAATTTCCACCGAAAAGAGGGAAGTGCAAAGACTCTACAGTTGAACTGGGATTCAATCTCGTTGTACTGTGGCGCCCATAAAGACCTGGAGTTCTGCCTTTACCGCTTCCTTCATGTGACCGAGCCTTATCGATGTTCCCGAACCTTCATCCGATGACCGCTCCCGTCTCCCCCCGCCGATAAGGGACGGGTTCATCGCCTTTAGTGTTCCTACCATGCCTCTCCTCATCGCGATCCCGCCAGTGGTCTTAAGGGTCATGCTCCTCTCGCGTGGCTAGCTCTCCTCCATCCGCTCTCAAGGAGCCGAGGCCGCTTCCTCCTCGGTAATAGTGTTTCGCCTTCTCGCCCGGGCTGCGCCTCCCGGCGCATCTCGCCCGTGAGTTGTTCCAACTCTCTCGTTGCATATTGGTTGGTGAGACTGGCACTCCATCTCGGCTTCGATATCGGGTGTAGAGTTTCTAAGCAGGCTGCCCCTGGGAGGCCTGGGCATCCACGTCGCCATAAATTCCGCATCCTCGGGATTGGCGTGCTCAGCTTATGTCCGAGTCGATACTCATATCACCACAAGAAATCACTTTATTTGTAAAGGAACTATTGTTCCCACAGACGACGCCAAACTGATGATGCTTTTTCAACCTAACTAGGATGGGAGCATACCGAATTGGTGGCCTGGCTCCCGCAAAAACAAGAAACAAAAAGGATCTACGGACGCCCGCTGCCTCCGATGCCTAAGTCACTCTTCCTAAGTGGGAAGAGAAGATCAACTGCTTAGGGAATGAATTTTTGTGTGTACCTTTCACCGATAGGGTGGCCTGATATTTATAATAGGTGATCTTGATTAGTTTCCTTATTGGATGATGATACATAATAGTATCTTTCCTTGTTAGAGGATGATATGGTATTTCCTCCATTGGGCGAGGGATTTTCTTTCCTTATCATTAACCGATTTATAGGGGATAACTGAGGAACGATAATTAGAAAATATCCTACTTTCCTGATTTGTGGGCATTAGGTGTTTTCCTTTAATATGGATTCCTCAAATGGATCAGACCGCTAGCCTTTAAAGGGATCGACCAGCCCCCTGCCGCCCACTGGGATACTATTAAGGGCCAAACCGTACTGGCCGCGATCCTGACATTCGCTTGCGTCTTGTGCCTACGCCATTATTTCAAACCCTGCTAAGTTATGTTCAAGGACAATTATCTTAATCTATTGGTCAAGGTGTGTTAATTCGACCGATCGATTGAATGAATTGAATAATTGGCAATAAAAAGTGTTTAGCTTAAGCTCGGGCCAGAAACTGATCATGCCTTGCACACCGAGGTCAAGGTGTATTTATCTTGAGGTCAAGGTGTGTTATTTCGATTGGTCGATTGAGTGAATTGAATAATTGGCAATCAAAAGTGTTTAGCTTGAGCTCATTTTTTGAGAAACTGATCTATGCCTTAATTCCAAACATTATAGTGATTTTTTTTAAACACCAAGGTTTTTTTTTTAAAACATTTTTTAATTCTCAAACTGAGTTTCACCTTTGTAATATAGAAAATGAGATGTATTAACAATGTTACAACTCACCTGTGTATTGACAAGTTAAAAAGAGATCTTCTAAAAGTCTACTAGCATGTATTTCTTAATGAGCAAATGCTTGAATAGTTTGGTAAGTTACAACATGACATTAACATAGTAAAAGTTGTCATGTTACAATATAGCATAATATTAACAAAAATGTTCAAATTGACTCCAAACATATTTGTTTGATACAAAAAACAGTGAACACAACTTAATCTTCATCATTTCCTAATCAAAATAACTTAGTAAACTTTTTCCGCTGTTTGTTACGAACATCCAAGGCAAGGTTGATTGCTAGTTAAAGTCTACAACGATACGAATTTTTATCCTCGTCGAAAATCATACAATAAAATGATTAAAGGGTATCCATCGATAATTAATATAAAATGATGTATTTGAAAATTGATTGATTTTCTCAAATTGATTATCGCATCAATCGTTTCAACTAATGTGGAACCGTTCCAATATTCCATAAACTTCATTACAAAAATTCCACAATCCAACATGAACAAAATTGGATGAAATTGGTTAAGACATAAACTAGATGAGCAATTGCAATGACCTATCAAACAATAAGTTTTGGGATGAACGATATTTTTACCCTTTTGTTTACCAAAAACATCAGGATAAACATGTGTGAATGCTCCCATGTCCAAGTTTTGATGTAGAAGAAATGCGTGAAATGCTTTAGTAATGGCTAATGACAACTTAACTAAGTTGCTCGATGGTCGTTTACCCCCTTGTTAATGAAATGTAGAATAACACCTGTACTCTTTGAGGGGCAAGAATGATAACAAGCAGATGCCAATGTTTATTCTTATATACAAGTAAATATAATCATAATAAAATACTGAAGAACGTTTAATTACTCAATATAAAAAAACAAATAGTTGGGAGTTTCTACAATGCCAAGTTGATGTGTTACCATGTCACAACTTGACAAGTCATGATCAATGATGGTTGCATCAAGGAACGATTTACATCGTCATACATATTTTGATGGTTCCGAGCTCATCAGAATGCTAGTCAAGATCATCTACAAGATTATGAAATTAGACAATAGTAATCTACGAGAATATAAACAATAATAATCATGAAAAGATGCAATACCTCAAATGATGGGTCAAAATAGTGTGTGCATCTAGGTATAGATTGTTTCGCTTTGAATTTACAAGCAACTATTGGTATAACCTTCATGCGAAAAAATGGAAGATATTATCAGATTGATGTCAAATGAAATGTACAACAAAACTAATTAAAATTAATGAAAGTATTCATACCAGATTATTTATCCATCGATTTCCATCAAGTATCCTTCCTAGTGATAAACATCTCATGCATCTCACACATAACCTCACTTGAAAATGAAATGAGTTAATTGTGTGGTAAAAAAAATGAGTATAATGAAAAATAATGAAGATATAAGTGGAATGTATCTAAATTGTATATACTCCGCATCCATCACATTTGCAAAAACATAATTTTCCACCAATCATTCTTTGCGGGTAAGTTTTTGAAATTGCTTTTGGCAATTGTTAACAAAGGCGATATGTGTATTATAGATGGCTTAACCATCATTCATGGTCGTAAGGTAGTATCTACTTTCTCGTACGGGTTCTTTCCATTCCATCAACATCCATCCCGGGTTCTTCATCTATCTGCATTGGTGGCAGATCAATTTCATTAGGCGGAGAGAAAGGTATGTCTAGAACATCTTCATCATATTGCATTGGTGGCTCATCACCTTCCTTTGTTTGAGAGAAAGGTATATCTCCAACATTCCTATCGTAATGCATTGGTGAGTAGATGTTGAAAACTGTACAAAAACCAAAGGAGCACTGAAATAGAGACAACTTGTTGATCCAAGGAATACAATATTAGTTTCTGCAAACATGTCCAAATCAAATGCTTAACATCTTAAGGTTAGATGTTCGTCAATAATATATGTTATCCGATTTTTGCCAAATGCTTTCAAAACCCTAGAAAACAATATAAGAGTTAGTCGACTGAGTTATATACAGATTAACACTATTGGAAAATTACTATTAAAAGATGTACCTTAGGTGAATCTGACATATGAGAAGAGGTGGAAGGATGAAATGGCATATATGTAGAGGTAGATGGATATGAAGGTCTTGAAGTTCTGTTTTGAGAAACATGACATTGCTCAATTCTTATAACTACACATCCATATCTTTCGTAATATTTTCTTTCCTCGGAAAGACGCCTCTTGATCAATTGATTCATCCAAGCTGCACATAATGGGTGTGTCAACTCCATAGACATGATGGAATGGTAGTGTAGGAGAGATAGAATAGCTGAAGGAAAATGATACATCCCATAAGTATCTTGATTTGCTTCTCTGGAACTCATGAATACCATCCTCTAGATATTGGAGAACAAATTTCGTCTTGTCCTTTCATAGTTAAATCAAGTACATAATGGAACTCATAGATCTCACCCCCTTGCTTAGAATTACGGCCAGGGATGGTTACGAAAAATCAATGACTTACAAAATTGCCTCCAACCGATGTTCCTGTGTTTGTTTCACAACTTTCAATTTATATGTCCTATCATGCGGTGGAGCAACGGTTATGGACGATGATGTCAATAACATCACAAGGTATCTTAATACAAAGGCTTACATGTTGCAAGCAGGATTGGATTGATCTTTGTCGAGCACGCAGCCTGAAGGTAATCAACTTCAAGTAGCCAACTTCAAAGTCCACTTCGTAATTCTGTGCAACCTAATTTCAATAATCCTCCAAACCCTAATTCAATTATTGTTTCTTGTTTTTCCTCAAAAAATTGTTTGATAATCTTTATGAATATTGTTGCAGAACACCATGACTTAGACATTGTGAACTATATGAATATAATATTTTCAAATGGTTAGGCACATGCACGGACCATAAAAAATACATGACATGAAAAAGTAGGAGTTGTTAAGAAGATAATAAGAATACATATTCTGTGCTTATGTCTTAGATACCATTATATGTATGGCGATGCATGATGAACATGGCTAACGTTCTCCACATGAAAATGTCAAGCAACCAAAATAGTCAACCAAATAAGATAATTTCATTTTGCATATATTTAATAAAATCTGAATATTACTAAGGATACTTATAATTTGCATAGCATGACAACAATAAGATCATAGTTAAGAACATGGCCACATTTCCCATATTTGGCACAAATTAGTCATTGCATGAAAATAACATTACAAATAATGATTTTTCATTTTAATGGATTTCTGCAAGTTACCACAGACTCGCCATATTACATCGAGAACAAAGAAACAATCCTCTCATCTTAGAATCGAGATTCTATTCACTTCTTCCGGGTCTACTAGCACCACGAAAATGGAGGTTAGTCCAAAAAATGAGACACCTCAAGACCTTACTGAACCATCAATTAACACTAATAGTTAACAGAACATGGTCTTATGTCAAAGACATAAGATATAATCTCTGTCGGCAAAGAACCATTCATCACAAATCAGGCTAATTTTTTTTCACTGACTGATTACGTACAAGCATGTCACACATAATCTGATACTGTTGTCATGGAGGTATGTCTTATCCACCAAGTCATTAATAATAAAAAATCAACAACGAAACAATCAAAACTGTTATTGTATGATCGAATGCACAATTTCGTAGATAATGATAAACTTTCTTCAATTCAATAACAATATCCTTCATTTAATGATTCTTCTTACCATGGTGAATCGACTGAGAGATTAAATGAACGAGACGCTCGCCTGGCACTACCACCGCAAAACATAAAAAACCTTGAAATTACAAATTAATTAGAGACAAAAATTTCGTCTCTAACCTATTGTCGTCTCTGATTTGAGAAGGAATAAAATCCATCTTTGATTAAAGACGGACTTTTCGTCTCTAATCAGAGACCGACCTATTTTCGTCTCTGATTTGAGACGGAAATCATTATGCCTCTGATTTGAGACGAAAATAATTCCGCCTCTAATTTGAGACAGAAATCATTCCGTCTCTATTTAGACATGGAATTTCTGTCCCTATTCAGAGACCAACTAACCGTCTCTGATTTTAGACGGACGTAATGTGACGCTCTGTTCCCCGGGGGTACTCTTTCTTTTTTCTTTTCTTATTTTTACCACTATAAGCGCATGTCGTACGAATAGCTCGGTCGTGGGGCTCGTACCGTGTGCCACCACGTAAGGCCGCCTACTGTCAGCGACACAACACAACGCCAATAATCGTCGCGACGCAAACTTTCAAATTTCGTCCCAAACTGGTCACAACAAGAAATACCTATAGCGACCTAAAATCTCCCGCTCAGCTAAACTCACGCGACGTAAGGATACTCTGTCGTAACATAAATTCTCTTCACATTGCCAACCTCTAGTGCTACATAAAAAATAAAAAAAAAAAATTCATGACATAAAGCTCTTAGTCTTGACCAAACTCTGTCGCGACCCAAAAACACCTTGTCTCAACATAAATTCTTACCCAAGACCAAGCTTGTTGCAACCTTAACCTCTTGTCGTGGTCGTCTCGATCGCGACAAGGAAACCTTTGTCGTGACATCGTCACGACAGAGAAACAAAGCATGTCGTGATTACGAAAATACTATGTCAGACAGCAATTGCCTATAGCCGAGGAACCATGTCGGCGACATGGAGCCCTGTCACACACAGACGTAAACTCTATCACGACCAGGAAACCCCTATCGCGACCTAAAGTCGCTTCAAACCCTCGCAATAGCCTTCGACATCTCCTACACCTCAGCTTCCTCCCAAACACTCTAAATTATCATAATGGCCTTAGCATAATAAAGGCAACATAAAATTTGGGAAAATACTTTCAAACTATATTAAACAATTCAAAATGAGTTTTATTACAACTCTTCTCTTTTACAAAACAGAAAACTGGATAACTGCCCAGAATTTTACAAAATATAGAATAAGCCATAATCTAGCCTTCTTTTCCATTAAGGCCTCAGATGAGTTCCATCTCCTGGTATATCTCCAGAACCTAAAATGTGAAACCCCAGAAAATTCGAATTTTCGAGAAAGGGTAAAATAATAATTTCGTTCAAGATCCGGAATTTTTCTAGATCTCAAATGACGAAACGGATTTCACTGTTGGAATCGTCTCGCAAAATCTAGTTACCACGTAGAATTTCGTCGACTCGAGACACCCAACACTTTTGGAGGCACTGAGAGGCTGCGGTACACTTAGCATCTGGAAAGTGGTTCAAGATGAGACATGTGGCCAAGTGGAGAGCTAGTCGAACAAATAGCCCAAGTGGGACCCAGAAGAGACATGTGAAAACACATGATTGGAGGGAAATCCAAGGTAGATGGATTAGGGGTGGGATATGGTAACCAAGGAGCCACTTAGAATTGGACAAGTGGCAAGTGAGAGGACATCTCACTTGACTTCTATCTTCTCCCAACCGGTTGGGAGAGAGGGGAAAGGAGAGAGAAAGGCAAACCGGATTGGAGAGAAAGAGTTAGAGAGAGAGGCTCTACCTTCTCTCTTGATTTTCCGACGATCGGACCATCGGTTTTTGGTGAAGTAAGAGGAAAAGTCTTTCCTCATGACAAGAGCTGCAAGTAGAGACCGGAATCGGGGAGTTTTGAAAAACTCCAAGTGGTAGGGATTTTCTCCTACTTGGTTTAATCCTTGTTTAAGGGTCATTCAAATGGCATGGGTCATGGTGGAGGCCGTGAGTGGTCAGAACCATCCCAAGACTTGGGACAATGAGATTCCGAGACTGCTTCGACAAATTCCAGTGACCGATTGGACTAAGTAATTGTCCTTGTGTGCCATTTTTACGTGTTAGAGTTAAAATGAATAATGGTGTTGGTTGTCTTTCCCTAAGGGGAATGTTTGGTTGTGTTTTGAACCATGGGAAGCTGCCATATTGTGATAGTACGCATTAACCGGACCTTAGAACTGATTTTTAGGTAGGAAATAAAGGGAATTTGGCTATGGGTCTTTCAAGTAAATTGTAGCCACATCAGTGAACTTGATGTTAGGATTTTGAATTTCTCACCCGTCCTCTCAGAGCCTTGCTATGGGTCCACTACCACAAATAGTCTATGTGAAGCCTCGCTAGAGGTCACCGCTAGAGGTCAACTCTGCTGCAGGTCGCCCCTAAGACCGACTTCCATGCGAGGCCTCCAACTTCGGACTGCCATAACTTCTTTGTCCGAACTCCGTTTAAGGTGTTCTTAGACTCTATGGAAAGTCCATTAAGTCCAGATTCCAGCCATGGTCATGTGGGAGGGCAAAGGTGCCGGAGCGCTTCAAGGGCAGTCAACCAAGGTGTCGGCCAAGGCGGTGTCGGGTAGGTTGGCCAGGTAGGGCCGCTACCATGTAGACCTCCAACTGAAGATCATAACTTCTTAGTCCGAACCTGCTTTGGGTGTTCTCGACTCTATGGAAAGCCCATTGAGTCCATATTCTAGCCATGTGATTGTGGGAGGGTACGGGTGTTGGAGCCGGGCCGACAAGGGCAAAGCTGGCCAGGCAGGTCGGTAGGCCGGGCCGGGTAGGGTCGGCTACCATGTGAGACCTCAAACTTTGGAAAGTCATAACTTCTTCGTCCGAACTCCGTTTTGGGTCTTCTTAGACTTTATGGAAAGCCCATTGAGTCAAGATTCCATTATTATGCCTGTGGAAGACAGTAGGTGAGCTCGGCCAGGTCAGGTGAGCTCAAGTCAAGTCGCCACTACAAGTGTGTCACCAATGGTTTGACTACGGTGACCTCCAACTCGAAGGTCATAACTTTGTCCGAACTCCGTTCGGGTGTTCTAGACTATGGAATCCCATTGAGTCAAGAAGCCATTCATGTGCCTGTGGAGGGCAGTAGGTTAGCTCAGCTCTCTCGCTAAGTCGGCCAAACTGCCCAAGTCGTCACTTAGCCGGGTTTGACTACTTCAGACCTAACTGGAAGGTCATAACTTCTCGTCCGAACTCCGTTTCGTGCGTTTCGACTTATGAAAGCCCATTGAGTCAAGATTCCAAAAATGTGCCTGTGGATGGCATTGCGTGCTAGAGCTGGCGTCTGGAAGGTCAGCCTGGCCGTGGCAGTCGGGTAGGTCGGCCGTAGGGTCGGTTACTCATGTGAGACCTCCAACTTCGGAAGGTCATAACTTCTTCGTCCGAACTCTGTTTTGGGTGTTCTTAGACTCTATAGAAAGCTCATTGAGTCAAGATTCCATCCATGTGCCTGTGGAGGAATTAGGTGATCATAACCTTACTGAAAACCTATATTTTTACCAAGTGTGCAGGTTTCTTGGTTGTGTCTATGTAAATAGCCGGGTTTTGACATGACCAGTGCATGGCATGTTGTAGGCTACTGTATTGGGTAGGGGATTTCCTCCTCCTTGGTTTATTTTTGGCTTAAGAACCATTTCAATAGTTTGAATGGTGTGAGGCAAGGAGTGGCTCGTTGGTTAAATTCTAAAACTCGGGGACTAAAAGTCGAATTTTCAGACCTATTTCGACTCGAACATGCAAATTTTGTGTGTGAGGTATAACCATCCGTGAATTGATTATGTTGCATGTGGTTTATAAATATTCATGACATAAGATAATTTATCAAGTATCATGTATTTGTATGCACAAGCACATCGCATGACATCAAAAGGGAGGTATGGTTTGGGCTTCCATTCTATGTTCAATGTTGACCTGGTAACCTGAATCGTGGGTCAGGTGTTCGATAGCTATCGTGGGGACATGGTAAGACTGATATCAGGGTCGGTGTCATGGTGGGTCAAGGGGTACTGGGACTTCATCCAAATTGAGCGCATGGTTTTAAAGAAATTCCAGAATGTCCAAGGTTGAAATAAAAGTTTTACTGGAATTGTCCAAAGGTTGAAATAAAAGTTTTATTGGAAATTGTCCAGTTGTTCGGAGGATGTCCAAAGGTTCTGAGGGTGTCCAAGTGTTCTGGAGATGTTCGGGATTCTGAGATTCCCATGGTCGAGTATGTCCCGTTTTGTGAGGATGTCCAAAGGATTTTAAATAAACAAACATTTTATTTTGAAATAAACTACATAGCAAGTTACATGTGTGAGGAGCCTGGTGGAGGACTTGGGGCATTGGATGTGGCATGTTGACATTCGAGTAGATCATGAATTTGCTTGAATGTATTTGGTTGCCATTACATGTGTGCTTAGGTGGGAGTAACCCCAGGAGATCATCATCATCGAGCTTTGCTCACCCGTCAGGATCCCCCCTTTCTGTGTACACGTAGAAAGATGGCGCTCCTTCGAGGGTTGTGGCCTTGAGAATTATTTTTGTAAATTACATTAGAATAGTCTAGTTTTAATATATTTTGGCATATAAAGTGTAAAAGAGATGTACATCAAACTCTTGTAAAATACTATTACAAATTGGGTATTTGTAAGAAAATTATACAGAAATGGGTCTCCATATATGAGACAAATGAGTCTGATATCGGAGCACCCGATATTCACATGTATTTCGCGGGTTGACGGGTTGTCAATGGGACCCCTGGAATAGCGGCGTCACATAAAATATTTTCTCATGACGGGGTAAGCAATGCCCAATAGAAAAATTCCCCTACAAGGACTACAAAAATATTTTGTCGCGACATAAGGCTCTTGGTCTTGACCAAACTCTGCCGCGACCCAAAAATACCTTGTCGCGACATAAATCCTTACCCAAGGCCAAGCCTGTTGCAACCCTAACCTCTTGTCGTGGCCATCTTGATCGCGATAAGGAAACCTCTGTCGCGACATCGTCACGATAAAGAAACAAAGCACTGTCGTGACATGAAAATACTATGTCACGACCAAGCAATTGCCTGTAGCTTGAGAACCATGTCGCAACACAGGGAGCCCCTATCGCGACACAGGACCAGAAACTCTGTCGAGGCCAGGAAACCCCTGTTACGACCCAAAAGTCGCCTAAACCTACAATAAATTCCTTCTCGGGCATTTCCTACACCTCCAACTTCTCCCAAGACACTCTAAATAATCACAATGGCCTTATCATAATAAAGGCAACATAAAATCTGGAAAAATATTTTCAAACTGTAATAAACAATTCAAAATGAGTTTTATTACAACTCTTCTGTGACGCCTTCAACCCGACACCCGTGTGTCAAGCGAGGGTGTCATTTTTTATTTTTTTTTATAAACTTATAACCTTTAAGCTTGTTCATTCATATAATGTTAAACATTTAACTTGTACTATATTCTGTAGCAGTAGATTACAAAATATATATAAGCTCCATATATGGAAGTGTTCAACATTTACAATATTTACATTGTTTACAAAAACAAAACATATACAAAAATTGACCAAAGGTCTTTAGTGGGCACCTACTAGTTTGTTGGCCTTGGTTGCTAATGTGGAGTGTCCAGACTTCTCGTTTCTACTTCTCATGTACCTACATGGATGAAACATCCGTGCTAAGCTTATAGCTTAGTGGGGATTAATACATATGGATGACCTCTAATAAGGGTCATCACACTTCTATACACATGCATACACATCTAACATATCATATCATTTAAACATGCTTATACATATTTCATATTTACTTATCATACCATGTTTCATTTCTTATCATTTTACACTTTGCTTCATGTTCTGTCATAATATACTTGTTATCGCATAGTGGTGCTATGCTTCTCTTATCATATCATATCATTTCATATGTCATATTCAAGTCATTTGTTTTATGTTTCATGCCTGCATAAACCTTAGAAGTGGATAAAGGAAACTATAAGGGCACGAAGGCGTTGTTATCATTGTACGAGACAATGACCATCTATAAGGGCCCGAAGGCGTTGTTATCATTGTACAAGATAATGACCATCTATAACGGCCCGAAGGCGCTGTAATGACCCAAACGGCCAACTGGACAAGATATGTCAGACTCTGTTTTTCCCTACGGCATGCCCATCTATCCCTCTATCGTTCCTAAGTGCATAATCCATGTGTATTTTTATGTTAGTACATATCTCATATTCCCAAATAATTATTGTCATCCTGATCATATGCTTATATTTACAATTATTTATTAAGATTCAGATTTTCATATTTCATTATATGCATGAATAACTATGGTTACCATGTATGCTTATGAGCTATTTACTATCATTCCAATTTCATCAAGCTATATATGGATGGATTATGGACTCAAAGGGCTTTCCATAGAGTCCAAGAACATCCAAAACGGAGTTCGGACGAAGAAATTATGACCGTCCGAAGTTGAAGGCTTCCTATGAATAGTGACTATGAGCATAACCAGCAGGGCCTACTATTTTTCGTGATTTCTGGACCTAATATGAGTTTAATTTCATCAAGCTATATATGGATGGATTCTAGACTCAAAGGGATTTCCATAGAGTCCAAGAACATCCGAAACGGAGTTCGGACGAATAAATTATGATCGTCCGAAATTGAAGGCTTCCTATGAACAAAGGTTCACAAGTATAAACTGCCAGGCCTACTATTTTGTAATATCCGACAACCCCAATATTATCAAGCTATATATGGATGGATTCTAGACTCAAAGATATTTCCATAGAGTCCAATAACATCCAAAACGGAGTTTGGACAAAGAAATTATGACCATCCAAAGTTAGAGGCTTTCCATGAACAATGACTATGAGCGTAACCGGGCAAAAATACTATTTTCAGCGATTTCGACCTAATATGAGTTCCAATATTATCAAACTTTATATGGATGGATTCTAGACTCAAAGGGCTTTCCATAGAGTCCAAGAACATCTGAAACAAAGTTCGGACGAAGAAATTATGAACATCTGAAGTTAGAGAAATTTTGACAGCATCTCCCCTAAAACCTCAATATTTCCTTAATACAAATATTCCTCAATTGAGGATTACAATCAACCAACCCAAGTCCAAACACAAACTAATATACCATAAGTAGGGTTCTTTAGACCCAAATTCATAAAAAAATAAAAATGGGTTTATACTCTTCCTTCATCAAACACCCATACAAAAGTCCAAAAGTCCAATAATCCATACCAAAATCATAGTTTCCATACAAGTTCCATACTTTTCCATACCAAAGTCCAAAAGTCCAATAATCCATACCAAATCATAGTTTTCATACTCCCAACAAGTATTCATACTCTTTAACCCTCACACCCTAGCTCAAGGAGGAAATCCATACCCAAAACAATAACAATCCATACAAAATCCATACAAAACTTAGTAAGTTCCATACAAAATTATAGCATCCATACTCTAGTGTACAAAAATCCATATACCTTCTGGCTTATTCTTCCTCTTCCTCTTTCTTCTTCTTCTTCTTCTTCCCTCTCTTTCTCTAATTGCATGAACTCTCCCAAAAATGAGAGACCACTTGAGATTTTTTGCCTTTTGATTTTTAATTCTTCCTTTGCATTTTTTTGGTGCCTAAACTCCCTTTCTATTTGCACTTCACTTATTCAAATTCCTACTTTGCATACAATCTTTTGTTCTATGTCATTTGGGTCCTTAATTGGCAATTTACCAATTTACACTTGACTTTTGTATTAATTTCAGGTTTTGCTTATTTTATTTTTAGCATTATTTTATTCCAAAAAAATATACATTCACTTTTATTATACCCTAAACATGTTATAAAACTATCAGGGATAATTTGGGGTGTTGCATCTTCTCTTTTACAAAACAAAAAACTGGATAACTGCCCAGAATTTTACAAAATACAGAATAAGCCATAATCTGGCATTCTTTGCCTTTAAGGCCTCATATGAGTTCCATCTCCTAGTGTATCTCCAGCACCTGAAATATTTTTCCCACGACGGGGTGAGCAATGCCTAGTAGAGAAATTATCCTACAAGGGCTACTCCCCACCTAAGTGCACATGCAATGCCATGATTCAACCTCTCACACCCATTTAAGTAAAAACATGCACATTTCTACATGAATGTCCACATGTCATGCCCCATATCTTGAGTCCTCACCGACTCCCTCACACATGCATTTGCCATGTATGATGTTTTCAAAACAAAAGATTTTTGTTTTTGAGAATCATTGGACGAGCCTCAAATAGAAAACCCATTGGACAACCCTTCGATGTAATTCCATTGGACAAACCTCCGATAAAACTCATTGGACAACCCTCCGATAAAACTTATTGGACAACCCTCTGATAACATTCATTAAGACAACCGATAAACCTTATCGTCAACCCTTCGATAAAACCGCGCTTTGCTCAAAGCCATACCATGCTCTCACACCCGGCTTTCACGCGATGTCCCTGGTGGCATATGCAATGCGTAATCAAGCATCAGACGTTGTTTCACGTTACACGCATACGAGAGCTACATGCATCATTAACAAATCATGGATAATTATATCTACTGCATATAATTCACATCCATCATATAACCCATGTCAATACATCAAGTAAGCATATATCAACATGATTTTCACACAACTTGCATGTCATTCAATCGCTAACAACACACAAAATCGATCTCTCATGTTCGCACTGCGTTATTACGCTCAAAGATGTCACCCATGTCCAGTACTGACACACTACACAAGCCCGTATTTTCCAGAAAGTACAACCTGCTTTAGAATTTCAATTCTGAGAACATAAAGGATTCAAAAACTAGTCTGTAATTCACCAACAGTTTGATCACAACTGTTCACCGCCCATCGTTAAAGGGCTACACCCTCATGGCCACCGAATTACCCTTAGACAAGGACTAACCAGAATAGAAGAGAACCCCTACCTCTTTAGAGCGTAGTCCAGCTCCCTTCTTAACCATCAAACTCTCGCTGTTCGAACATTGGAAACCAGTAGAAAACTGGACTTCCTCTCCTCTTTCCTTTCCTTCTTCTTTTTTTTTTTATCTTTTCTCTTCCTTTATCTTTCTTCCTCCACCAAACTGGTTTGGTCTAGGTGTAGGACACCTTTCTCAATCACTTTGACAAATGGCAATTTCTATGCCATTTGTCTTTCATGCCAATTCACCCACCACTATAATCATGCAAGATAAGAACATGACACTTGGCCTTCCATGTGCCAAGTGTCTACTTGTCTGGTGCCACATGGCACGTGTCTTCATGCTAAGTGTCGCCATATCATTCGTTCATTTTCCACGAAATACGTGAAATTCTTACTGTCCCAGAATTCAACGTAATTCGACTGTTTAGCTAAATTTCACGAGACGAACTCAACGGTGTGGTCCGTGTCATTAACCGAGATCTAGTAAAATTTCCAAGCTTGCAGCCTGTACTGTAATGGTAATCTATCGTTACACTTTACCTAGGTCCTCACACGTAAATTTGTCTCAATTTAGGGACAAAATTTTCGTCCCTAATCAAGGACGGACGTTTTCCGTCTCCTGGATGGAGATGCACTATTCCGTCTAAAATCGAGACAAAAACGCCTTTGACATTGACCTCTGACAAAAAAAAAGAGTGTGAGACTAAAAAATGCAAAATCTCTTTGTTCCTCAAAGCAATATAGGTTTTTTCCCTAATATTTGTTTTTATTTTAGAAAATATCCTATTTGTCCATCTATCTTTCGATCCTATAATATCTATGTATTTTTTTTCACATTATATAAGCAATGTTTGTAAAAAAACATAAAAAGAATAAAAAGAACTAAATAATTTGTTTTAAATAAAAGTCTAGAATCACAACATATACTAGTTAGACTAGTCCAAAAACATACCCCAATAACAATAAATTATAAAAGGGTCCAAAATTTCCCCCACATCATATCCAAGGAAAAACCTTATAAATATGCACATATAAATTATAAATTAGTCCTTTTAGTTAAAAAATTAATTAATTAAGCTTTCAATTCAAAACCAATAATTAAAGTTTTTGTCTACTATCAAGGACTATGATTATTTTAATTTGTTTCATTTTTTAAAAATAAATTTGCTCATCAATCTTTATATATATATATATATATATATATTATTTTTTTTATAAATAATGTTTGGGAAAAATAAATGAATAAAAAGAACTGAATAATTAGTTTGAACATAAATGACTAATTAATTTACTCAAATACTTAACTTATCTCTTTTTAGAAAAAGAACCTTCAAGAAATGAGACACATAATTAGAAATAGCAATGGAGGTAGTTAAATGATTACTAGTGAATTAAACTAATTTTTTGACAAAACAAATGTATTTTGAAATAGTTAAATAAAAATAAAGATTCTTTTATTCTCAATATGATCAAAACCTATTGTTGTCGAAAAGAATAACGAGAGAGGATGGTAGAAATAACATGACACACCTTCCTCATGAATGCTAAAAATTGTTTAAGTTGAATCTACTCTTAAAATTATAGAATTCTAAACTTGATTGATATCGAGTAAATTATAAATTAGGCCTTTAAGTTTTGAAAAACAAATCAATAAATTCCTTCTATTTCAAAAACTAATTAATTAGTTCCTATATTTTTAAATATATTTGTAATTTAGTCCATTTTGATATTTTTCAATCTATTTTGATTTTTAAGAAACTAATAAAGAAAAAGAAATAAGTAAAAAAAATAGAAAGATTACATAAGAAAAGAAGATATTTTTGAAATAAAATAATATTAAATTATGTATGATAAACATTAGTCAAGAGACTAAATAATTAGTTTTTAAAATAGAGAAAACTAATTAATTCATTTTTCTAAACCAGAGGGACTAATTTATAATTTACTCCTTGATATCCCATTGTTTTTTTTATTACCAACCAAAAACGAAAACTTTTGTTGTGAAGGCCAATAAGGTTTTTTTTTCCCAATATCATTGTTATTAGACAAAGATAATCATTTCTACCTCCATAATACTTCAACTACATTCCTGCAAATGAACTTCTCACGCTATGTACTAGGGTCAATAGTGAAGTCTACATCCCTCCGCGGAGGTAATCCCGGTAGTTCACCTAGAAAAACATCCTTATACTCAAGAACCACTGAGGTAGACCCCAACTCCCGCTACATGCCTCGGTCTCTGTGTGGTAAGGCTTGCCAACCAACCCATCAACTGCTCATGTCATCTAGAGTCATACACGGCTTGAGGTAAGGCATCATACTTATCCCCATGAAACATAGCACAAACATCATCCAGTGTGTAGGTAGTAACCCACCTACGATCACAATCAATGACAACTCGATGTGCCGTCAACAAGTGCATCCCAAGGATGACATCAAACTCCGACATGTCCATGACCCTAAGGTCCACAGTGATAAGAATCCCTGAGATCTCTAACTCACAACCCTAGCATATCTGATCAACATTCACCCTAGTTCCTAAGGGAGAACTCACATTCAATGGCTCTTCCAAGGTTTTAACCTCTAAGCCCAAATCCTTCACTTATCTTTAACACCCGCCTCCTAGATGTTTTGTGCATCGTCCACCTCCCTCTCAATGGACATAGTTGTCTGGACCATCAAGTCATGTCTTGTAGGAGCAGTCCCACAATTTTACCCCGGATGGACAATTTTAGACCATCCTCAAATCTTTCTCTCGACTTCGCCACATCAGGCCACATAATCATCGAAACTGCATCCAATGAACTTAGCCATGTATTCAAGACTCACATCGTGGCCTGTTTCGGGCCTAGAAACCCAAGCTTTCTTGCATGTCGGCTGCATACACCGAGAAATACTTGCCCATGAAGAGCTCATGGAACTCTTCCCATGTAATTGCCTCCAAGTTCCTTGAGGCTTTGACCTAATCCCACCATACTTTGGATCTCTAGTAGGAATGCTGTGACGCCCCAAAACCCGGGAGTCCAATTGACCAATCGTCAACCCGCAGAAATACAACCTTAGGTAACCATATACCTAAACTGATACCAAATCAGACAAATAATTCCGTGGATACCGAGTAGCTCGATACCACATCATCATGTCCCCATTACCAGTATCCATTTATCCATATTTAAGTTAAAAATATGCGAAATTACATTTAAAACAGTCTGTAAGAGTTTGATCACAACACTCTTACCATTATTACATACCAGAACTAAATTGTTCCAAAGTTTTACAAAAAGATTTATCAAATCTACATGTTGGCCTTCTTAACAATTACGGCCTCAAATGAGCGATGCTCACCGGTGTAACACTTTGCACCTAAAATGTTTTCCTATATAGGGTGAGCCACGCCCAGTAGAGAATATTTCTTACAGAGGCTACTCCTCATCTAAGTGCACATGAAATGATCATGTTCCACAATTTCACATTCACATTCCAAGTAAAAACATGCAATTTCTACTATGGAATCCTACATTCCATGCCCTGAAATGAGATGAAACTCAATCATGTACAATGCCCCGAGTCCTTATGGACTCCCATCACACCCGAGTCTTTATCAACTCCTATCACACAATGCCAAAGCTCATGCATGATAAAATCCATTCTTTATAGATTACATCCAATGATCATTTTACAAAACAAATTCATTTATTTTCAAACCAAAAGCTTTTTGGATGTTGTACCGCAATGATCATTTATATACAAATCTCATGTGTCTTTTTGTGGGAAGCTTGGTATCTCACTACAGGCTTCACAAACCTAAACACTTTCACAGGCTTTCACCGTTAGAATTATGTCTAACCACAAATACCGGGTCTTTCACCCGAGAGGGTATCTATCCCTGCTTGCTATTACCCAACACAAGTTTTCTTTACCACTTTATTCAATCGTGCGACACTATTGGATGTTTCCCAACGGTATCAAGCCCATCTAATCAATCACCAAATGCAGTGTTGATTATGACCATGCACTTGCACCTATTCAATGCGATGTCCCCATACAGATGCAATGCAATGTGCCATTGCATGTTATATCATGCCACATGTATAATGAATGCTGCATGGACAACATAATCCACACCACTCACCGGCTGTCAAGGACAATCACATCACCCAGATATTATCTCCATACATCATTTCATTCATGTCAATATATCATGCACACATATATCAACATCAACTTACAACATGTCATTCTATGTTCAAGCAATGACACACACAATCAAGCCATGTAATGGCCATTTGCACATATAAACTCATCACATGCCAATACATTAGAACACACATATTGACATCCAAACTTGTCACTCCCTAGTCAAGCAATGACACTCTCAAACAAGTCATACAATGGCCCCGAAGCAAGCCACAAACAATCACAAATCGATCCATGAGACCGACCCTAAACAGTCCATAAACAAAGGCCTCACACAATCAAAAGCTCACCTAGGCGTAGCTTCCCTTGCCTAGGACCCCTTCTCCTAGGTGAAGCTTCCCTTCCCTTAGGCGAACAGCCCTGTTCATTGAGAACACGCATGTCCTCACCTAAGCGAAGCTAGTTCGCCTAGGCGAAGAACGCCGAACTGGAAACCCGAACATCTCCCATCTATTTGCCTAAAAATGGAAAAATAAATCAAGTGAAGAAACTCTACCCTTGAAGCTGTGAAGGAACCTCAGGAAGCCTCGGACACTTCCTAAACCCTAAACCTTGATTTCTCAGGTCACGCCCGATTCTGGCCCGACCATCAAGGGATCCAAACCGGTTTCGGTAAACCATATACTGGGACTCTTTACCTCTTTTTTTTTTTTTTTTTTTTTTTCAGAGCTAAACTTATACCTATGGGTATATAAACAATTTTTGTAATAACCAAAAAGCATTTACATTTACAACTACCAATCGGAGCGTGTGTCCATCAAAATCTATACACATATACTGTCCAAATTATTTATACAAATATACGCCTAATACAAACATCGTAGATCATGAAATGTTGTTGGTGAGCACCTATCTCCGGGATGGCCCAGATCACAGCGTGGAATGTCCCGCCCTCTTTATCTCCTCTTTCGCATCTACATGGATCGAACACCGTGCTAAGCTTTACGCTTAGTGGGAACATATAGACAGTAACGACCAATAACAATAATCGCCGTCACAATCTTTTTACATTTACTTTTCCTTATGCATATAACAAAGCCTAATTGTATGTGACTTCTAACTCATATCATATTACATGTAAAGCTTTATCCTTCAGTTCCATATCATTATCAATGGCCGTATTTCTCACTTCCATGTGTCATGTCTTTTACAAGTTTCAATTCATATCTTCTACATGTATGACATGTCAGATCATATTCAAAACAAACTTATACATCTATAATGGCAAATCGGAACATATCAATGTCATATCAAATACATACAGGGTCAAATTAGACGGACACCATTTAATTCATTTATTATCGCTTTATTAAATTGCTAAAAGTGTCACACTTAATCCCGATCAATCTCTACATGATCCGCGGAGCCCTAAGCATTCGACATTTTCAATTATCTTCTCAAAACATTTTGTTTGGTTTTATTAAATTTTCGTTTTCAAAAGTGTCGCGACTAATCCTCGACTCGACCCGCATTTAATCCAAGCGGAGTCTGCATCCGACATTTTCAATTATCTTCAAAACATTTTGTTCGTGTTATTCCATTTAGACTTTTAATTACGTGGAACATTCTTGCTATGGGCAAGCCTATAAACATTTACAATTAACAAATGCATTTACAAATAATGCCTCATATCCACATATACTCATGCTATTCATTTTCGCATGCTTTCATTTTACTGCCACTATTTATCATATCACACCATGCATTTTCAATGCAATAATTCAATTCACAATTCAATTTATGAGATTTAAGATATATAAAATCTCATTTACACTCGTCAATGTCAAGTTATTTCACATTTCTCGACTGACCGCTTTAATGATTCCCGCCTTATTATCATTCTAAGAATGTGCCTACACATTTTACAATTCGGTCTCCCATCATGACGGATGTTGTTTGGTGCACCCCCGACATGTGGTATCACTTATTCGGTCTCCCATCATGACGGATGCCGTTTGGTACACCCCGACATATGGTATTAATTATTCAGTCTCCCATCATGATGGATGCTGTTTGGTGCACCCCGACATGTGGTATTACTTATTCAGCCTCCCATCATGACAGATGTCGTTTGGTGCACCCCGATAGGTGGTATCAATTAAATGCCATACGCCATCATGACGGATGCCGATTGGTGCATCCCGCCAAGTGGGAACATTTCTTCAATGCCATACACCATCATGACGGATGCCGATTGGTGCATCCCGCTGGGCGGACATCGACAATTTCGGTGCCTGCGATGTATGCCGATTGTGCATCTCCGTCAGCTGCCTATTCGATATATCAACCGATTCACATTTATGACGGATTCGGGGCTTAACAATCCCCGCCTTTATTATCATTCACATTCATTCGATTTTCAAATATCACATTTCAATTCCATATTCACTTCTCGGTGATTCACATTTATGATCTGGGACCCGCTTGATGAATCTCCGCCCTTATCATCGCTCATCTCATTCTGGCTTTCAACCATCACATTTCAATTCCATATTCACTTTCCTATTATCTTTTCAAAGATATACTCAACTATGTACGCTTCATATACTCATTCACATACTCATTCATGTGCTCATTTCATACTCTCATTCATGTATACTCATTCATATACTCATTTACGTATACTCATTCATATACTCATTCACGTATACTCATTCATGTATACTCATTCATATATTCATTCACGTATACTCATTCATATACTCATTCATGTGCTCATTTCATATACTCATTTACGTATACTCATTCATATACTCATTCACGTATACTCATTCATGTACCTACTCATATACTTATTCATTATTACTCATTCGATACTCATTCATATACTCATTCATGTATTTCCTATCATTTGTTATCTTTTTCTGGTTATATGTGATAATAATCATATATAACTTAACTACATTATGTGTTCATGGAAAATTGCCTTTCATGTTCATATTCATGTTTCAGTTCGTTTTCATTTTCCATATCACATTCATGTTTCATGAACACATCTATACATTTTGCATTTCCTATGCTTTTCTTGTTTCATGCCTATTATATATGGCATTCCATATACTTGTATAGTATGATGCTTATGTATTCACACATCATTCATGTATTCTTGTCCCTCAACGAATCTATTTTACTTAGAAATCATAATCATTCCAATTGGATCATCCAAACTAAAGTTATGGCATTTTCATGCCAAACTAGTCAATTTACCGATTTTACCCGAGGGACAGTTTGCAATAATCATTTTCCAGTTCCTTGACTCTATACTTGACACTGGTTCTTTGTACTTTAAAGTTAAGGTGCTAAGGGTTCTCCTCCAACTGAATCACCCAAATCGGAGCACCGAACCAAGATACGTCCAAACAAACTTAATTACCTATGATCAAAACTCGAAGGTAAATTATTAAATATAGCCCTACTCCTTTGAGTGAATTGCCACGGTAGAGTTAGAATTTGAAGGTACCTATTTCATGATGTTTGGTTTACCTTGAAGTCTATTTTAACCAGCAACTTGAATCACTCAAATCGGATAAGTAATGACCAAGTTATGGCCAAAATACGAACACTGGTCAAAATAGAGCAATCGGTACCCAGATTAGCCGAATTTAATCGGCATGTGTCTGGTTCGAGCAACAGAGTGGCAATGTGTTCAAAGGTATACCGGCACAGTCCCGAAATTCTGCCTGTATCGTGGGTTTTTCTTCCTTTTTTCCATATATTGCTACCCAAATCAACTCAATACTCTATATACACATCAAAACCATTCCAAATTCATCTTGTAATCTCTTTTCTACTCAAATCATCTTTCAATACACATCTTGTGAACTCTATTGAACTCAAACATGCTTTCTATTCATCTCTTATACAAGGCCTGTGGTTTTACCTAACCCAACTTCAAGAAATCTAGGATTCCTATCAAAACCTAGAACAAGAACAATCATGTCTTGACTACTCTTACATAACCTTAGAACCCAAAAACACATGTAATGGGAACTCTAGGTCCTCTCATAACAAAATCCTAGAGAAACAAAGGGATTTGTGATGATTTCCATACAAAAATTCATTCTAGGGTTGGGTTTCTTACAACCCAAAACATGTATCCATACTAAAGGTCATAGTTCCATACCAAATCTTACTAGAATCCATACCTTTTTTATCTCCCTTTCTTCTTCTTCTTCTCTTCTTCTTCTCTTCCTCTTCCCTTCTTCTCTCTCTTTCCTTCCCTTCTTCTCTTTGCCTGGGTCTCAAAAAAAATGAGAGACCAATTGCTCATCCATGTTTTTGAGTTAAGGCCATGTTTGGCCAAGACAAGAAAACCCATTTTTGGCTTATTTTCCCATTTTTGCTATTTAGCCCTTTCTCTTTTTATTATTCTCACTCTAACTTATATATATTAAACTTTGGCATCCCATCTTTTCTCAAATTCCATAATTGCATATAAACTTATTGATTTATGCCCTTTTTGTCCTCAAGTGGTAAATGACCACTTTACCCTTGTCTCTAATATTCATTTCGGGTCTCTTGTTTTATTTCCGAAAAATTTCATTTAGCTTATAATATAACCTAAACAAATCCGAAAACTACTAGGGTACATTTTGGGATGTTACACCCCGAATTCCTCACTTAGATCCTCGGGCCAAATCTCGCTTGCACCCACATTTAGCCCCTCATGATGCGATGAACTGCTTCTGGGTCTCGACGACTCCGATCGACGGAATTGAGATCGAGAGAAGCTCTTGACACTCTTCTCTTTCTCTCTCATGCGTACACATCAATAGAAAATGTGATTTTCTACCCTAGTTTCCCCTTTTTGTTTAAGTTTAAGTCATGGCTCATGTTACTTCACATGTCCAAACTTACTCGGGTCCGATTTTTAACCCGAAGCGATTTATTTCGTCTTAGTTCAAATTCAAATTATTTCCTATGAACTTAACTCAAGTTATTTCCAAACTTTCAAGGTTTTCGTAAAAATCTGATTCCTGAGTGTCATTGAACACCCTTCACCCCGAAAAACATGAAAATCCAATTGTCTCATAATTCAACGAAATTCGTCTAGGTAACTAGATTTCACGAGACGAATCCAACGGAGAGGTCTGTTTCATCATCCGAGATTTAGAAAAATTCTAGATTTGCAACATGTACTATTTTGACAATTTACCATCTTCCTTTTTCTTAAAATCTCAATTTTTCCTGTGTGCTCACAAATGAAGCAAATTTTTATACTAAGGGCACGAGGTGATCTCCATACCTTTGTGATCCCTCTCCTTGTCTAACTAGTAGTGCATGTGCCAACTACTAATAGACCTCAACATCTCGAACTATCCCGTTCGTTCTTTTCCTAAACCCAAAGGTTATTTTTTCTAACCCTAGTGTTCCTCTTTTTCATGTATATAATTCACACAACACATAGCACACAATCATGTAGCATATTAAGGCACAAAACATGAAATGCATAATGAATGCAATGGTCTAAACCCATGCCCATCAAGCCCTAGGAAATCACACCTATGCTCTGATACCAAGCTATGATGCCCCAAAATCTGAGAGACCATTGATCACCCATCAACCTGCGGAAACTTGTGAATATCATGTAACCCGATACCCCTTCGTTCGTCCCATTCATTGGGATCCATAATTTAACAAAAAATCAAACAGAGCCTCCTTTGTACGGGGAGCTCTATCCAATTCCCATCCTATACATTATACAACAACTTGACCCATCCGGCGGCCCAATATAACACAATGACCGCACTTGGTCTATTTATGAGTAAAAATTGACCACATCAGGCCCATTTATTAGTTCAATTACAACTCTTTAACACATTAGTACATGCCAAAATTAATTTACTCTAAATGTTTTATAAAAATAGTTATAAATACATTCCAAAACTAGTTTGTTCCAAAACTTTTACAAAATAAAATATAAAATCCACAAGCCGACTTTCATCCTCGTGGACTCGAACGAGAACCATCCATCGGTGCAAGTCCCGACTTAGAAATGTTTTTCTCGTGATAAAGGTGAGCCACACCCAATAAAGTAAATCATACAGAGACTACTCCCCACCTAAGTGCACATGCACTGCTTACACAACAATTTTGACATTCACGTTACACTTCCAAGCAAGATATGTAGGTTGGAATTCTATATGTCATGCCATTAAATGAGATGAAACCCACTCATGCACCATACCCGAGTCTTTACCGACTCTCATCATACCCGAGTCTTTACCGACTCCTACCACACTATGTGATGCCCATGTGTGATAAACCGTCATTAATGGATTAAATCCAATGATCCTTTTTGAAACCAAAGTCATTTTTTTACAAACCAAAAGTTTTTTGGATTTTAAACCTCGAATTATCATTTTATTTACAAAACCATGTGTCTTTTGTGGGCAGTGAATTTTCGGGGTCCGACAGTAAGCTCTGCATGCCTTCCAACACTTTTTAGACTTTCACCATTAGAGGTCTCGAAATCCGCCTCGGGTCTTCACCCGAGGGAGTATCTAGCCCTTCTTGCTATTACCCGACACAAATTTTTACCACTTTATTCCACAATGCAACTCTGTTGGGCTTTGCCCAACGATATCAAGCCTACTCACCAATCACCAAGTGAGGTGACTAATTTTAATCATGCACTCACACCAATGTAATGTGATGTTTCCCGTGCATAATGTAATGTGATGCACCATTGCATGTCTATGTCATGCCACATATGTGATGAATATCATATGGACAATATAAACCATACATTTTACCATGTATCATGGACAATTATATTATATACATATAATCTCTAAAACAAACATTCATCCCAAATGTCAATATATTTTAACACATATAAACATTTTATCAACAACAACAATCAAGCATGTCATCACTAAAGAATTCAAGCAATAACACCCTTAACCTCAAGGCTTATTGTGGCATATAATATGCCCACAAAACAGCCCCAAACAGCCCCTAAGGGCCATAAACCTGATTTTTCAACTCAGACAACCCTTAAGGAGCCATAAAACCTAATTTTTCAATCCAAACAGCTCTTAAGGGCCATAAACCAAAATTTTCAATCCAAACAACCCCTAAGGAGCTATAAAACCGAATTATCAGTCCAAACAACCCCTAAGGAGATTTTTAATCCACAAAAAGTAAGAATAAACCAAAGTATGAAGAATCCCTACCTCTTAGAGCGTAATAGAACCGAATAAGGTCTCAAGAACACCTCCTAATCCTGAAAATTTGATTTCCTGAAATCTCCTCCTTTGGATCTTCTAAACTCTCATTTTGGTACCTACCGTAGCCCTCTGAGTGATGAACTTTCACTGGGCTCGACTAATTCCGACATAACTCCATAGATCGAAAAAAGAAGCTTGGAGTTCTCTCTTTTCTCTCCCTTTTTCCTCTCTACGACAAAATAGTAGGAAAATGTGACCTTTTCCCCCAAAAATCTCTTTTGTCTAACCTTATCCACAACTTAAATGCTTGGCCCACGTCGTATCACTTGTCCACAATTGGTCCAGGTCTATTTCTGCCTCGAAACAATTTATTTCGTCCCGATTTAACTTCAATTTATTTTAAAATGAACCTTATTTAATTTATTTTCCACTTTTGAGATTTTTTTTTTTCTTAAAATTCCGTTTTTGGGGTCAGTCAAACGATCGATGCCCTGAAAATCGTAAAAATCCGACTATCTTGGAATTCAACGAAATTCGTCTAGGTAACTAGATTTTGCGAGATGAATCCAATGGTAAGGTATGTTTCACCATCCTAGATCTAGAAAAATTCCAAGTTTGCAACCCGTGATCAAAGCTTGATAATTTACTGCTTTGGGTTTTTTTGAAAATTTTCAAATGTTTCAGTTTTACAACCAAAGTAGAAGGTTTAATAGTATGAATCCATTCATACTCGCAATGCAAGCGTTCCAAGCATATTGCGTACACATCCTTTTTGATCGAGGCGCACCCAAACGAGTGCTAGATATTTGTAAAAGATTACGCGCGTACCTGTAGAGATGTCAATTATCAAAGAAAACTTCTTCAATGCCAGAATTGGCATTTCAAGGCAATGAAATTAATTTACATTAGATCGAGGTGGCAGAGGACAATGATCTTGGTCTTCTTAATGATCTAAATGGTGGAGATATAGGTTCTAATGTAGGAGATGATGAAACTCAATCTGAAGATGAGCTTGAACTTGTTATGGAATCTGAATCAAAAGATGAAGATGATAATGAAAACTTTGTTTATTTGTAGTATTTTTTTTGAAAATGGTATCTAGCCATTATTATTGTTAAAACTTATAACCATTTCATTTAGATTCCCTATCTTTTCTGAAAATTTAAGCCACATGATGAATAGTGATTTAGAAATGTGTTCATTTTTTTATTTATTGCTAACCTGTTACCAAGATACATCATCAATCATCCAGAATTGCGGTCCCAACAACAATTATGGAAAAATATATTGCTCTATTTTCTATAACATATCTTGCTGGCTTACTTATCAAATATATGTTGCTTATGAGTTTAGGAGGCGTGAGTAGCAATAACTTGACTATAAGCTGTTTTGCGCTGGTTTTATTTACAATAGGGACACAAATACTATGTCGGTTTTGTTAAAAATTTTTGATTTAAAAATAAAGGGGATGTGTTATGGCCTAGTCTAATGGTTATCAACTTGTATTTCTCTCTTAAAATAGATTGTGCTGTTACGTTGACGAACCAAGTTTTTTAGGTAATACATATTTAAAGATTTAGTTTTGAGAAATATTGTTTTTTTTTTTTTTTTGGGTGATTTGATCAAAATACTCTTTCAAAAACTTGATTTACAAACCTAGGCTCTCTGTTTGATTATAGTTTTTGAAAACCTTTTTTTGTTTAAAACAATGAGGAAACAAGAAAACACGACATAATGTTTGTTTCCTACTTTTTTTTAATTATGGAAAACAAAGGAACACAAGAACATTAAATTCAGAGAACAAGAACAAGTATACCATGAAAAGTTGTTTCCAAAAAAAAACCTTGAAAGGCTAACCAAGCATGAAAGTGCACTAAGTTATTTTTAATATTGAAATCTAACTATCTAGTATCAATTGCTTGGAAATTTCATTAACATTTTTGTATCCTAGGTGACCCAGCTTTTTATTTTTCTTCCTTCCCAATAAAAATGAGGCTATCTAAAAGTGTGAGTGTTATGTCTATTTCTTAAGATGCATGTACAGATCCTTAAACTAAATAAAGAAGATGACTATTCTGCCATGAACTATTATAATCCACCCATATTGACTGATTTTTTACTCTCTTTGTGAATTGTCACTTTCAATATAAGATCGTGGCTTTATATTATAGTTCTGCTGCTTGTTGATGAACCTCTTGGGTGATTGGTTACTAACCATCGTATGTGCGAATGCGTAGAGGTAAAGGAAGCGGAAGGCAACTAGGTAAGGTAATAATAACGATTAGAGCTTTGAGAGAGTCTATTGATGGAACAAATCATGTACGGAGACCAGAGACATGGCTCCCGAATCACGATCCACAACTTCCTTGGTGCAACCATGCCTCCTCGATCGACCCACAGGCACTGTAATTTAGAATTATTTATCAGCATACATTTGTTGAATCTCAAATCATTTGAAATTGGCTTTGATCAGTTCTTCTGGAATTGACCACTGAGATGCAATCCTTATTAAGAAAAGAGAGTAAGTTTTTGTCAACTTAATTTTCTTCTAATAATGCCAATGAGACGGGTATTGTGAATGGTGTGCAACATGCATTCTCATCATCAATCTGGGAATTTGATTTACCACTCGAGTGCTTTAATGAAAGATAGTCATAATTTAGTCACATTTGTAATTGAGATTGACATGTACTGATACCTTTAGAATACTCCACAGTTTTAAGTAAATCAAAGTAAAAGACTAATAGTGTGATATAAATAAATCCTTTCTTTTGGCTTATATATATATATATACTCAAAAGATTAACCTCAATAAAGTAAACTACATTTTTCTTTTGGCTATTGATAAAATTGCATTTAAAAAACAAGATTATTATCACACTTAATCCATGATTAGCTGGGTTGAAAACTTATAGCGATTGAATTAAAAGTTTGATTAGTAAAATTAACTATCTTATTTAAGTGCATGTTTGGTGGTAATTAATTGGGGTGAGGATTTGATAATGTAGGCTAAGCAATAGTGGTAAATGTGAGACGAGGAGTCCCTATTAGTGGGCTTGTAGTTACTTCCCTTAGTCCTTCGGGGAATTTGAGATGCGGAGTAAAGGTAACGATCGCGGCCCATGTGTCTGACCGGGAAAAATTTTATTTTCTAAAATGCAGAACGGTAAAATTGCGAAATAGTTCGAGGAAGCTTTGAAAATTTTCTACTCGGATGTGAAATGGGACTTCAGTTGGATTCTCTTCTGAAAATCTAGTTGCAGAAATTTTCATTGAATTCGGAACAATTGGAATTTTTTTTTCGATTTTCGAATTAACGGGCATCTAGTGGCGCTCCTAAGGACGATATTTTTATGAGAATTTGGGTTGGAAATACTTCGATTTAAGTCCATTAAAACCGGGTGGGCTTGGCTGAGACTAAAATAAATTGTTTCGAACAACGAACGGACAAGTCCTTGGACACGTGAATGCAGTATGAAGGCCACATATCCCGACTTAAGTGAGTTAAACAAAAGTTAAAAATGGATTTTTTGGGAGAAAACACCAGATTTCTAGTGCGCAGTCGTAGAGAAGAGAGGGAAAAGAAAAAAATCCAAATTTCTCTCTCTTCAATCTGGTTCCGTGGGTCAAATTTGTCGGGCCAAAGAGCTTAAATTCTATCTACTGGAAGCGGGAGCTCTACGCGTGAGTATCGAAAACACGGGGATTTCATGGATTGGCGGGGTTTGAAATCAAGAGTTTCGGGAGTTTGGGAAGTGTCCATGGGACTTCCTAGGTTTCTTCTATGCTCTAAGGGTAAGGGATTCTTCCTACTTTGGTTTTATTCTGCATTCTAGGGGCTATTTGGTTGGGTTTTGTACCCTAAGGGGCTGGCGCTTTTGTTTAAGAAATTTATTTGGAAAATAATGGGTTATGGGAATAGTGCCTGTTTTGACCTATATAATATCCGATTTTTTTGGCTGATTTTCGATTGAAAAATAGTGAATTTGGACTAGTGTGCTCTAAAGTGTAGTAAAGTTATGAAATTTAGGTTAGGCTTTGATTCGTTTTCAGTGCCACAGTACGCCTGTTGGCTAAACTTCTTTGTCAGTTTTTGGAACTGATTTTAGGATGGGAAAAGTGAGAATTTCGATAGTATCGTTCAATGAGTGTAGCTCTATATGAGAACTTGATGTTTAGGCTTTTGAATCACCCCAAATCGGACCTACATAGCTTTCGAGATTAAAGCCCATTTTGGACTCTACAATAAGCTATTTAATGGTTTATGTCAGGATTTTTTGGATTGTTGAAGAGTTAGTTTCTTAACTAGTTCAAACTATTATATGTAGTCTATAAGATTATTGTGTGGAATTTTGTGGGCATCTCTATGCCATAACTAGTCTTGAGGATCAAGTCGTGTTATGACTAAGGTGACATGTTTACAGTTATCCCGATGTGTGTGCTTTCTAACATGCGACATGAGATGAGTTATATGTGCAAATGGTCATGACATGGCTCGATTGTGAGTGTGCCACTACTTGATGAATGTAGTGACCTGTTTGGATAATAATATGTACCAACAATTTTATGCATTATGATGAATTGTTATGTGCAGTAAGCCGTACATGACTTGTGTCATTGGCAGTCATAAAATAGCATGAATGCTGAATGATATGTTTGCGTGGGTTGACATGAATGAAATGGTTTATGAAAGTCATATGCAGGTGATGTGATTGTCCATGACACCGATAGTGGTGTGGATTGTGTTGTCCATGTAGCATTCATTATGCATGTGACATGAGATACATGCAATATCATTGCATTGTGTTTATACGAGACATCACATGACATGGGTGTGAGTGCATGGTAGAGATCGATATCATGTTTGAGTGTTCGATGGTATATAGATTAGTACATGATAGATGACACATATTTGGTATTGATATGGTGACATAATTAAAATCGGGACAACGTCTAAAATAGTCTCACTCTGCAAAAGAAAATGAAAAATAAATGTGTGTTGGGTATACTTGAGAGAGGATAGATACTCCTCGGGTGAAAACCACGATATTCTTGTTTAGATGTGGCGGTGAAAGTTTGCGAAAGTAGCCCGGGAGGCGTGAAACCTATGGTGAGACCCGGAAATTCACACTACCCGCAGCTTTGCGGGACTTAGTAAGTATTGATATCAGGTTAATAAATGGATTTTGATTTATAAAACAAAAAGCTTTTGTTTTGGAAAAATGGTCATTGATGGAACATAAATGACGGTTTTCAGACTTGGCATATGCATGTGTAAGGGAGTTGGTGAGGACTCAAGACATGGGACAGGGTGAGTCACATTCTCATTCATGACATGTAGACATTTGAGTAAGAATGTGTATGTTTTTATTTGAATGTGTTGAATGGCATTACATATGCACTTCAGTGGGGAGTTTCCTTGTAGAAATTATTCCTCTTTGGGCATTGCTCATAGTCAGCGGGACCATATTTCCAAGTGCGGATAATTCATCACCCGTTAGGGTGTGTGATAAAATTTATAGCATAATATAAGCTACTAGCATAGCATAGCTACTAGGTATAGTGGTTCTGAGATCACCTTCTCTAGAGATGGGTTTCTTCGTAGGTATTCTTGATGAGGTTGATGCGGGTGATTTCATTTTGGATATTGTGGTTGTGATAAAAAGAGTTGGTTTAATGGTTAAAGCTGAAAATAAAATGGATTAAATATGGAAATAAGTCCTTGAAGTATGGGATCACTAGGCTTAGGTTCCTTGGAAAATGAGGTTTCCTAGGTCTTTCTCATTGGGAGGATAACATAGTTATCTCGGGTCAGTTCTTCATTTAGCTATAAAAACTCATTGAAATATCCTTGAAAATGGCTGAACTTCCCAGAGCTGTGGTCTCGATCTGTAAAACATGTCTCATGACTCACGCTGTGGCTCATTTGGGATGGCCGCGGACATCTTGGATTTAGCATTAAGTATCCAATGAGCCTAGAGCTTACGAATGACCATTCAAGGTTACTCGAAGGGATCGAAACCTGAGTTGGAAAGGAAAGAATATTAATGACAGGTGAATCTTTGCTTTAAAAACGAAAGCCCTTGGTTTGCCACGGTTCCTTTAACAGTGCCTTGCTTTGGAGAAGGAGATTTATCCACTCATCCTTTGAGAAATCATCCTCAGGGTGTTTGGCTAGTTAGAAAAAGAGAAAGAAAATGGAATAAACTAAAATAAACGGTACTATAAGCTTCCCAAAAACAATTTTCAATAATTGAATAATATTCGTAGACAAAGTCTTCTAAGGGCCTTACATACCACAAAGGCATTAATTTTAAAATATACAAATCAAACACTATTATACATGGAGAAATTGGGAAGAAATAAAAAAAAAAAAAGAACTCAAAAGTCGAATGTAGTAGGAATTTTCACGGGCTAAATTCATGTGCCACAAAAATTTATTGGGGTTGCAAAAATTCCACAACCCCTTGCAGGTGGCTGGTAGCACCTTGCATAGTGTTTTATACCTTTGCCTTCTTCTATGCTTTTTCGACTCTGACCTGTTGGGTTCTTCATGCTTGGTGACATCAGATCCACATGTTGAGATGTATAGCCTTTGAAAACAACAAAACTTACCATAAAATTTGATTGGTAGCCTTACTGCATGAACATGCCAAGCGGGTTAGTGGGCTGATTCACACACAAAAGTGCTTAAAACACGGAGTGTTAAGGGTATGAAACTTGGCTCTTAGTTAGGTAGTAATCCAAATGGTACAAGTGGAACGACGCTCCTTTAAAGTAGTGATTTTGAAGGAAGCGGGATGTGAGACATTTTGTAAACTATATTAGAACAAACTAGTTTTAATAAATGTTACGTATAGAGTGTTGTAAAAGCTCTTGTGGACTATTGTGATATAGTTGTAGTGGACATGGGCGGATGGACCTGTGGCTGGTCATTACTATACATTGAAACATTGGAATGGATCATGGATATATTGTTATATAGGTTGTATATTAGGTAGAGCTCCTTGAACAAAGGGAGACTCTACCAGTTTGTGATATGGATCATTAAATGGGACACAACGATGTGGTATCGAGTTTACTCGAAGTCCACGGGGGTGGGTTGGCGGGTTGTCAGCGGGACCCTCGGGTTTGGGGTGTCACACCATGTGCTCTTTGTAGCGACTTGTCTCTCTCTCATGCTTCATTTCTCTGACTGGGCATAAAGTACACTTTTCATTTTTTCTTTTGGACAAGCTAGTCAAGCCCATCATCCTCATCATTTTTCTTAGACTTGGCTAGAGCTAGAGTTATCCCATTAATTACTCTAATCACTTAACCAACATAAGAAGGTTCAAACACAAACACTTGTCCACAATGTATATAGATCTGGATAAAAATATATGTTCAAGTCATTTTCAATAGAATTTTAAGTCAATTGCATTTAATTATCTAATCTAATCACGACATATTGCTGCTCAAGAAAATGATTTCTTTAATTTGTTTGGTATTAACTTTTCAATACCAAACTAACAAGAAAGTAATTTTCATCATAGGTCATTTTTCGTCACGAAAAATGCTCACGATGATCACCAAGACTTCTCGAAAGCAAATGACTTCACAAGGACGTGGTGATACTTGAAGAACATTCTCATAACACTAAAGATTTGTATTTCGAGGATTTTAAGGTAATATTTCTTTCAAATATGTTGTAATTTTTAAAATATAAAATGAGTTTGTACTAAATTTTTTTTTTTCAAATTTATAAAAATATTTTCGATAGGATCCAAAAAAAAGTGGCATAGCTGATTCGTGCCACGCAGAGGGTCGAGCCGAATCAACAAAATTTGTATACCTAGCCCATCGTCAGAGTCAAGCTAATGCAGATAGTTGCTCAGGTCGAACACGGATGGGTTTTCATCCTAGGAATGATTTGCATAAGTGTAAAAGGTAAGGCTTTTGTTTGGACTTTGGATTGTTTCAAAAACAAGGAGGAGTTTGGAAACCGACAATCAGAAGACCGAAAGTGATGTGTGAAAGGTAACTTTGAAGATTGTCACTAACTTGATAATATGTAAGTAAAACAATTGTCCTAGTTTTATCCTCGCATATGACAAGCAACCTATAGTCCAAGCCATAACCGATCTTTGTTTAACTAGCAAACCTAACCCTAGAATTCACTCCGTATTTGAGTCAACATGTGTAACATGCATCTGTTAAGCCCTTTCGCCTTTAAATCCTAACATTCAACATCATTTCATATGTATCAGAAAGACCATCTAAAAAACCATTAAGCAGCATCTAGCAAATAAGTATACACTGATCCTAAAGCATGGTAAGTATTGGCCAAATTAATGACATTAAAATGATATTCAACCCTAGTTTGAGAAGATGGAGCCATAAATACAAAGACTAGAGGACTAAACATTAGAGGACAACTCCTGAAACGCCCACAACTGCTTGCTACCTTCCTCTCTTCAAAGAAAAGAGCTTAGCTCAAGCATCTCTTGAGCTGTCATCCTCAAGAGGGTGTTCGCAGCCTAGAAAATAAGAGAAAGATGAGAGAGAAGAGAGAAAAGCAAACCCTAACTAAAGCTACGAGACTTTATTTACAAAATGAAAACTGCCCAAAGATTTCTCCAATTTCATTAGGTTACAAAACCATGGGGGTTTATATAGGCCACCCATTTATGTGAAACTACAATAAAGCCTAACATTTTGGCTAAAATTAGGGACAAGGGAGTAATACACCAAAATGAAGTCGGTTTGCATTAATTACAAAAGTATGACAAGGCAGTGAATTTCGCTAGGCACAAAAATTTCGCTATGTAGCGAAAATTTCGCTGTTAGCAAAAATTTCGCTTAGGAATAAATCACCAAGAGATATAAATCAAAAAAATTCTCTAGGCATTGGCAATTTCATTATTAGGCGAAATTCCCTTCGCTAGCTTAGCTTAAATTTTTAGGTGATAGCAAATCGATTTTTTCGCTAGGAACACAGAAATAAAATCCTTGGTCTAATGAAATTCACTATTAGATTGCGAAATTTTCGCTAGATTACAATTGTTAGATTGCTAGCTTTCAAGCAGGATTACAAATTTTCGTAATCCTACTAAATTTTCGTAATCTTAGCGAAATTCCCCGAATTGCTTATTCACCATTACCTACGCTTCCTCTTCTCGCATTATCTAATTGACTTGCCTCATTCTATCTTTGATTTTGGTATGTTTGACGGCTGACACCAGTTCACCTTCATGGTTCATCATATGTCTCATATCGAACTCCCAAAGTACGCAGAAAAAAACCCGCGAAACAAACTAAAAATAACCTCTAAACTAAGATGTTTATACTAAGAACATGAACACTTCAATTATAATTGATATGATTAGTGCGCAAAAAGCACTCAAACCTATCTGACATAGGCCTGCACAAGACTTTCGGGGTACTCAATCACACCCCCAACCGAAACGCTGTTAACCTTTAGCAATATAAAACAAAAGGAGATGTAATGTAGTGATTCTCAAAAAGTTTATGATTCAAAAAGGTTTATGTACATATAAACAGTACCTTTAAACTGGAAAAATGACACCAAGTTTGAAACCGCCATAAAGAGCCAAACCATACAAGAACAATTTCAGTCAATATTGGTTCCATGATTCGAAACCACCGAATTTCCACCAAAGTCTAATGGTTCTTTATGTAACCAGATCGAGCCAATAAATTGTAAAATTGTCCCCTCCCCCCCAACCTAGCACTGGCATGGCCTTAAGCTGTTGAACAACCTAGATAAGGATAGTTACGCTTTTCTTTCTTTATTCAACTACAATGTGTGGTGCAATGCTTAAAACTGACTTCACCAAAGTCCGTAATCGGGGTCGACGACTCTAACCAATTAAGGTTTAGGCATCGAGCCAAAAGGATCAATGACCACAAACCTTCGTGCTTCACCTCGACTGTATGACTTCTCGAAAATCAAGCACCTACAAACGTTAAACTCTACCTATCCACCCACATGTAACGAACACTAAATCGATGACCCCAACCAATTAAGGCTTAGGCATCGCAAGGCTTCAAAGGTCACATTCACCATACACCCTATGCAATCGTTCGTTTCAAGGCAAGGCTTAATGACTTTATTTTTTCTTTTCTTTTTTTCTTTTGCTTTTTCTTTCTTTTTCCTCGAAGACTACATCGTCTTCAAATGTGGGTAACAAACCTATCCTAGGTAGCCAACATGCCTAAGGTCATATGCAAAGTGAAAGGAAGAACTAATTTGACAAATTTCTATTGAAACACCAAAAGTGCAGAATTAGCTTAAGGGAGAAATGTCTAAGCTGGCATGCCGAATTTCAACTGACTGTAAATTAAATCTAATATGGAATTTGTTCTAACATAAAGGTGACAAACAGTGGTTTCAATTTATCTGGGCAATTCAATTGCCCACTAAAGCAATTCAATTGTCCACTGAGCATTCAATTGTCTATCACGACAATTTAATCATTCAATCAAGAATTTAATCGTCCACTGAATTCAATTGTCCAATTGAAGCAAAAACAATTACTTAAGACGGAGGCACAAAAAGGATATGCAAAAGTGTATATATATACTGAATAGCTTTTGATATAGCCAAAGTGGCTAGTACATGCATATCAAAGCTAAACATACAAAAATATCACCGCTTACTACGGGCTAATACATGGAATCTTAATCAAAATTAGTAGCAAAGCTGGATAGCCGGTAACTATACAAAATCATAAGAAACCTAACCACCCACCGCTCGTGGTGGTGGTTTTGGCAGGATCAAGCCGCCGCGTACTAACACATCCAAAGATGCGACGCCGCCGCTGTAGTTCTCCCTCTGATCCTAACACGAGGAAGACCTGTGTGAGTCACCGCTGCAAAGATGGAGGACACCGAGTCAACTCTCATCCCGGGTCAGCTCGTGGTAGTCGCTTAACGAGCATAGCAGCATCCATCACTCCAGCTATCTCTCTCGAACTGGCGTGAACATACTCAGTGAAATTCAGCCAATAGATGGGCCAAAATCAAGCCGCGTCGATGTAAGATAGTAGAGGAGATGGCGGGACATCCGCGGAGTCGACTCCTCCCAGATCTCTGCCCGGCAAGGTGCATACTGCCTCCCCGCGGGGAGTCCTCACACCGATCCAGACTCCCCCGGTCCCACAGCCTGAGTGTGGAAAGATACTGCATGGTCATCACCCGGGCTCCACCGTAAAGAACCGTAGGGCATCTAACCCTCATCTCAATCCCTGGCCCTCCGGAATCCTAAATGCCTGTAACTCGCAGAGTAGGTCCCAGATCAAGAAATGGAGACTCTCTCCGTCGCACTGTGTCCTTCCTGACCTTCCTCGAAATGCATCATGAGGTCATCACCAACCGAGGGACTCGGAACTAATATCCCTCTCGAGATCCTGCAAAGAGCCTCCCAGATGTGGCTCCTCCGCGCACATACGTCGTAATGGAATAGACTGGTTCGGAATAAAATGAATAATCGCTGAACATCCGAGGCGGGTCGCCTCCTGTGCATCGTCCGCTTGTGGTGTCTTCGGGCCGTTGATCGAACCATCTCGCTACCGAAGCCTGGGTGGGCCCAATCTCTATAACTCCTCCCCAGATTGCCTACGCAGATACGCAGCCTAGCCGCCGGAGATATCTACGCCTGAGTAATTCTGGGCTGATCATCGATAGAGAACTGAAGCTCACGCGGACCAGCTGCTTCCTGAGATGTCATCGAGTGATAAAACTGCAAAGACCACTGTGGTAATAATACCGCCTCAGGTCACGGCGCGCATAGAATAATCCTCAATCAACCTCAAAGAATCCTAACCCGGGATCGCCTCGCGCTGACGTCGTGAATGACTCATGAAAATCTCGCGTGGAGCCGTACATTCCCCGGAACGGGGTTCCCATTTAACAACGTCTCGATCCGGAGGCAAGACAACCGAGGCGATATGCCGCCCAGAGCCGATGTGGGATCGGGTGGATACCAGGCCGGAGGAAGATGACTCGCTCAGCCCGGCGCGGCCCGCTTGGAGGGCCGCCTCCATCCTCCTCCGAGGCACGTGACGGGCCCGGTCCCATCCGCGTTCGTATCTACGAAATCCCCCGAGGCTTCTCGTGCAATCGCCTGGGACCGGTGACGGCATCGACGGACCTAACCGGGTCCCGCTCTGCACTGACCGACCCACGGCCGAAGGACCCACCCCGTGGTGGTCCATATCCGAAATCAACAAAAACTGATTGGAGGCCAGGCCTGACCGATGTTGTCTCGTGTGCAAGGGCTCAGCAAAGTGGGAATGACTCAGGCTCCTGTAGCAACCTCAGTCACAAAATCGTGTGGCCTCGTACACCCGGCAGTTGAAGCCTACCAAAGCCTCAAGAGTGGCAGTACTACTAAGCAATACAAGCCCGCACGTTGAGGACTGTGGCTCAATCAAAGAACAGCACAGAGCACGCTGGTCAGAAGGTCAAACACGTGGTAGTGAACAGAACGCACAGTAAAAAGGCAGAAGCTGCAGGCTTCTAAGTAGGTCAAGTTCGCCATGGCCCTACAGAGATCGGGAGTGGCTCTAACGGCGCTCGGTGGTGGCTCGGTCACGCTAACTGCAGCGGAGCGCATTCGTAGGAACCACGGCGGCAGAGGCAGGGATGATTCAAGAAACTAGCCAGAGCGACCAGGGTTTCGGCATGGAGGGAGAGAACATGAAGTGATCTAATGGCTAACCCTCCTGTGTTTAAATAAAGCCGGGCGGTGAAATGGCGGTCCACCTACACCATTTTTCGCTATTTAGCGAATTTGGTCTAAACCTGTTTACCCATCCTCAGAATCGACTCAGTGGTTATATTGATACCATAAGAAATTAAAAATTTATAATAAGAATTATTATATAAACTATAATTAAAATTTAATACAAAATACTAGTATGTATACAAAAATTACTAAATATGGAAAACCTGTTAAGCTAAAAATTTTCTAAAATAAAATAACCAAAAGTATTAAAATCGACGATTTAAAACAAAAGCAAAAATGTCAACTAATTCTGGGTTTGGGAACACCGAACTAGCCTAATTTCCAAAATTTTACTCAAGGAGGGTCAAGGAGAATGATCTCCTCAACCCCCGCAGCAGTCTCGCTAACTCCATGTCATGCCCAATTGTTGACTCGGTCCTCGCGATGATTTGAATCGATCAATTGGCTGTTAGCAGGTCAACGCGTGACCACACTTCATCTCCTCGTCGCCTATTCCTTTGCAATTCCCGGACACTTTGTTTTCCCGCATGTCGACCATTTGAAACAACTTCATCGTAAATTTGATTTTTCATTTCTAGAAGTTTATGTTGTTGTTCAAATGAAATATGTTCAACTCAAGGTCATGTTACTAAAGGTAAGTTGCATGACTCCATTCCTATAGCTTGATGATCAGACTGGTCAGGCTTAAATGGTCTTCCTAGGATGATTGGCACATGATTGGGTTCATTTGCAATTGGCTCAGTGTCAAGTACTACAAAATCTTACTCGGGTAGTAATGGTCTATTTTCACCAAGACATCCTCAACTATCCCCAGTGGATTTTTACCGATCTATCTTTTTCAATGATAAAGGTGGGATGTCAGGGTAGGCTTAAGTTCACCCAAACCTAATCCCGCTGGTACACGTATCACTGGGCAAGAGGTTCACACCGCTCCTAAATCAAGCAATGACTTGTCTATGCACCCCAATCAATATTGACTAAATCGAGATCCCGATCCTCAGATTTGACTGTGGTTCTGCTTTCGATTATGGCACCGACTTGTTCAAATGAGAAATGCCTTTTCTCAATGCCTAATCCCTTCTCGATTGCAAAGATCTTTCAAAAATTTTGCATAGGCAGGAACTTGCTTGATTATGTCCAAAAGAGGTAAGGTCGACCTTCAATTGCCTTAGACTTCTAGATGCTTGTTGTCGAGATGCCTCTTCTCGCCTAAGTGCTTCAGGTGGAAAATGGAGGTGGCATGTCAGATTTCTTGAGTCCTCTTCAGAAAATGTGTTCTGGCTCCATTTCTACTTCATTCCTGTTTCTTCAACAGGTTTGGGCATGGGCTGATCAACCTCTTTTCCACTCCTCAGGGTGATTATAGCCTTCACCTCATCCATTCCGAATTTGTTAGATGATCCTACCTCATGGATTCCCTTTGGGTTTGGCAATCGTCAGAAGGGAACCTTCCTTTCTTTGTACTCCAAAGAACTTGTTGATCTTGGTGATTGAATACTGTAGGTTATCAATTTTCTGGGTTCAAAGGTTTCAGCCCATCTATTCTCTTGTTCGTTGTACTTTCTACAAAGATTCAACTTTTTCAGGCAAGCCAGACATTAATTCCTTTTGCTCTTCCACAAAGTCGCTTACTACCTTACTCAAATTTAAACGGCTTGTCTATAGAGATGAGGATGGTGGCTGGTGGTTGAAATTGGAACCAAACTGCGGGTTTGGCAACCCGGCACATAGGCAGGGGGAGGGCTTCCAGAAAGGTTAGGTGATTCCTCCAATTGGAATTGTAGGTATCGGTTATGGCGTGATCGCTGTGGTGGCTTGTATCGACCTACAACATTTGCACATTCCGACATCAAATCCTTCATCAAGGGGCCATAGACATCGGGGTTTCACCGGATGTACAGGATTGAAATTAGTGCGTAGATCGCTTGTGCAGATTTTCGGGCCACGCCCGCACTTCCATGGAGCCTTTTCCTTCAAGCCCCCACTTTCCTAAATGGCTGAACGCTTACTCTACGTCCTCGAAGTAGCGCAGTATAAACCTCCTCAGGTCATCGAGGGCCCCATTGTTTCCATTTCCCTGGTTTGGCCTATCCCAACCCTTAGCGTTTCACCACATGATTTAAAAAATCCATGGCTTCGCCGTGGATGCTTACTAGAAAAAGTCTCCCTCCACACATGGTTTCCAAAAGCCGCCTACGGCGTGGAGAGACATACCACCATAGAAATGGTTTACCAAAGATTCATGTATCAAACCCATGGTGTGGGCATGCACCTGATGGTCTCCATAAATCTCTCCTAACACCGGAGCAAAACCTCTCACCATCTTGAGCTGCAAAGGTATAAATTTGTCTTTTCCAAATTGTTATCTTATGAGCACCAAGAACTTCTTCGCATTCTCATCATAGCCTGCTCTTCAATTTCTAATGGTTCTGTGTCTTCAAAGTGAGTTTAGCCAAATCTTGGCCTTGTCCTTTAGGGTCGCTGGAAATGCTTTCAAACTTTTAAGCAAATCCATGTCCATCATTCCTTCCTTAAGAGTGCATACTTCCTCAAAATCCCTAATATGAGTGTGTATGGATTTTCATTTTCCATACCATGGTACGTGGGGAGTAGGTACTAAGTAAGGCCTCACCGCTACTCCATAGAGGTATGATGCAGAGGGGCACTTAACCCTAGGAGGGTGGATGTGATCCCTCATGGTTCTATAGGCACTTGATTCATCGGGGACCTCACGACCACTGCTCTTCGTGCAAACGATCCATGAGTCTGTGTACCCCGACTTCACCGCTTCGTCAATTTGTGCATCGACTCCGCACGACCAAGGGTCTCATCCCACCGGTGCATAAACACCTATTACACAATTTCAGAGACAACAAAGAGCACAACCAAACTTGCAAAAGGTTATGATTATCTAAAATAAAACTAATCAGATACAAACAAACAAACAGAAGCACGAAGTGATGAAAACTCAGTACACGCAACTGCTTACAAAAAGAGTTGCAAGGGTACTTCACTTGTAATGAGGATTACAAGTACACTTCAACTTATCAAACGTAGTTTGGCACCATCCCCGGCAACGACGCCATTTGATTCGTGCCACAGTAGGTTGAGCGGAATCAACAAAATTTATATACCTGTGTTTCTCCCTACCGCCGTAGTCGTTACCGAAGATAGCGGTCTAGGGTCGAACACGGGATGGGTTTTCATCCTAGGAATGATTTGTAAGGGTGTAAAAAGGTAAGGTTTTTGTTTAGACTTTTGATTGTTTCAAAACAACAGCAGTAGTTTGGAAAATCGACAATCAGAAGATCGAAGTGATGTGTGAAAAGGTAACTTAAGATTTAGGTCACTAACTCGATAATATAGCAAACAATCGGTCTCGGGTTTTATCCTCGCATTATGACAAGCAACCCATAGTCCAAGCCATAACCGGATCTTGTTTAACTAGCAAACCTAACCCTAGAATCACTCCATTTGAGTCAACACAAAACATGCATCTACAAATTCTTTCGCTTAAAAATCCTAACATTCAACATCATTTCGGCTCAGAAGACCATCATCTAAAACCACAAAGGTATCTAGCATTGGCATACACTGGGACCCTAGTTATGGTAAGTATTGGCCAAATTAATGACATTAAATGATATTCAACCCAGTTTGAGAAGATGGAGCCGTAAATACAAAGACTGTAGTATCTCAACATAAGGAGGACAACCCGCAACTCCGCCCACAACCAAGCTTAAGTACTCTTCCTCTTCACACAAAGAGGCTTAGCCAAGCATCTCTGGAGTTGTCATCCCCAAGAGGGGTAATACAGCCTAGAAAATAAGATGAGAGAAGAGGAAAAACCAACTAAAGCTACTAGACTTTATTTATAAAAATGAAAACTCGCTCAAAAGATCTCTCCACTCTTTGCTTAGGGGAAGTTTAAAAACTATGGGGGCCATATGCAGGCCACCCATTTATGTGAAACTACACAAAGCCTAACATTTTGGCTAAAATTAGGACAAGGGAGAATACACCAAAATGAAGTCTACATTAATTACAAAAAGTATGACAAGGCAAAGAATTTCATTATGCACAAAAATCTCAATATAGCGAAATTTCGCTAGTTAGCTAAAATTCTCGCTAGGTATTAAAATTTTTAGTAGCCGAAAATCACCAAGATATTAAGATCAGAAAATCATTAGGCATTGGCAATCATTAATGATGGTAAATTTCGCTAATTAGCGAAATTTTTGTGTGATAGCTTAAATCGATTTTCGCTAGAAACGTTGCAGAGCGAACTGGTCTAGCGTACTCATTACTAAAGATAGGATTGCGAAATTTTCGCTATGATTGCGAAATTTTCGCAATCCCAGCGAAATTTTCGCAATCTTAGCGAAATTCCCTGGAATTGCTGATCTTCACTGCATTGCCTACTGCTCCTCTTCTGCATTGATTTCCATCACTTTGCCTTCATTCTATCTTTGATTTTTGGTATGTTTGATGGCTGACAATTGAGTTCAATCTTCATGGTTCATCATATGTCTCGATATCGAACTCCCAAAGTACGCAAAAAACCTGCAAAACAACCAAAAATAACCTCTAAACGGCATAAGCGATACTAAGAACACCTGAACACTTCAATTGGCATAATTGATATGATTAGTGCGCAAAAAGCACTCAAAACCTATCTGATATAGGGCTCAAAATAGCACTTTTTGGGTACTAATCAATAGCCAAGATTCTTTGGGAGAAATAGGAAGCTATTAGGTACAAGAGTTTCATTTCGATCGTTAAGAACGTCAAACGGAAGTTGACCTATGTTTCTGAATATATTTGGAAGGCATGAAATGATGGATTCAATAAGCCTGAGTACATAGCAAGAGCATGACAAAACAAGCTAAATCTGCAAGCCGGTGAACCTGCCACTCATACCAAAGGATCTATCACACATTCTTCACATGCAAGGCATGGTTAGGTTTTTACGATAAGAAAATTTTTTACAATAATATTTTAATTGTGTGATCGTATTATATAGATTTTTTGTTTTGAACTCATAGGAACAAAGTTTGGGAAATAAGCCTACATACTACAAGCTATTTATTCGCAATCATACTAAAAGGAGTGATGGCTCATTCGTCAATGAGAAAGCCAAAGCTTTGAATGTTAGCGTCTTAATGAAAATTTAATGTGTTATTATATTAATAATAATTCTTTCATTACTAAATTTATAAATTCTAATGTGATGTGTTGTTGGGTGTAGGATGATTTCATCCGACTAAGGGAGGAGATGTCCAACCAGAGGAGGGGTCGTCCGAACCTCGTTCAGTTGATGACAATGAAATTTTTGTTAAAAATGTCGGGGGAGTGAAGAAATTGAGACTATACAGTATTGGCTCTGAAATATCAACATACTACAGCATTGCCTCTTTTAGTGGCACTTCACTTGTGAAAGGTCATAGCCATGAGTTGTATGGATCAATCATAACATGTGTAGAAGAGAATAAATCAAGCATGTGATCGTTTAAGGATTCAGACCGGGCACTTCAAAAAATGCAAGAGCAAAACAAAAAAATACAGGAACAAAACCAAAAAATGTAGGAGGAGATGCAGAGACAAATGCAAGAGCATGACCAAAAATTCCAAGAGATGCAAAGACAAATGCAAGAGCAAATGAAAGCATAGTTGGACACTTTTTTTCGCACACCCTTAAGAACTCCTATCAAGTGACAATGACGTCTATATTTCTGATACTAATATTACCATTTTGTTATTTAAGAATACTATTGATTTTATAATTAATTAAAAGTATTGTGTATTTCAACTTATTTAATGATATCTATTAATTTAACCACTAAACTACATCTTAATGATTGCATATAATTGGCTTTGAATGACAATAAGATCAGTATGAAAAGTCAAGACATGTCGGTAAAAAGTATTAGTATATATGACAGAATAGAGATGAATTTTTTTCGCCTCTCTAATTAGAAATAAAGATTCCAATTTTTTGTCTCTAATTGTGGTAGCTAGAGACTTTAATTTTCCGTCTCGCATTTGAGACAACTTCGTAGACGGAAAATTTTGGTTCATAATCTAAGACTTTAAAATTGCTTCGATTAGGAGACAGATTATTTTCGGCCCATGATTAGACACTAATCATCTCGCCTATCGAGATTCTAACAAAACCGTCTATGATTAAAGACGGAATTAGTCCTTGGGAATTAGAGACAGATAATAATTCGTCTCTATTTAGAGGGGGAAAATCTCTCTATTTAGAGGCAGAAAATCCGTCTCTAATCTATCTTTAATTGCAGACATAATCTTTCCGTCTCTGATCAGAGACAGATTAGAGACGAAAGGAATCACGTACCAGTGTTTTTAAGACCAAAAATTCCTTCTGAAATTTCATTTCCAGACAGATTATAGACATAATTGTCTGTCTCTAAATGGAGGTTTTTTTGTAGTGTTACACTTCTCCAGCATGCTGCCTATTTTAATCATGTGGTCCATAAAAAAGATACATATAGAGTGATGACGTTCATTTTTTAACCATGCATTAAATGATTCGACAACATTTGTCATCATTTTGTCCTTTTTTTTTTTTTTTTTTGAAATTTAGGCATTGCCCAATGCTCAAGTGGATTTTTTCAACCCATTTACCTAAAACTTCATTATAGTTTCGTAGCTCAAACAAGTTTTCATCATAATCTTCACCCCTATATGCATATGCAATACTATCGAGCCTTTGAAGTGCACATTCTTACCCTTATTCCCTCTTATGTTGTGCGTTGTGACAATAGTACTAAAATTCTCTTTCAAATGTCGATAGCAATAGGCATGATTTTCAGCTCCAAAGATCTTAGGAACACTAAGCAAAAAAGCAAGATGTCTGCCTGATATAATAACAACTCCTTCTCTAGGACTCGTCTTTAACTTTTCTAAAAACCATGACCAATCTTCATAATTCTCTGAACTCATAATCCCACATTCCAATAGGAACATACAATCACTAGCATCATATGTGGTTGCCGAGAATAATGCACCACCATATGGTCCACTCATATGTGAAGAGTCAATAGCTATGATTGGTCAGCACCCTATTGTAAATCCTGATGATATTGGCGAGTAATGAATTTGTTACCGAAATTTTAATTTCATCACTCGAATGTGTTAGCTTGGATCACGTAACTGTGATTTTAGTTTGACAATTCTCTCACACATCCACAACAATAACTTGTAGTAATATTTGGGGATCTCATATATTCATTCCTTTGCATCCATTGCTCGAGAGCTAAGATGATATGGGATCTTCTCTTGTCCATAGTTGATTCTAATAGGGTATTCCCTCTAACAGTACATCAATCCCTTCTCGCTTGGCAAGGTTCTAAGGTCGACAGAAAACGTAAGAGAGTATGAATGGCAACCTCCCTCTGTTTATTTTGGACATTATGGAAGGAAAGGAACAAGGTGGCTTTTGAGAACGAGACCCCTTCTATTCACAAGTTGAAATCTACTTTTTTTTGTGTACCTTGTGGTCGTGGGCTAAGTTGAATAGTATTGATAATTTAGATTCTTTGGTGGATTTTTTACTTGGTCATTATAGATGACAGATGGTTTTTTTTGGTTTCAGATACCCTAAGTGTACTCCTTGGGAGCCTCAAGCCCTTTTTTTTATCTATATATTGCTTTTTACCAATCAAAAAATTATATATTGGTTCCTTTGTCTTCTCCTTCAAATACCAAGCTTGATTATACGTCAATCACAACCCATGTTATCTAACAAAATCTTTGCATATTTGGCGAGGTTGATATTCAGGTGTGGAACGTATGACATCATCAATCATTATAGATGCACAATTGGCTCTAATTGTAGGTTGTGAAGAGGCAACATCATCCAAACCATGGTTATGGGTATTCTTAGACTAATGAACTTGAACAACAATCGCCGCACTACAAGGGTGATAATTGATTTTCCATGGACAATTGTCAATAGTGCATACTAGGCTCATCCACTAGGGAGCATTCTTCTTGAATCTATATCGAAATCTCTTAACTAATGACATCAAATACACAGTATCACAAAACTTGAAAGCATTTCTAAAAGTTTGTCCACTATTGAGAATTGCATTAGAAGAACGCATCTTTTGGAGCTCATTTGGATGACTCTGCACGTCTATGTGTGAATCCTAATTACTCAATTCTCGACGTGTTCCTAGGGCTACCCTTATCAAACGACGAGCTAGTTGCCACCGTTGAGGGTATGACGTGTAGAGAATTTGATTCAATTATTAGAGTAATAACACTGCAATATATCAAAACAGATAATTGAATAAGTAAACACATACCTGACTTGAGTGTTTAACTTCAGAGGTTAACATGTGACTTGAGAATTACTTCATAGGTTCAGGTTCAGTGATGTTAGGAGATAAACATTCAATTGAAGATACATAAACCTAAGAATACACATCATTCCATCTAAGCATGCTCATGTAAGAAGCATCGTCACATAACAGGATCAGCGAAGATGGATCAAATTTGACAGTGAATTCAAATTTCACTAATTCTGGCCGCATGTTCAATAGATCACAAACTATTGATCTAAATTCATCATGTGACATATGTTCATCAATCTCAAGACTAAAGTTGTGACCACCAATGTATTGAATGGTTCCATCATCAACCTTCACCAATCCCCCCCTTTTTCCCGTAAATAAGGCAAAACACATCAATGTCCATTATTCAATTTCCAGTGTTTTTCATAGTTAAAAAATAAAATTATTATATCACACATTATGAATTACGCAACGTTTGTTTGCTTCAAACCTGTCACAAAAATTAGTGTAATTATGGATAAGATGAAACTAATTCTAAGTACCCTCAATTGCACCTAAGGTTAATATGTGTAGTACCAAGAGTTCATAAAGATTGTACCTAAATTTAACTTATATGGCACATATGGTTTACTAATTAAATATACACACAGGTTCTATGGTAGCACCTATGGTATACATGAGTATTACCTATAGTTCATTTATATGGGATCCAAGGTTGTACCTAAGTTTTTATCCAATACATTTAGAGTTTGTACATAAGGTTAACTTATGTAGTACCTAAAGTTCATAAAGGTTGTACTCAATGTTTAATCATATGGTACTTACAATTTACTTATAATAAAAACAAACAAGTGCTATTAGTGGCACCTATGGTCTTGTTGGTTTGTACCCACATTACATATAGATTGTACATAGGGTTCAAATGGGTTGTACCCTGGATACAATTTGGTCAAATTTAGTGTTAATCATAGTAGTACCCAGAGTTCATAAAGGTTGTACCCAAGGTCTAATCATATGTTACTTCTAGTTAACTTATAATAAAAATAGTGATTTTATCATTGTTCTTAAACAATGTTGGAACCTAGAAATCTAGAGTTCACACAAATAACCCACATAGAGCATAGCGATTCAAAAAGAACACACACATACACACATTTGCATAAAATAAAAACCCTAGATATCCTTGTTCTTAAACATTGCTTCCAAAAAACACAATATGGAACAAATAACCATCTTATCATTATTCTTAAACAATTTTGGAACCTAGACTGTAGGGATTCAAAAGATCACACACATAATACATTTTCATAAGAAAAAAAAACCCTAGATTTTTTAAAAAGATAATATTGTTTCTTAGAGGTTGAGAGCTCAAGCTGGAGGGCGAGGAGACATTGTGAATGTATGAGAGGGATTGGTAGAGCTTTTGCCGAGATACAGCTTTATCTAGTCTTAGGTCGTGCTTTGAGGAGAAACCAAGCTTGAAGATGAGAGAGAGAGAGAGAGAGATGAGAAAGATAGGGAGATGCAAAACGAGTTTACAAGAAGAAAAGAGGGAGGTGTGGGGTTGAGGAAGAAGAAGAGGGAAAGGGGATGGGTTATTAGGTTTCAAACGATTTTGGCTCAGGTCTTGATGAGTATATTTTATACTCATTTTATCCATATGTTTTGTGTGTTATTTTGTAGTTTTTATCTATAAATAAGCGTTCTAATGCTCTAAATGTTTATTTTTATGATTAGGTCAACCATTTGGTAGAATGAAGCGAAAATGAAGCGAAAAAGTAAAAAAAAAAAAATCAACAAATTTCACATGCAGAAACAACTACTGTATTTCGATCTTTTCAACTGTATAATGACCCTCTCATGGCTCCGATATTTATATCGATGGATAGTAGACTTCTCAAGCTTTTTGAAAAAGCCTTATTCGCTTAATTTGGACATCAAATGATCAAGTTATAGCTTTAGAAGTTGAAGGAAGAAGAGAAGAATACTTAAAAGCTGACTAGTTGACACACTTCAGTTGATCTCAGCCTTATCAATGTTCTAAAGTGTTATCTCTAGCCATATCTATAATTTAGACTTCAAGAACTTTCCGTAGACATCAAGATTGAGGATTCAGAGTCCGATGACAAAGAGCACCTGAAGTTAGGAATGCAAAATAGGAAGTTCAGCATAAAGCACAAGAGGTCGACCGATTGGTCCCAAACGGTCAACAAGTTTTACGGGCGCCATTTTCAGCGCCCATTTGCTGAAATAGCCCATTTTCAAGCCATTTTGATGGGGACCTATAAATATAACATTCTAAGGCTTTAGAAACAAGTCCCTTTGGGTGGAAACACCCTAGGGCAAAGCTCTTTTGGGGGGAGAACAAGATTTTGGATTGAAGAAGATTGAAGAGAAGAAAATGCCTTATCATCTAATTTATTTTCTTCCTCCTCTTTGGATTTTCCTCTTATCTCTATGGTTGTATTTCCTTCTAAAATACTAGTTTGTTTTCTTAGGGCTAAGATGCAGCCAATGACATGAATGTATGAATTCTCCTAATTTCTATTGATTAATGCTTTATTTCATATTTATATTGAGTATTTCATTTCGTACTTAATGCTTGTGGGTATTTAGATAATATTTGCTTGATTTATGGCTTGATTTGAGACTAAGAAGTGATGATTAAACTAGACCATGGATGATTTATCATTTAATTATCATGAGATAGAGATATAAATGAGATTAGGTGTGGTATTGGGATTTCTAGGGTTCAATGCATCCTTAATTATGATAGTTTGAGGCAGAGATGCAGTATAACCTTTTTCTAAAGGTAGTGTGTGGATGCTCAAGAGAGATTCACATATACATTGGAGAAAGTGTCATCCTCATATGAAAATGAACATTGATTGATTGGAATAGGAGGTTCATACATGATTGCTTAGGTGAAATCTATACCCTAAGGCTTTTTAGTCTTTCTTAAGTCGTTAGGACTTTGCACGCTTGTTTAGTTTATTTTGTATTTTCAAGATTTTCGATCATACGAACAGAGTCTAAGCTAGATTAGAGTTGGTAATTAATAGTCAATCCTCGTGGGAACGATACTCTTACTTACTTTCTATATTACTTGAGGCAACGCATGCACTTGTTCACATAGTCGTACATTTTACAAACATGCACCACGCCTATCAGGTCTTTGTATGTCAAAAAGTGGCAAGACGAGAGGGAGATGTTTGAGTCGTGTTAAGGCTTGTGGGTAAGATGAATGGAGGGTATTTTAGGAAGACAAATTTGTTTTTGGCACCTCATGGACTCTTTATCAATTATAAGGGTTCTTTATCAATTATTTTATTCAAATAGGACTCAATAGCTTTGGATAGTAAACTTTGGGCATAAATTCTTTCAAATCTTTCATGCTAGGCCACATACATGTTTCTCCCATAATTTTACCCTCTATAGTTTTCAGGAATAACTTTTATTCGTTTTACAACATTTGGATTGATTCTCTATTGGCATAATAAGATAATTTCTTTCTCAGATTATTTCCTATTTCAAAATTTTAACCCTACCCGATTGTACATTTAGCATGCCGACATGACATTGATTTTGAGTTTAAAATAACTGCTGCATTTGAAAAAAGAAAGATAAAATTAGTTTGCTATGAAAACTATTAACCAAAATGATGCGCGATGCCGCTGTCGGAGACATAGGCAATTGATTCCCAAAAAAAATCAAAGAACTCCTGAGCTCACAGTACCTAGGAACTCAATGCGCTCGACGGCAACAACCATTACTAACCAATTTCATTTGCCACTCAATGGCAACCCACTTTATTTCAACTTCATCGCTCTGACGGTAACAATGGATTTGAATCATTTATCGTTGTCCATGACAAACACACCGTCAGCTAAATTCCTCGTGACTAGTGGCTTTTCCCCGCCTCTTCCTCCCGCCACGTCGTCGTCGCCTCCTTCTCCACCAGCCCTTCACCACGCCGTCACATCACCCTGGTTTCTGCTATTTAAATTAGGTATCTGTGAAACAAATGGGATAGCTCATACTAGTTTTTATTATCACCTTCTTTTCTGCCATGGAGGCCTTACGTATTGCAATGTGCTTTGTCTAATAGTAACAAATTTTGACATTTAATTTTGGAAGGGTATTCCTTTTTCCTCTTAATCAAATGTAAGTTTATTGGTGTTTTTTAAAAGCTGCGGATTGCTTTAACCCTTTCATCTATTATTAGCTCAACCGATCCTCAAAAATTTGTGAAAAACTCGAGGAAGAAGAATTGTAAGTGTTATAATGATAAATCGAATTTCGTTATAAGCAACGATATTATATCAAGATAATGTCATTAACTCGTATATATGTGTGTGTGTATATATTGACATCAACTTTTTGGTATAATTTTAATATACTAGTCTCGTATTGTACTGAAAATTCACACATAAAGGCTAGATTTTTTTCCTTATGCTACAAAAATTTGGTTCAAACCAAAACAGAAAAAGAAAGCTACTTTTTCTTGGCTTAGGAAGGCCACTCAATTCGTTGTAATTATAAAACCATCCGATTGGAAACCGAGGACACTCTAATTGCTTTTATAGATGTGTTTGACGATTATCATGATAATGACATCTCATATTATTTAATTCATTTATGACCATTTTGTATAGGCAAACACAGTTCCACAAAATTCGTGATATGTTACTAAGTAATGGACAAATATCGAGACTAAAAACAGATGTCAAATATGAGGGCGTAAAAGCTATTATTGCTTCGATTATAACGATGGAATGTAATGCTTGAACAATTAATTGATATGATATACTAAAGACAACCATTGACAAACTGAGGTTCAAATTAGTACTCACTGTGCGGTTCCTCCATATGGAAATAGGTTCCGAACCTTCCTCGCAGATGGGATGATTAGCAGGCGCCTAATGTTGAATCTAGTTACCAACAACTATTGAGGAAATTTGAATCAGATATTAGTTGTTCGAGTCAAGGCACAATTGAACCAATCTCTGGTGGCCATGTAGATTTATTTGTTCATGACAATTACAATGTCAGACACCCAACTACCGCCATGTTTAGTCATGTCCGCATCGGGATACCTGTGACCAAATGGAGATGATGAAGACAGTGCAAATGAAGAATGTAATGATGAATATGATGAAGATGTTGATGATGAATGTGATGGAGATGATGAGGATCTTGAAGTTGATGGACATGCATCATCTTTCGAACTTTTAACCAAGTTTTGGAGAATGAACAAGGGATATATGTCTGTTGACCGGACCATTACACATGTACAAATTTATAACATTGTTGCCAAAAGACTATTAACTAATCCCCGGCAATAATGCCATAAACTTGTTAAGGACAACATCGATAAACAGTTATGGATCAAAACACCTATTCAAATTTAAGACTTATTATCCAAGGACTATCAAGCCTAATCCCCAAGATGTCCTCACAAACTCGAAAGGTGAGTTTCTTCAACTATCATGTTGATTAAAAGATATTTTTGTAAGAGAAAACCATTTTCGTGTGTTTTGATCCAAAGATAGCTCCAAGTACTGTGTCGACAAGTAATAAAATGGATTTATGTCCGCATATCGATCCCACAGATCTCAAGAATTTTTCTAATCAACTACCCCAACTACTTAAGCTCCATACTATTTCGACGAGATTACGATAATGAGATTTTCGTTCGAAAAAGCCGAAAATAATGATGTAAAAGAAAAATGATTGAATAACAAATGAATTGAAGATTGAAATTTCAAAATAACAAATTTAGATTTAACAGTTATCTCTAAAGGAAACATTGAATAATCGCCTATCATGGGAAGAAATCAATTCCTACAATTGCATCAACTTTTGTTTTCTCGAACTACGTATCTTTAAAAACTAAATTCAAGGATTAATATAGTGACCGATCTCTCCAACCACACGCTCATCAATATCTCACCATAATCATTTCTCTCGAACACGCAGGGTGAGATAACTACTTTAAATCTAGTGTACCTTGTTCCTGGTATTTTTCTTTCTCAATACTTCATACCCAATAACATGGACTGCACTGAGCCCTTCCAATTTAGTCATTGTTTAGGCTCACAGACTATACCGGTCTCCTCACCTCAAAATTAGAATAAGCTTACTTTTCCTTGATTAGATCCTTCATAACACGGATCGAATTCACTATTCACTGAGGGTGAACTCTCAGATACAATTTAAATTTATAACTCACCTGGGCTCCCTACTACATGCAGAAGAGATGCATTGATTTAAATATACGCAGCGCATTAGATCAAGAATAGGTTCAAATACCTTCCCGAAATTGCTTACTCTTAGAATGCCTTCTTCCGTGTCACCCGTAGGGCCTCCCGGAAATCGAAGCTGTAACAACCTCGTTATACAAGAGACCGAAATTGGGATCAATTCCAAGATACAAGCAAACCAAAGAAGTTTCCATTTAACATCCGTTCACTATACGATAAATACCGCAGAAAGATTATTTCGACAATAACGCCAATTCAATGGAAGCCGGGTTTAAATTACTGATTATACCATACATTGGCTTACGATCATAAACCACTCAGAATCTAAACTGAAATTAAAATCCAAATTTGCTCGAATTCAAAACAAACTGCATTAATTTTAAGAAATATAAATCGAGATTCAAATGCAATCCTTTACAAATTAACGTTCACAAATCCAAATTAGAACTAATTACAAACTATTCTAATCTTAAAACTAAAATGGAAAAGAAAAACTAAAAAAAAACAAAAGAAAAGAATAAAAAGAAAATAAAAATACAAGAGCCTTCAACCTGCATCTCTTCGTCGCCAAGAGTCGCTTCTGCTGGTAGCGCCGTATTTATGGGGTTCGTTGGGCCCCAATTCCGACATTCTTTGTGATTTCCAAGTGGACTGCCCATGTGCCATCGCTCGTGTCGCGACCTCAAACCCTTGTCGCGACATCGCTTAGTTTGGCACTAAGGTAAAGATTTTATCAATAAGCCGCGACATTCCTCGCTTTCTTTGAAAGCATCTTATGTCGCGATTGCGAATCAATAAACGCGACATAGCCATGTCGCGACATCGATTTCTTGTCGCGACATCAACTTTAGTCTCTGCAACTTTGAACTTATGGTTTCTGAGGTCGCGACAGCAATCTCTTGTCGCGACATCAACTTAAGAACTGCAATCTTCAATGGTCATCCCCGATGTCGCTGCGACATCATTCTATGGCTCCACAGTTTCAATCGTTACTTCGCGATGTCGCCATTATCATTCTTTGTCACGATATCACTTTATGCTTCGTGTTTCAATCGGTGAGCTGACGCCGCCACATCGATCTTCTTTGTCGCGATATCAATTCGTTTTTACGCCTTCAATCGATGGTTTCTCGACGCCAGCGACATCGATCCTTTTTCGTGACATCACTTTATGCTTCTGCAGGTTTCAACTGATGGTTTCTAATGTCGCGACATCGATCTCTTGTCGTGACATCACTTTATGCTTCTGTAGGTTTGAACTGGTGGTTCCTGATGTCGCGACATCGATCCCTTGTCGCGCCATCAACTCATGTCTTTGCAGCTTTCAACTGATGGTTTCTGATGTCGCGACATCAATCTCTTGTCGCGACATCAACTTATGTCTTTACAGGTTTGAACTGGTCGTTCCTGGTGTCGCGACATCAATCTCTTGTCGCGACATCAGCTTTAAGGAACTGCAACCTTCAACTGAGCAAGTCTCATGTCGCGACCTCGATCTCTTGTCGCGACATCAGATTATGTCTCTAGAGGCTTCAACCGTTGCCTCGTGTCGCGACGCCGCCCTCTCGTCGCGACAACGCCTTAAGTCACAACAAGCCATATTTTCAAACTCCCGTTATACCGCCAAGGCGCTTCTTCACGACCTCCATCCCTTGTCGCGACATCGACCTTCGTCGCCACATTACGATGTGTTGTCGCACATCATTCCTAAAGTTCCCCGGGTTAGTCCTCGCCTGTTTAACTTGTGATGCCTCGTCGCGACCGATCAAATTTCCTTCAAATTTTCCGATGTCGCGACCGCATAATGGATCGTGGCAAGTCCAAACCGCAACATTAGTTACCTACCGCTTCATTTCGCCGCCATTTTCCTCGATTTTACTCCACCGACACGATTTTTCCACGCTTTTCTTTCTTCTTTCTTTCACACTCCCCTCGTTAATAACAAATTGGTATTTCTTCATATTTCGCATATTATATCTGACAAAAACCAAAACAGAAAATGGATTAAAAATGATGACTTTAAGCTCATCAAATTTCAAGAACTTAAAGTTTTGCTTGTCCTCAAGCAAAGGAAAGAAAGAATTGTTTGTCCTCAAACAAAAGGACATTTTTTCTGCCTGCCTTGCAAGAGGGCAGCCAATTTGATTGAAATACAAGGAATGCATTGTTTTCAGACATCTAGCTCAAGTCCGGGGCCAAGGTTAGTTTTAATCTTATAGTATACAAAACTAGACTGCTTGAAATTGTTTACAAACAACATAATCATTAGGATCCTGTTGAATAATAAATTATTTTCCTTTCATCTTCATATCGAGTCACTTAACTCCTAAAGTCCTTCACGCTTTGATTGTTTCCATATTTCCAAATTCCATAGGTTTGTTTTTCATATCGATTCCACTAATGTAGGTAATTCCAAATCTTTCAAGATCAATCAGTCTGGGCTTATATTGTTAGGCTCGGGTAATGGTTAGATGGAAGAATTTTTGTGTTAAGATTACCCCGAACCTTTTCTCCCTCTACGCTCTTTCTTTCTTGTAGTTTCTTTAATAAACTCCCCTAAACTTCGTGTTTGGGACATCTCTTTGATTTCTTCAATTTAGAACTGTATATCCCCTATTTCTCACTTTTAATTTAACTGGGGAAATTTCCTTTGTTTGTCACCCTTCAGGGATAGTGCAATGTTTTTTACCTTTTAGCTTTCTACCACTCTGCTTAACTTTGGGTTAGAGTAGCCCCATACTAGATGGCATTAGTGGTACTAGGTGTGCTCAAACACCGAGAACTTTAATTGTTCAAGAAAGTTAGCCACAAGATAAAAACTTATCCCTATGTTTTCTTTTCTATTGTATTTTCTCGCTTTTCGTTTTTCTCTTCATTCCCTTCTTTTTTTTCTTTCTTTTTTTATATTTTTTCCTTGAGTTCCTCAAAACATATACTCCCCCAAACTTACTTTCTTCCTCCCGAGTTCCCGGGCAATCATAGGTTCTTTATCGAAGGATTGATTTTTAGGATGGGTCAGGGTTTTCATTGGATTATTTTTAAAAATAAGCTTGTTCGCTCACCCTCTCTAACTAAGGTATATGCATCAACATATGAATTAGTGATTATTAAAATGGCTCAAACTATCCAAGAATGGTCAAGATCATCTCTCTTTGTCACTATATCACCTAGATTTTGCCTCAATTACTGTAATCTAACAAATTCTAGAATTTGGATTGAATAGCGTGAGACTCAACTATAAGGATTTCCTCGATCATTTTTGTTTATGAGTAGTTAAATTAATTTGATATTCAACAAAGTTCCTTGACTTATCTGGGTAATTCACAAACCTGTAAAATATGTTTTGTTCCTTCTATTGTATTACCTTCCTCTATTCTCGACTTATCGCTTAGACTTAAGTCACTTTTGCACTTTGCATTTCAATCGTATTCATTCGCCTTATTTTACAATTCACTTATTCCTAATCTAACAAATCTTTCATTCAATTGCGCCATTACATCTCAACGCTTTATTCTTGAACTAATCTACTTTTATTTTCCTTAACTATGCAACCACAAGGCAACACAAAATTTAACAAACCAAAATAACACAACACCATTTCAAATTTATCATTTTATTTCGATTCACTGTAAATGTTGAATACTACGCATGGGCTTAGAGAATAAAGAAGGTCATTGGAAGAAGTCTATTCCTTTCTTTTGAAGAGGCAAGAAGATATTAGGGGAGCTGTGTCTAGGGTATTCAATGAGCTGGGAATGGAGGGAATTTCATTTCCTTTCTTTCCTTTCTCTTCTTAGTTTCCTTCTCAATCTCGATCTTCTCGAATGAAGATCTCATTGAGAGATCAACCTTCTTTCTTTTAGCCTATCTTGTCTCTTCCCCAAGCCATTCATTGTAGCCTTCCATTTCGCCTATTATTTCCAAAAAATCTGGAAAGATTGTTGTTAATCAAACTAAATTTAGCCATTCTCTCTCGCTCGTAGGGACTCCATCCTTTGCTTCTGCCCTATCATCCAAATTTTATTCTCAAAAATCTTTGCACTCAGAGTAAAAATTGAATCCCTTTATTTGTTTTCCCAATTTGGCTTCTCGTTTCGCCTCTCTTTCTTCATGATGGTTAGGAGTCGGTGAATCACGCCAAACTGATTGTTATAAAAGATTCATGACTCACTGAAGCTTCTCAGAGAAGATCGCGATTCTTTCCTTTCATTTCTTTCAGTCTCTTGTCGCCGAAGAACCTCTTTCATCTGCTCTTCTTTTCATCTTCTTCCCATTGTTGATCTCTTTTTAACTCTTTTTCATAAACTCCTTCCCGAATTCTTGTTGCACATTCCACTCTTTTTCCCTTCTTCCATCTTCTTCCTCGACGTAATCGAGGGCCTCCATTATTGAATTGTTCTCTCAGGCTCCCGAGCCTCAAGCCTCCGAATGTTCTGCTTAGTATGGGGAGAACTAGCTAAGGATGGAGAAATCTAAGGGGGCTTCTTTCATCCCCGCCTTCATTGTCTCAAGAATGTGAAAGTATTATTTTCGTGATGAGTTCTCGGTTCTCTTCTTTCGCCACAAATGGGTTTCTCTCCTCGGTTTCCAATCTCAACACCCTTTTCTTGGTTTGTCTGCCCACTCCGAGGAATGCATCGCAGGTTCTTCTCTTCTTCCTCCCCATTCCTCCATCTTGTGCTCCCAAATGTGCAAACATATCACACAAGGATCGCCCTGAGTCTCATGGAAAAGTCCCTCATCTGAGAACTGTCATGCTATCTACAGTCAGATTTATCCCTTCCACACAAAGTTGATACAGACTGCAGTCCTGCCCTCAATCAATATGGAGGCCATGAGCTGACCAAAACAAAAGCCAAGAGTTAACCATGCCTTAATTTCCTTGGGCTGAGGCTTCGTTCGTGGTTTCGGTCCTCCTTCCCCTTGTCCCACTTGTGCTTTCTCCGTCATGAGCTTTTGGCAATTCTTAAAATTTGCTTCAAGAGCTTTTGAACTTGGACCCATGCTGTGCCCCCGCCATTCCATAGGCTTCGTTAACGGCCTGCTCCATACGGTACACACACTCCGACGACCACAGTGGTCAGTTTTCCCGCCTACCGTATTTGAATAAAATTCTCTTTCACCACTCCGCTTGTAGCTCGACTTTGATGTGCGTGAAAAGCTTCCCAACCTCTTTGTTCAATCATCTCCTTGGAAAGGGCACAGTTCTGAATCCTCTTTCTCGATACGAACCCTTCGCTACATAGTGCTTCTTCCAGCTAATAAGCCTCCTCGACACAAAAATCTTCCACTTCTTCTTCTGCTTTCTTCCTTGTCCTGCTCTTTCTTCTGTAAACTCGCCGGTGCTTCGGTGCTTCTCGGTAAGTATCTTCTTCCACTTTCCTTCTTCCCGTCTGATTTCTTCTTCTCGGTCGCACATACTCCTCCATGATCTCTTCCAAAAGTTAGGTACGAATGAGGTTTCAAACGATTTGAAACTAAGGAAAGTTTTCTCGAAGATTTTGAGAGCTAGGTTTTCGTGAATTAGAATCATGAAGTGAGATGAACGGTTTCGAAAGTGAAGGAGTGGGAAAAGTTTTCTCCAACAAATGCAATTCAATCAAGTTTTTTGTGGGCTAATTATTATTTCACACTCGCTTGTCGCGACATCAATTTCGCCTCACTTTATTTAGACATTAGTGTAGCATTTAAGAGAGTGAGTAGTTGGCACTTTCGATTCTCTTTTATGTCGCGACATACTAAGTTTGTCATGACATAATTCAGTTTTTAGGTATTGCTTTGCCCCCGTCGTGATTCCTTGCATTTTCAAGTTTTGCTATGTCGCACTCTGCCCTTAGTTTAATGATCTCAAAACTTAAATTCCTTTATTAATCTCTATACTCCTTTATACATTTATTCTGTGCATTCCAATCGAAATTCAACAAGCAATTACTATATTTATTGTGTTTGGTTAGTGGAGAAAGCGCCCCCTTTCGTCATGTCAGACATTTCTCGCGTTAGTCGGAGGTGTCCCTGAGTTGCTTTTCACTCATGTCTTTTCAAACTCTTTGCGTGACGATACCGCATGATTCAAGAAAATTTAATTAAACTACAATTAACTTCTCAAAATTAAATCTATCTTTATAAGAACTAATCAAAACGAAATGACTGAAAAAAAAAATTCAAAATCTAAAAACAGAAACTAAATTTTCTATGGGTTGCCTCCCATCACCGCTTCGCCTGAGTCCTTAGTCGGATTCTGTCGTTTTGGTTCTTCTTCCTTCTAGATAACTCCACAGCTCTTCCATTCCTTCCCTCCTCGCTAATGCTTCGCCTTGTCCATTGACTTTGAATTCTTCTCCAGTATCTGTCCTTAATGTCACTGCCCCAAATGTATTGCTTGACACCACTGTGTATGGTCCACTCCATTTGGATTTCAACTTCCCTGGGAACAATTTCAGTCTAGAATTAAACAGTAGAACCCGTTCCCCTGGCTTCCTCGAACTCTTTCCTAAAGATCCTTTGATCATGCCATTTCTTTGTCTTATCCCTTGTAGATTCTAGCATTATCATAGGCTTGTTTCAATTCTTCCAGTTCAGACATTTGGAGCAATCTCTCTTCCCTTGCGCGAAATCGGTTCAACTTCATGCCCACATCGCTTCATATTCCAATTCTGTAGGTAGTGACAGGAGCTCATTAAAAACAATTTTCAGATGGGGACATTCCAATGGGGAGTTAGAAAAACTCAGAAGCCCAAAGTGCATCATCAAGCTTCTTGGAAGACCAATCCTTCCCCGGCTGAGTCTCACGCCCAAGTATTCTTTAATCTCCCCCGTTTAAATTTCGCTTGTCCATTGGTCCGGGGATGATAAGCTAGACTCATTACATGCTCTTGATCCCATACTCCGCTTCATGAGTTTTAAAATATTTTGTTTGCAAATGGCTTCCCCCCATCACTAATGATAGCTTCGGTGTTCCAAATCAAGCCAAAATATTTTTCGCAAGAAGCTCACAACCGTATTAGCATCATTCCTCGACAAGTTATCGTCTCACCCATTTGGAACATAATCAATCGCTAGCGTGATGTACAAAGTTCCCAAATGATGGTGGGACGGTCCCATAAAATCTATTCTATACATCAAAGAGATTTGCACCACATTATACCTCTGGGGGGTATTTCATTTACGTCACGATATTTCCACCTTGGCATCTATCACAATAATTTAACCCACTCGAAGACAATTCTCAAGATATAATAACAAACCCGTATCGAGTATCTATGAGCCGTTTTTCTCCTCGAAAAATGACCCCCATATGGTGATGCATGGCATTCATCCGTAATTTTGCCTCGTCTCATTTTCCGCACAAATCTTCTTATTATCATGTCGCCGCTCTCTTTTAAATAATAGTGGATCATCCTCAAATATAATACCCGCCGTCAGCTTCGAAGTTTCCTTCTCATGGTAATCGATCAAGGAACTACCTCTCCACAAGCTAAATAGTTCACAATATCAAGATACCATGGAAGTCATGGAAACTTAAACGCTTGCTCATCCGGGAAGTTCTCCGTCAAGATACTCTCTTTCTTCGCCAGTTGTTTTCTACTCTGACAAGTGATCGCCTATCACATTGCTCCCTTTATCCTTGATCTCCAAGTCAAACTCTTGCAATAACAAAGACTCCACCTTATCAATCTTCGCTTAGCTTCCTTCTTTGACATCAAAATTTCGATCGCCGCACGATCGCATTTAATAACATGGGATCCCAAAATGTATTACGTTCGAATTTTCACAAGCAATACTATGACTAGCATCTCCTTTTCGCTTAAGAGCGAGTAATTTTCTTGTGCTTCATTGAAGGTTCTACTAGCATAGTATATGGTCGCTAATATTTTCTCCTTTCTTTGCCCTAGGGCTCCATTGCAAAATCATAGCATCACACATTATTTCAAATCACGATCCACGATGCAGTGCGACCATTATAGGTGCTTGAACCCGATTTGATCTTGATTTCTTGCGACCTTAGAAGTCATGAAATTAAACCTTGTATCCTTCTCCGATGTCTGCATAGTGGTCTGGCTGTTTTGAGAAGTCTTTGATGAATCTCCTATAAAATCGACATGCCCCGAAGCTTCTTACTCCTTTCTTGTGTGGTAGGTGAATGCGAGTTTTGATAATGGATACCTTGGATTGGTATACTTCCGATCGATGGCGAAATTTTATGCCCCGAGAACAATACCTTACGGTACCATAAAATGGCATTTTCCCCGATTCAATGCTAGTGTTTGTCTTGGCATCTTTGAAACGCTGTTTCGGGTTTCTTGAACGATCTTTGGATCATACACGGTGAAGTCATCCATAAAATTTCCATAACCTCTTCCAACGAATTAAAAATATTGACATCATACACCTTTGGAATGTAGCGGGAGCGTACGGCCCAAATGGCATCATACGAGGCGAAAGGTACCATAGGGGCATGTGAATGTTGTCTTCTCTTGGTCCTCGAGTCTGTGTAATCTGATTGTATCACGAATACCCATCGAAACAAAAATGAGGGTGTCTGCTGTCGTCAACATCGTCAATGAAGGGCAAGGAAATGATCCTTCTGGTGTTGTCGTTCGGCTTCTGTAATCAATGCATACCCTCGAATCCCATCCGTTATTCTTTATTGGAATCAATTCATTTTTCTCATTGCGGATTCTGATCGCCCACCGCTTCTTTGGAACCACATGGAATTTGGGCTCGCGAGACTATCACGAAATTGCATAGATAAAACCTGGCATTGACAATTTGAGTACCTCCTTCTGACCACTTCGCCATCCTTTGGATTCGAGTCTCCTTTGATGTTCTCTGAGATGGCTTTGAAGTTTCTTCTAGCGAAATTTTGTGCATGCAAATTGATGGTGATACCGCTAATTCTTCAATGGACAGCTATAGGCTCTTTATGCTTCTTTAAGATTTTTTAGCAACTCACGTTCCTCGGCATCAGCGAGTCTAGCGAGAGATAATCCAGCAGTCTTCTCTTTGGTGATTCTAAGTAAGCATACTTGAATGACTTGGCAAGCTCTTTCCAACACTAGCCCCTCTTCTTGGTTTCTTGATGAATTTCCCCTTTTTCATTATTTTCCCCTTTGTCATTTATTTAGCCGAGGCTCGGCTTACAGTTTCTATAGAATGAAAACTATTGTATGGACAATCAGAGTAGTCATCTTCAATATATTGGGAATTTATCTCTTTTCATTGATAAAAATTTGAGCATTACAATCATTGTGAACATCAGAGTTGGAGATATAGACATCATCAACTACATTGCAATTTCTCTTGTCTATATCTATATTACATGCTTTTGATCAAAGTTGGCAGACTCCTCTCCAACCCTCAAGGTAGAACTCCTTTTGCATGTCGATCGGGGCAGCTCCGATGGCTAGGAATGGTCTCCCCCGGTGCGAGGAGTGAGATCTTCTTCCATGTCGAGAATGATGAGTCTTGGGAAAACAAATTTCCCAACATTGACCGACACATCTTCCATGACTCCTTAGGTTTACCATCGATCACAATGCGCCATTTGAAGAGTAATAGTGGTGGGGAACCTTCTCCCCAAACTTAATTGTAGCAACGAAAGAGGCATCAAGTTTATACTAGCTCCACAGTCACAGAGGGAAATACGGAATTCAACTCGCCTCAGTAATTTTAAAGAAATTGCTTAAAACTCCTGGATCCTTCATCTTTTACAGCGATTCTTTCTTTATCACGGCCTTTGTAGTAGCGGTGAGATTCACAATCCCTTCTTCTACTATCTTTCTTTTCTTGCTTTCGGCCTTGTCCTTTAGAATTTTGCATAGAGTGGCATGCGAGTCACCAACACTGTAGGGCATATTGATCTCTAGCTTGAAAGGTTTTCAAAAACCTGGCGCTCCTCTATCTTTGATTTTAACGGTCTACGTAGATGGGACTGTAGTCTAGAGCCTTGGATATCCTTCTTGTCCATTCCTTCTTTCTTTTTCTCCAGTCTTCTTCCTTTCCCAGGCTTTCTTCTTCTTTGAGCTGTCATTTTTTTCTTTCATCTTTCTAACTCCTTCCTCCAGTGCCTGACCCCGTGCAGTCTTTGGATTCTTCTTTGTGTCACTTGGGAAGGCCTTTCCCTCCCAGCTGCGGGGTTCAGGCGGTGCCTACTGTGTCCTCCCGGGTTCTTAGGGATGTTGGTGGTGAAAATTTGAGGGGAGTGGTAGCGGTTGCTTCAATTTGCAAACTTTTGTTCATGGAGGTTGTGACTTCTTATTATCCCCCGTAAATCTGACATCTATTCTTGAAAGATTGGGCCCTCCTCGACCTAATATTCATTTAATGTTCATTTCCTTCTTAACATTTGTTCTTTGGAACCTTGGTATTTCATTGATAACCTGTTGAGGTTACATCCATGCCTTGGGCCTTGTGAAGCCCCTCACCATATGAGAAATTCTCATGGTTTCTCGGTGTTGGGTGATAATGTCTTTGCGAGGTTAGTATTGGGTTTGAAATGGTAGTTTCTTGGCTCGCGAATGTAACCTCTTGACATCATCGAATTGTTCTTGTTGTCTCGGCCTTCCTTTCAATAACTCTCTTTCAATTGCTCTATCTCATGGGCAGTGTGTGTCTTCCTTTCTTGCTTGTCCATCTTGTGCATAATGGCATCCAACTTGGCCTCCATGGCTGCCATCTTGCTCAGCTCCATGATCCCACCTCTCTTGCTTCCTCTTGAAAACTTCGGAAGGTTTTCATATTACACATTGCTTGAGGTCCTCATTCCCGGCTCTCTTGCCTCTTGACCTTTTCGTTTGAATGCTCCATGACATGAAGCATCAATGATCCTTTGATATATCATTCAAGGCATGATATACAATGTCCATACGAGTCTTGGTCCCATCATTAATTGGACATCTTCTCGTGTGGGTTGAATCTTTCCACAAGCCATCTTCCCTCGCTGGAACACAATGATTTCCCTCCTTCTCTCTCGAGGTGAGGGTCGGGGAAAGAATCTACCTGGCAGTGCCTCTACTAATCCTCCCAAGTCAATGTAAATCCATACGGTGGCATTCATACCATGAAGCCGTCATTCTGCAGAGAATGGGAATAGATGCGCTTTGATTTTAATTTCCGTCTCACCCTATCCAACTTTAATTGCATTGTTTTCATCCGAGAAATCTTCCTGTGTGCCTCGTCTGGGGTCCTCAGGGGATGACCCTCAAGAACCTAATGCCATTTCATCTATCAGAATTAAGGCCAGGTTTATGTTCAAAATTATTTGCATCAATAAATGGTCGCCCTCGATCAAGCAGAGCACTCATCTCACATTACTCTTAAGTCCTATAGTACGTTGATCGAGGCCTTCTCAAATTTCGCTTCTATGTGCTTCATTCCCGATCCCGTCTTTCATCCTATGTTGAGTTTTCTGCCTTCTTTATCTTTCTCAAGCCTTCCAGTGTTCTTAATTCGTGTCCATTGAATCGACGGTTCTCGCTTCCTAGTGCATTAAGATTTCAGCCCTCGAAATCAAAACACACTTTACATTAATAGGATTAGTCCGGTCAACAAATATTTTCTAATATGGTTTGCTAAAGGTTAGTGGCTAAAAATAACCACGCTTGAAAAGCTCATTTTTGTTCTTTTTCAAAATGTCCAAATTAAGTATTTCTTTCTGTCTCGAATATTGATTTACTAAATTTTTCATCCCTGAACGCGCTTTACAAAACTGTTGAACGGGACCATTACACATGTACAAATTTATAACATTGTTTCCAAAAGACTATTAACTAACTTCAAGAATAATGCCATAAACTTGTTAAGACAAATATCGATAAATTGTTATGGATCAAAACAATTCTTATTCAAATTTAAGACTTATTATCCAAGGACTATTGTCTAACTCTCAAGAGGATAAACCATTAAACTTGAGTGTGAGTTTCTTTAACTATCATGTTGATTAAAAGATATTTTTGTAAGAGAAAACCATTTTCGTGTGGTTTTGATCCAGTATACTGCAAGTGCACAGGTCGACAAGTAATAAAATGGATTTAAGTCCAGATATCGATCCTACGTAGATCTCTAAAAGTAAGAATTTTTCAATCAACTACCCCAACTACTTAAGCTCCATACTATTTGGACGAGATTACGATAATGAGATTTTGCTTCGAAAGCTTGAAAATAATGATGTAAAAGAAAAATGATTGAATAACAAATGAATTGAAGATTGAAATTTCAAATAACAAATTTAGGGATTGCACGCTTATTCTAAAGGAAACATTGAATAATCAAATATCAGAAGAATCAATTCCTACAATCAGATCAGAATTTTTGTTTTCTCTGAACTACGTATCTTTAAAACTAGTCCAAGGATTGAATATAGTGTGACCTGACCTTCCAAACCACATTAGTCATCATCTCACCTTAATCAAGCTTTCTCGAACACAGAGGGTGATAACTACTTTTAAATCTAGTATTTGTTCGCATTTTTCTTTCTCAATACTTTACACACCCACAACATGGACTGCAGACTGAAAGCTCCTTCAATTTAGCCATCATGAGGTTTGCAATTATACCGGTTCCTACCCTCAAAATTAGAATAGCTTACTCTTTCCCTACTAGATCCTTGCTAACACGGATCGAATTCACTATTCGACCGGGAGGTGAACTCTCCAGATACCTCTTAAATTTATAACCTCACCCAACTCATTCCTGCCAAGTGAGAAGAGGATGTATTGACTTAAATATACAGAGCGATTAGATCAGCAATATCAGTTCAAATACCTCCCGAAATTGTTTTTACTCCCGCAAACGCCTCTCCGTGTCACCCAGAGGCCCCCGAAACTCGAGCTGCAACAACCTCGTTATGGTACAAGAGACTGAAATCGGGATCAATTCCAAGATACAAGCAAACCAAAGAAGTCGATTTAACATCCGGGGTCTAGCTATAATGAATAAAATACCCCCAAGAGAGATTATTTGACAAATAACGTTAATCCAATCTTGCTTCAGCTTAAATTACTCCATTATACCATAATACTGTCATCAAGTAAACCACTATAAACTGAATCATGTCTAAAATTCAAAATTGTCTGAATTCAAACAAACCAGATAGCACTTTAAGAAATATAACCGCATTCGCCAAATCCTTTACACCTAACGTTCAAATCCAAATTGTAACTAATTACAAACTATTCTAATTTAAATTAAAATGGAAAAGAAAAAAACTAAAAAACAAAAGAAAAGAAAAGAAAGAAAATAAAATACATGAGCCTCAAAGAACCTGCATCTCTCTTCAAGTCGCCAAGAGCTGCTTTTCTGTTGGTAGCAGCTTCGTATTTATAAGGTCTCTGAAGTCGGGGCTTCACCCGATGCATTCTTCAGGATTTCCAAGTGGACTGGCCCATGCTACCGCTCAGTCGAGACCTCAAATCCCTTGCCGCGACATCGCTTAGTTTGGGCAATTTGTTGCAAAGATTATCAATAAGTCATGACATTCCTTTGTTTTCTCGAAGCATCTTATGTCGCGATAAGGAATCAATGTCGCGACATAGCCATGTCGCTATTATCGATTTCTTGTCAGCGACATCAACTTTATCTCTCGCAACTTTGAACTGATGAAAGCCTCGAGGTCGCTGATACCGATTCGTCGCGACATCAACTTAAGAACCGCAATCTTCAACTGGTCGCCCCTCGGCGTCGCGACATCAATCTCGCCGCGAAGATCATTCTACGGCTCCACGTGCTCTTAACTCGGTTGCCTCGGCGGCCGCGACATCAATCTCTCACGCTGAAGATCACTTTATGCGTGCTTCTCGCAGTGCTCTAACCGTGGTTTTCTCGACGCCGCTACATCGACCCGTCGCACATCAATCTCTCTTTGTCTTCTTTGCAAATTTAACCTGAGATGGTTTCGACGCCGCGACATCGATCCTTGTCGCGGACATCACTTTATGCTTCTCGCAGGTTTGAATCAGCGGCTCGATGTCGCGACATCGATCCCTGTTTATTATCGCCATGTCTTTGCAAATTTTCAATCGATATTTCGGCGTCGCCATTATCAATCTCTCGTCACATCAACTTATGGCGCCTTTACAGTTTGAATCGTGTCGCCTCTCGTGTCGCGACATCAATCTCTTGTCGACATCGCCTTTAAGGAATCGCGAACCTTCAATCGAGTAAAGTCTCATGTCGCGGTTCGATCTCTTGTCGCGACATCGTATTATGCGTCTCGAGGCTTCAACCGGGTCAGCTTCGTGTCGCTGACGCCGCCTTCCGGCCGCTGATGCCAACGCCTTAAGTCACAACGCTTTCATATTTTCAAACATGTTATAGCTCAAGGCGCTTTCTCGCCACGGCACTTCCATCCTTGTCGCATGATCACCTCGTCGCACATCACGATGTCACAAGATATCATCTTTATAGTCTCTGTTAATTCCGCCGCTTTAACTTCAGATGCCTCGTAGCGACCGCAGATCAAATTTCCTTCAAATTTTCCCCGATAAGTTCGCGACCGCATTAAACGATCTGCAAGTCCAAAACCGCAACATTAGCTACCCAAATACCGCTTTCATTTCGCCCGCCATTTTTCCTCGCATTTTTACTCCACCGATTGCTGCATTTTTCATCGCTTTTCTTCTTCTTTCACACTCCCTCGTTAATAACAAATTGCGAGTTTCACATTTCGCATATTAATTCATTCCTCGCATGAAAATCAAAACAAAATGGATTAAAAATAGATGACTTTTAAGCTCATCAATGTCTCTGCACAAGCATCATCTTGTGATGTATCAAATCACCTAAATGATGAGACATTAGATGAGTCATCCCTTGCTCATTATCACTTACCACCAACACCTCAATTTCAACATGTTGAAAACCTGGATAATGTTGTTACAAGTTATCAACTCCATGGTGATACTACCTGCTATTCTGAATGAGACCTGTGAATCGCCAAGTTTTTAATTTGAAACTGACTTGCAAGAGGATGCAAAGATTGTTAAATTAGCACACCAAGAGTTTATTGTCGCATCCTCAAAAAAATTGCTCGCTTTAAGACAAGAAGGCAAAAGAATGTTATTGTCCATGGAATCTTCCACAGTGCAATAAACAGGAAAGATATTTTTATTTGTTATCAAAAATATACTAGGCTATATACTTAGTGTCAATCCTCGCTTGAACCGACCATCATCAACTAGACTCGAACTTGTCATGTTCGCGTAAAGTGCAATAATTAAGGCACAATTCATCGACCACGATCGCTTATTCAAGCAAGTGTGTGATGGAGAAATGGAGATAAGGAAATATCATACAAAAGGCGTTGGATGGAAAGCATAAAGCAATTAAACGTTTATTTGCGACTTCTCTCAATTCATACTTAGTCGCACGTTTGTTCTCAATATACAATCAAACTCGGATGTGTTGTAATTGGAAACATGTGAAATTAATATGCCAAACACTGAGATATTCCAATGCGTGTTCTAGTCATTCAAGCTTATCTATCAAGGGTTCGAACACCGTCAGCCCCAGAATGAGTTTCACGGTAATACATTTATATGGGAAGATAAGGCAAGTTATTGATCGCTACGGGTGTGACTCGAATAATCGCTTTGTTTTAACTAATTCCATGCAAGTATGTGAAATGATTAAAACCCAGCAAGATCTCGTCATCATTGTTCAAGGTCGCTTTCCCTACTTCAGAAGGTTCTTCCTTCCAGAGATATCTATGAAATTTTTTTGAGTCAGTCTATCAGGTGTTTTATATTGTTCCATTTCTTGTTAGCTTACTTCGAATCTTAGTTCCTGAACGCAAAGTTCGTTACAATTCTCGTGGTTTGTGATAATATAATTCCTTGCTTTTGTAAAGACGACTTGATCATCCTCCAACTTGTCTAGGCAATTGCTTTTTTGAAAATAAAGAAAGGGGTATTCAATAGCTTGTTATCACATTAGTTCGCAAATTGGTTGCATCATGATCATATCCATTTTTAAATTTCCATTCAAGTGCATGCCAGCCATTCCCCGAATTTATCGTATCACATGCCTTGCCAAGTTTACATCTCAACTGAACACGTAAACCAGAACATTGAGTTTTGTCCGACCTCCAATGAGCGTGAACTGTGTGAGCCGGAACTTAGAGGCACAAATGTTGCCACTGCCCAGCTTGTACGATCATATTAATCCACAATATGGGGACCAAGTGTAGGTCAAGACATAACAACCACCTAAAAGGTGGATCAATTTTCTCAATCTTGTGTATGTATATGTAGCATCTAATTTTTATCTATCGATGCATTTGTAAATCCGTGACTTGCTACCGATCGCCTTATAAATGTTGTACACCTTTACACTTCCCACGCAACTCTCAATTTAAAAAATAATATAACATATATTAAAAAAAAACACGTTTTCTTAAATGTAAAACTCAATGTACAAGTATATGTTATCTTCATAGGGAATAAATTAAGAAAAATGACTTTCATATAGAAGTTCACAAAATGAATTTTGATATTTGAAAATAAGTAAAAACCATCATTCAACCATAGTCGATTAAATATGGTGTAAAATCGTTACTAATGCCCGCTTTAAACTCGAAAGTATTAAAGGAAGAAAATAGAAATAAAAGTATAAGAAAATGAGGGCTTAGTAACAAAAATAATTTTAAAAAAAAACAAACAAACAAACTAGGGCAAACTTGAATTTCTTACAAACTATTTAAAGAAAGCCTACCATAAATGGTCTCCATTTTGTGATTAGAATAAACTTGGTTTGTACAAGAAACAATTAACCTCATTCCCATAATGGTCGCCTCGCTTAACGCCCAACCCACACTTGAGACTCGAGAGGCTCAAAGCCAATGTAATACATAGAAACAAGTTCATGTTTCTTGACACACCCACTTCTGCTCTCTTTAAAAGGTAGTTTGATAAACAAAGGGAATATAACTACAAAAGATTTAACTATATGAAGAAAAGCTATCGCCTATCACATCTCATGCATAATCTTCTAAAAAACATCATGATATACGAATCATACATATACTAAAACATTTAAATATATTAAAACATTTTATACAAATATCTAATATATGTAATAATAATATAACAATGAGTCTGCACAAGGATAGTTTTCTTATATTTCTCTTAGATCAAGATCTTCCAATATGACAATTTATCAAGTAATATGGTCCCATGGAGTTCTATACTCTGATTCAAGGAGCTGATAGAATCGAGGTATTTCGATGGATGAAGTAGTTGAAAACATCGAGTAATGCAGGTCACCCACCGGAAGTCTATCCCACTGCAACCACAAGGATGGTGTCATCGATAGAGGCAATGTACGATGGTAAAGATCACAATGTGATATTTCTCCATCGCTATGGATCGCCAATTTCTAGCGACACCGATATGGTACAACGTAAGTGTGTGGGGTATGAAAGGTGATGTATGTCTAGAGTAATGGAAGGTGATGTGTAAGTGTGTGGGGTATAAACATTCTGTGCGGGTAAGTATGGGAGTATATCATAAAAAAAAGCCTACCATACCTAAATCACGTCACTATTCGGGACCATGACCCGCCCACTCATCCCAAATTCACGACCTTCAAAGAATCAACCTTCCCTCCTCCTCTCCCTCCTCTCCTACCTCTACCAGAATGGTCGCATACATGTCGTTGGATGATACCGAGGTCTAATCGATGGTCCACGTGGATGTCGAAGCCTCTCAGCATACCGACGATGCGATGGTCTTCCTCCGACTGGTCAGAATAATGATCTAGCAATATATATACTCGCGATAGCGACACCAACAGAGCATAACAAGCGGATCGCTATGTCACCATGGCGACGACCGAGGAACCAAAGAAAGAATTATAAATATTGCCTATTGATTAAATTACGTAAAAAATTTTAGAAACACATGATATGACTCTAACTTACCAAAACATGAGTACTACCGGTTGTATAAAATGGGTATCAAAAGGCTCTATTAAAAAGAGAACATAACAAAGGCTACTCTCCCTCAATTACATTCCATCTAATCTACAAAATAAATTAAAGGCATTATAACCCATAAGAGAAACTCCAACGGGAGTTGCTATCAAGGGTGTCATCCTTGTAACTGCTAAAATGGAACCCAAATCACAAAAAACAATGCTCCAACGGAGATGGCATCAGAGGTGGCAAAATGTCATCCGTGATTTTGGGGTGCCATATTTAGCAACTATGAAGAGAGAATTGAGAGGATTCAAAATAGTCGTTGATGGCCTCAGTAACTCCAATCCGCCTCTCAACGGCTATATTCTATTTCAATTTCTATAAAAATACAGAGATTCAAAGGGGAAAGGAACTTAACTTGAATCCTTGCCTTCGAAACCCTAGCTTCCCTGAACCCCAGCTTCCCTAAACCCTAGCCCTTATTGTCGTTGTGCAGAAAGCCTTCGGAGAAAGGGAGGAAAAGGAAGAAAGAAAGAAGGAAAAAGACGGTGCTAGCCCTTGATGTCGTTGTGTAGAGAGCCATTCTGTGAAAGGAGGAATATAGTTGTTGTTTATGAGGTATGAAGAAATAAAGAAGGAAGAAACGGTGTTGCCTTCTTTAAATTCAAATTTTGATTTTTAAATTAAAATAGATAATTTGCTAATTTTTTAATAAATTTTATTTTGATAAATTCATTTATACTTTATAAATTGCTCGTTCTTTAAATTGATTATAATTTTTTAATTAATAAATTGCTCATTCTTTAAATTAATTATAAATTTTATAATTGATAGTTTATTGTATACTTTATAAATTGCTCATTCTTTAAATTGATTAAATTGTTTTTTTTTTTTTTTTTTTGTAGATGAATTTACATGTAGCGGTTCTTTAATGATTTGTGAAACGACGGTTATATGATGATACTGACCGAGCAATCCCGGTGGTAGTGCTTGGAGTCACGAAATGAAGTCGTTCAGATTGAGAAAATCGCGAAGGACCAGAACTTCTACGTAGAAGAAGATAAATTAATTGTGTCTGCGTGAACTATCTGAGCAAATATGCAGTGCGGAAATGAACAACGAGAGTGGTGCGATGCGGCGAAGAATATTGAAATACTTAAAACTTCATGGAGCTTGATCACGAAGAAGCGTTCTCGTCTTACATTAAAAGTCGTTGGGTACGATATAAATGCGAATCGGCGGGGTATGTCGGTTTTCATAGTCAAATTGAAAGACTCAGGCAAAGTGGACACCAAGGCAAAATAATGTAAGATATAAACTTTTAATTTAGACACTAGTATGATTTGATATTTGAACTAATGCTTGAATAATTTCATATGTTTTTCGGAGTTGATGAAGCAAAGAAATGTTTGCTAAGTTTATTGGAAAACCATTTCCAATACGGCATTGTTGGAATATATTGAAAATGGAGCGGAAATGGACTGATAATCTAACCAGCAATAAGAGAGCAAAAACTCATTCAACTGGTAGTCCTGCTGAATCAACTCATGTTGAATCCTGCTATTCAACTCCATATTTAGGGGATGACACTGAACCCTCGTTCACTCCCAACTTAGATAGGCCATTGGGCAGAAAGGCTTTGAAGAAACAACTTAAAAACAAAGAGAAGCAAACCGATGTTGAAAGATCACTGGATCATCACCACTGGAATGAAACAATGGAAGTGGAACGACAAAAAGTTGAGCGACACGACAAAATTTATGCTCAATAGGAGATAGCATTGGAGCAACATCGTAAATAGTTAGAAATTGAATAAAAGCCGGGTGCAAGAAATTCAAATGCAAAAATAAGTGAAAATCATGAAACTAGCCACTACGACATGGACCCATTTATGCAACATATTGGAATAACCTGAAGATAGAGGTTATGAAAAAGCGGGGTTTTAATTTTTAGTCGTTATTTATTATGTTGCTATTATTTTTTAATTTGTAGTCATTATTTATTATGTTGCAATTGAATTGAAAAGATAACTTGAAGTGAAATTGGGTGTGAAATGCAACATGAAATTGAAATTGAATTAAAATACAACGTGAAGTGAAATTTGGAATTAAAATACAACATGAAATTGAAATTGGAATTGAAAAATACAATTTCAACTTGAAATGATAGAGGTTATTAGAGTCGCCATGTCGTTCCACAAATGCCGATAAGATCTTCACTGCGATTGAGAATGGTATCATCCCACTAATACGATAATGGATTTACATGAAGTTTTCTAATTAAGTTGTATACGCATGTGATGACACTTCTAGGCGGATTTGCATCACTTCATCAAAGTCATTGTTACTGATATCTCCTTAGATCTCAATGACCATATTATGCATTATTATGCGCGCTTTCATAATATCACGCAGAGTGTTTTCTTCATCCCAAAAACGTGTTGATCTACGCAGAGAGTTTTGGACGTGAATAGTGCTTTTAAAATAAAAAAATCCAAATTTTATGGCTGGTTTCAAAAATATGACCAAACTAGTGCGTGGTGGAACAGGGTGGCAATGGTCGTCGTTGTGAACGACGGCCTTTAGCAAAGTTCAAAGGCCGGCGTTCACAACGTCGGCTATTCAATTTAAAAAATTCCCAATGGTCGGCGTTGTGAATGACGGCTATTGAACTTATCCAAAGGCCGTCGTTCACAACGACGGCCATTGAGCCTGGGATGGAATATTTCCTGCATTGTAATTCTTTAGTTTGCCGCCGTGAATCTCGAGCTACGGAATACTGGATTTTTTTTTGTCTTTTATGCAATTTATGTCATTCGAAGGTATTTGATTGAGTTTTGGATCTGAAAGTTGGTAAATTTAAGTGGTTTTATGGAATTTGTGGTGAGGAATCAATGGATTGAGTAATCATTGGTGTGAGAATTTGGAATTAGGAGGTGTTTTATTTTATTGTTAAAGAGTTTTGAATTTGAATTTGAATTTGATGGAGCAAGGTGAGGGAGGGGATTTCCCTCCAAAAAAGGTTCAATCGAATACGGAAGGGACGACGGCTGTGACGTCGGATATTCCACCGAAGAAGCTCGCAAGGCAGCTAGATTTTACGACTTATGGTGGTTCATCGACTGCGGTGGTCTTGCTGGAGCACCCACAGTCTCAGCCTCAGGCACAGTCGCAGCAGCCAGTGGCGATACCGATGCCACCCCAGACGACTCATCCTTCAATGAGGGTTGTGTAAGTTTCTGAAATTGTCTCAGTGGCTTTCATGGAACTTGTATTTTGTTCGGATAATTGGCTTTTGAGTTTGAACTGCTTAATTTTTTTGGAAATTTGGGAGGTTTTAGTTTGAATTCTTTTTAATGACTGTTACTTATCTTACTATGTCCCACTCTCGCTGTTGCTCTGTTTGTTTTTTTTCCTATTTTGATTAATTTTTTTATCAATTGCAATTATTTATTTCATATTTTTAGGGTGTACATCATATGTGTTGTTTCAACCTTATCCAATCATATTACAAATTTTCATTTTCCAAGTTAGCATTATCACAATGAATTTTTGTCAAACGTATTCTTGGTTCCCAATTGATATATATATATATATATATATATATATATATATATATATATATATATATATATATATATATTACTTAAGAGTTATTAATAATAAACTTGTGTTGTATACTTGAATTTAAAAAGTTTTGAACTTAGCAGGCCTCTCTGTAAGTATTAGAATGGTGAATTGGACTAAAAATAGTGCATTTGATTCCTTGATGGTGAAGCAGAAAATTTGGTAAGTATGTGGAGAATCTGATTTTGTATTGCTATGGTGATCTCTGATAATTTGATTTGTTTTGTATATTTTTGGCTGAAATATCATTTCCTTTTCCTACTACATTTAAGAAAAAAACCGAAGGATCTGATCTATGATAGAAACTTATTTGTTATTCTGCTCCCAGCCCCACAATAAGATATAGTCTGGCCACCTTAAGGTGTGCATGTGCATACTGGCCTGTATTGAATAGAATATAGAAGTCAGTCTAGTCTTGATAATAGGTGCTATATTAGAGATTTTGATTTGTTAATGTGGTTAAATTTTGAAGTGTAGAATAAGAAATAAACTACTTATTATTGCTCCTTTTTTTGTCGCTGGCTAATTTTGAATTGGGTAATAGGCATGGTTGTGGGCTCTTGATTCTCTTGAATATATGATGCATTTATGTATAGGATTTTTTGTACAAACTTGAACTTTGTCCAATTCTAAACGCTCATCCATATATGTATGCACAATGACATTACTTTGGGAAAACTATTTGGTGTGGAAAACTTTATATAGAAGCTCAATTATATTATTAATTTTATTATAACATATCTCCTTCCTTTTCAGGAAACCAGAATCCCCCAGATCATGACCAAGACCCAATATTGATGTAAAAGATGGTACTCCAAAGAAGCAAAAACAATGCAACTGCAAACACTCTCGATGCTTGAAACTGTGAGTATTTACCTCTCTACATGCACCTTATTATGAAGAAACACTTCATTGAATTGATTTTTCTTCTCCTTCTGAATTGTTATGGTGATATAATTTAAGTGAATTTCTGCACAAATTACTCCACTATGTAGATTTGGGCTTTGTGTTGTGGTGCTATTCTTATGTTCCACTATGCCATCTTGGTTGTTGGTTTTGTTTTGTTGTAAATGTTTTATATGAACATAAGCATTTAGTTTTACTCTTTTTCCTTTTACTGACAAAATAAAATAAAATATCTTATAATTCTGAAGGTCTTATGCAGGGACATAATGTGTCATATCTTGTGTTTTTTCACGCCTTGACAACTATATCTGGTTATCGTATCTACCTTATGTGCTCTACAGAGTAAAGAGTAGATTATTAACAGAATCAAACTTGAAAACTATTGATACCTGAAAGAAGGAAGTGCCAAAAAGATTAGTTATGTAATTGACATCTTCCATAAATATAGTGGAAAACATATATGAATTTAGTTACGGCTGCATATGTTTATATAATTGTCAACAGGGTTGTAGCTAACAAATAATTGTTGCGTGTCTCTAGTTTTTACTTTCAATAATAGATAGTAATCATACCTTAAGCATGGTTAATTATTTTTTTGTTTTATTTTTTTTTGCTAGTATTGTTCTTAACCACTTTACATCTGGCTTCAATTGCTCAAGACCTTTGGTCCCCAAAGAGGTTGCCTAGCTCAAAGACGCTCGTATATATCAGGTCACCTAGGAAATTAACCCTAACCCTAGCACTTAATATCCCAAGCCCAGGTTGTGGCAAAGTGATTTTTGTATGATGCAAAAGAACGTACAAAACATAGAATCTCAATCTATGTTCCGTGCACAACATATTGGGTTCCTTGACATTCTTAGTTTTATTTCAATAATTTCTATAAATGTATACGCATGTTAGTTCAAGTAATCACTCTTATATTGAATATGAAGCTGAATCTGGTAATATTTTGTCAGGTATTGTGAATGTTTTGCATCCTGGAATATACTGTATTGATGGGTGCAACTGTATGAAATTGTCACAATAATATTGAAATGAGACTACTAGGCAGGCTGTTGGAAATTACCTTGGAATAATCCAAATGCTTTCAGGCCAAAATTGCTAGCAGTCCACATGGGGCTCGGGATAACAAGGAATTAGGTATAAGATTGCTTAGAAACTAAGATTGGTCCTACTTAGATATCCTTCTTATTAAATTTTAGCTACAAACTACTGCTATCATCTTGAATCTTTTAAGTTTAATATTTTTTTCAAGAGCTTGAGTGCTAATTTACTAGTTTAAAAAATTTGTTGGTACAGTTGGTGTTCCACAAGGGAATTTGCATTAACCTGTATCTAACTATTAAGATCATCCTTTTTTACATTGTTTTTGGAGGCAAATTTATTATGCGGTTAACATTTCTGATATTGATTTCTGTTGTACTTTTGAATAAAAATTGTGCTAAATTCTATGAATGAGAGTGTATGTCTTTTTGGTTATCAGCAGAAGACAATATTCTTCCAGTTTTGTGCATGAAGGAGCACAATGCGTTAGAATCAGACATAATTTCTTGATATGGATTAGTGGATTTATTTGTTTAGATTTATAATTTTCCATTATCCGTATGCTTCTGCTGTCTTAGCACTTCCAACGTTCTTTGAAATGTATTTGTAATTCCCATTTTATACAGTAGCCTAAAAATTCAAAATGAACCTAAATTTAATTTTAAAAATTTGAATCAATTTATTTTTCACAAGGATTGCAGTTTAATTTTATTATCATTTTTATCTTTGGAAACATGGAATTTTGCATTAACCCTCAATTACGACCTCCATGCATAAACCAAATGTTTTTGTTTTGAAAAACAAGAAGAACATGTTTTTGTTTTGAAAAACCTAGAGAATATACAAAGTATTAAATTTAGATAATACTAAAATTGAGTATTTTAGGTATTCAAAATGAGCTGTCAAAGGGTAAAGTTAGAGAGCGTTAAAAATTTGTTTTTTTTTGTTTTTTAAAATCGTTATTAATAATAGTTTGGAAAATAGGAGGCCTAAATCTAAATTTGTAATTTTTTATTACATGCATTGTAAAAAAAAGGAAAATTTTTATAATACTTACAATTTAAAATTATTTTTAATAAAATGCGGTACATATATAAAACTAAAAACCCGAATGTGCCCTCCTTGCATAATCTTTTAAAAGACATTGTATGTACCAAATCATGCATATACCAAAACATTTAAATATATTAAAACATTTTATACAAATTTTCATATATAAAATAATGTATCAATGTGTCCCCTGAGATGGATCTTTATATTTCTCTTAGGGCGGCCTAAAATAAAGCGACCTGGCGCGATAGGGTCTGTGGTGCGAGACCCAGAGCTAAGGGGCGTGGGTAGGGTATCGATGGATGAAGTAAAGTCGATGTACACGTCGATGCCGGTCGCCTAATGAAAGTCTACCCCACTCGGGTAAAGGTCGGCGATGGTATCATCCGGAGGCAATGGCGCTGGGATGGTAAAGAGATTAGCCAACCGATCGGATATCACTTTATGGTGGTAGCTCTGTCGACAGGATAAGTACGAGACATGTAAGTGTGTGGGAGTATGGAAGGTGATGTGTAATGTCGGGGTAGGGAAGGTGATGTGTCGATGAGGTGGGTATATCGGAAGGTGATGTGTAAGTGTGTGGGGTATAAACATCTACGGTAGGGGGTAAGTATAGGAGGGTATCGAGTAGGCGAAGTCGGCTCAAGTGTACTGGGGCGGCTCTCAGCTATGCGGACCATGACTGACCCACCGCATCTCGAGTACGACCTCGATGATCGAAGCTCCCCTTTCTCTCGCCCCCTCGCCTCACCTCGAATGGGTGCATACGTGATGGTGTGGACGACATCGGAGGTCTAATGAATGGCTCATGTGATGTCGAAGCCTCCTGAGTGTAACCGACGATGCGATAGTCTTCACCGATCTAGTGTAACACCGATTGGGCAATATGATGTATGTCGCATAAAGCACCAGCGGTAGCAAAAACGAAACGATAGTATGTCGGTATGGCGTGATCTGAGGTGAACCAAATAAAGAATTATAATTACATAATCTATTAATTAAAATTAGGTAAAAAATATTTTAGAAACACATGACTCTAACACGAAAGATCCCGTACTCACCATTTGCCCCAGTATGGAACCTCACCTATCATCCACATGCGTCGTGGTGTCATAAACGCCATATAATACAATGATACCACTGCATGTATGGATCATGAAAGTCCATAAAACCCACCATAGGGGGTGAAGTGATGATCCCAGCCGCTCGCGTCTCCCATAATGCTATGTACGGGCATGATCGTCGCCCAATCGCGATAGTGTCGATCACGTGCATCCTTTGCATCACGGCTATTGCCGTAGAGCAAAGGTGATATCTCTGATGCATCCCAAAGCGGCGAGACTCTCTACGGGGCGATGCCACTCAACAGTCTCAAAACATATGAGCGGTGACATCGTCGCGAATCGATCAGCTAAGCGAGATATATGGGAATTTGGTGAATGCTCTCACGTATGGTACCATGAGACCTACATGTAACCTTACTTTATGTTAATAAATTTTACAAGAATATGAATGAAATTAATATCAAGACCATATACTTTTATAAACATTGCTTGATCAGAGTGCGTAAATACAGTTGATCTCTAAATTATAAGGAGAACACCCAGATGGGTTGTCTTTGAAGTGTTAAGGTACTCTCCACATACGAGTGGGCGTAGCTCTGCACTCTAACAGTGGGAGATTTGAGCTGGTAATCCCATCGTGGACAACCTCAGTAGGTCTCCATCCCGGGCATCGGCATGTGTGGAGCTGTGAGCGGGTAGTGGTGCTAGATCTGCGTGTGGACACCCAAAATCGGGTCGCTCGACGTAAAGTCTCTCCTAAGACCATAGCTGAATACAAAATAAACAGAAAGTTAGTCAAAAAATTGAGGTTTTTATATTGCGTGATTTAACGAAAATCGGGCACAGTCTCCTTTGCACGAGGAGGTCTACCCAAAATACAACATGTATAAAAAAACCTGCCAACATGTCTCAATGACCTCAGTAGGTTGAATTATGAGTAATAGTGGCACAATCAAGCTGAACTCATCCCATACTGTAACCTTACATTCCCGGTTTTACATGCAGCATGGAGTGTGGCTACAATCGCTAATACCACGGCTACGATCCAAGCTGACTAGGCATAACTCGCGATATGTATGTGCTAGTACTACACCACCCCTACTATATGTCACAGTATGCATCAAATCTCGCAGTAGCGGGAGAAAGCACATGGGAACATTCACACCCTTCTTGTCTGCAAACAAGAAGGATTCGATCAGCCTTAGATGAACCACTTTGTGACTCTAATGTGACCTCATGCATCGGGTGCGTGGGGTGGATCTTGGAAACCCTGCCACATGAGAATAGTAGGCTCCTCTAATAGCATCGTGGTGGATGACAAGAAACAACTCCTCGCTCGCACGCCCATCGAACACCACGGGTGCCCCGGTGGTTGTTGGGCAAAAGGATATGAGGCGGAGGATGGCGGCGTCCGCAGTAAAGTGTCGTCATCTCCCTCTTGGCACATGACATGTGTCTCGGGCGCCATCTGCCCGGCGGGTGAGGTGATACGTGGCCCAGTGAGTGTGATGTGGCTGACCGGTGTATCTACCCAGTAAATCCAGCCCTAATCACGTATGGCCGAATGTGTGTCATCACTCCATGAGTCATGAAGGCTCTCATCTGGCACATCGAGGCGAGTATTTCCCTAAAGGCACATGTAATGAAACAACCAAATTTAAAATTGGTTATATATAAATTACATGTTACAACTACTAATAGTAATTGATAATTAACAAAATACGTACCTGCTCTATATCTACTAAGTGTGATCTATGTCTGTCTTGCAATACCAAGACAGATGTATCCGACGGATCTGCATCATTAATCCCCCTGAACGCCATGTCTATAAAATATAACAAATCCAGAATAATTGTCAAATATGGTTGTCAATATTAATTACCAGTGATGATTTACAATACGTCTGATAATAAGAATTCTATTTACCCCATTTATTTCTCTATACACCCATTAAAAATACCCATAGGAAAATACAAATTTAACCTTAAACTTCTTTTCTATTTGCTATTTAACTTCTTCTTCATCTCTCTACGCACCCCGACTCCTTTTACTATAGAAGTGGCTTAGGTTTGAAGAAAAATAAAATTTGAGAATGGGTGAGAATGGGCGTTGAAAATAGTGAGGAATGGCGTTGAAATTAGCTTCAAAAAGCGGTAGAAGGAAGGCGAGAAGTGGATAACATTCGGGTTCGTTTTTTTCGCGGAATATGCTTAATCAGGTTCGAAAATGGGATATCATAACTTCTCCGATGTTGATCAGGAATATCATGGCCGGATTTAACAATCCAGGATCATGGCTGATATCAGGGATATCATCAGTTAGTTATTCTCTTCGGGATTTGTGATATCCGGTAAATAGGAAATATGCTCCGGTTGGAAATCAAGATTTCCATGAGCGGTTGAAAATCGGACATGATTTTTCGGTTACAAATGGTAAGAGTATTTATCGGTTTTTAAGTGGACATTATTTGTGTATATGTCGCATTTTATTTTTGCGAGATGAATTTTGATCATAATGCAACTGCAGCAAGTGGGTGGTGCGGTGAAATGCATTAAGTAGTAAGCGAGTAATTTTAATACTTTAAAATTTAAGTAATTTATTTTAGATATACTCAAGAAATTAATAAATTGTTATTATCTATATATTTTGTAGTGCAGATGCTTTGATTAGATAGGCTCGAATGTGGGAAAAAAACAGGATTTGTTATTGTGATAAAAGATCGGGATAAAGGAGATAGTAGAAAAGCTAGAGTTAGCCTTGCATGTGAGCGTGGTAGAACATATAGGCATGCGAATAAGTCGAATGTGGAAGCCTTGAATCGAAAAGTGTGGAGCGAAAAATGTGATTTTCATTTTAAGATAATCGGTGTGAATTTAACTAGTAATGATGATTGGAGTGTTAAAGTTGTTTGTGGATTTCATAATCATCGAGCAGTTAAACAATTGGAGGGTCACTCATATCTTTGGTCGATTATCGGATGGGAGGAAAACTATATTGTCAGATATGACCCGAAGAACTTGGTGAAACAAGGAATATTCTCTTTGTCTATAAAAATCATGATGGTATAATGTTAGCACTATGAAACCAATCCTGCAAATACCGCGTCACGAAACATCATTTACTTACTCACAATTTGGTAGATCGCAAATGCAATAACTAATGAAACAAGCGAATGAATGTAAATATGTTGAATGGCATAGGAAGGATGAGTCGAGCAGTTGTGTGAGAGACTTGTTTAGGCTTTATCGTGCCACATTAGGTTGTTGAATGCATTTTGCAATGTTCTAATTATGGATTGCACTTATAAAACCAGCCAGATATCGCCTTCACTTCGAGTTGTAGGTTTGACATCTACAAATTTGACTTTTACGTGGCATTTATACTTGGGGCCCAGTATGAAACTGACTACACTTGGGCAATGGAAGTTACAAAGTTTAATGTTTCGCGTCGATTACCTAATGTCATTATTCTTGATAGGAGTTATGTGTAATGAGCGCTATCGCGATTGGTATTTCCTACAACAAATCTTACATGCGAATGGCATATATCAAAAAATGTACTTACAAGCGTAAAGTTGTTTGAGGCGAAAAAGAAGTGGGGAGGCATTCATGTCGGCAGGTGTCCTTGTGTTTTCTTCGAATGAGGACCAGTACGGGAGGACTTTAAGATCATTGACAATGAATTACATACTTACCAGGACGATGGAATATGTGTGAGTCATAGTTGACTCATATAAGGAAAGATTTGTCGCGGCAGACGGTCAAGTAATGCATTTAGCGATGTCACAATGAATAGGTCGTTAATTAGTAATAGTTTTCTTGAAATATCCATACATAAAAATGATTTTAATATATGTTTATATTTTATAGGGCGAAAATTGCACATGCAAAGTTGAAGAGACATCTTGGTTGCGTCTCGAGGATTCCGAGTTCTTGGAATGTAATAAATGCTACTTATTGAGTTGCGACGTCACGAAATCAAAGCTTCATTTGAGAAGTATTTCTGTTATTTGAACATCAATTCAAGCCGTACTATGTTTAAAAATTGCGTGGTATGGTATCTAGGGCTTCACTCGATATGATATTGATGGAGTTTTTAAAGAGCAATTCAAGTTGGGGAGTGAGAAAGGGAATATGTGGTTAACGTGAACAAAGCCTCATATGGAGTTTGCCTTGTCTTACGAACTTGAAGAGCTTATCAAAGAAGGTCATACGATTCCTGATAGTGTGCATTCTCATTAGAGGAAGTTGGATACTATGAGCGACAATGTCGTCACGGAAGTTAACTGATTACTCACGAGTTGATAGTATTTTGAGACAATTTGCGGTGTGATGAGGCGAGGTAAAATAGCATTAAAAGGAAGTTGAGAGAGTTAGCTTATCTGGCGACATCTATGTTTCCACAGCGGAAGGTTAAGGCAAAGGGTCGTCTAGATCATTGAAATCAATTTATCTACCAAGCAGGCTCCTTCTTTATTTGAGAGTGTTAGATGCGCCCACGATAGTACTTCACCCGACCCTTTGCATGTTCAGTGAAAGTACGAAAGGAAAAAAATTGAAGTACATTAAATCTTTTTCCACATCGAAATACATAAACATATAGTGAACATCGTGGATGTTAAGGAAGATGGTCATTGTGGATGTCGATCGATTCTTTGGAGTTCTGGAATGGGGAGAAAGAGCGGATGGGAAACAGTTCGACCAGGTGGTTCATATGAAACTTCAAACTTTTTCATGATGAGTATGTTCGAATTGTAATGGATCGGGGTGTGGAAGTGTTCTTTGAGTTGGTTTAATTCATTATCATGATTTGACTCTTTGTATATGATAGATGGATGACTTTACCTGACATGGGTCATTTGATAGCCTCACGGTACAATATTGTGTTAGTCCATTTATCAATTAGACAATGCCTAACATATCTACCACTTAGATCTGTATCACCTGCACCACTTCACCACAAACTGATTGCACTTGGATTTGTTGAGGATTGTCATTTCGTACAGGTTTGTTAAATTATATTATGTTAGTCATTAAGTTTAATGTTTTTATATTTTGGTTTTTTGACAAAGGAAGATCTTTATTTTAGGTCTTCATGGATTCGACATCACCAATACTGATTGCATGCAAAATGATGAATACCCGGTGTGCTTTCGAGGATGGGAGATCCCTTATGTACCTCGGATTGAGGCTTTTAGATCATTATTAGGGACAAACTCTGATGTAGCGACAAAAGAGACAATTGATTTAGATGAAACATAATGTATCTACAACTTTAAATGATTTATATTGTAATTGATATGTATTATATTTAATTTAATTTCATTAATTACTTTTAATGATGTAATTTAATTTTCTCATGACATCATTTATTTATATTTAATTTAAATTAAATAAAAAAAATTAATGTAAAATTACTTTGAAGTGAAACGCATGCGAGTTTTCCGGATTTTGAATCCGGTTATTTAGACTTTATTTTTGATTTGCATTTAGATAAAGCAAACTTTCCCAGTTTAAATTTCGAGATCATGGGTAAATTTCCGGATTTTAATATCTGGATATAACCAAACGATACGGATTTAGAAATCGAGAATTCATTTAATTTTCGAATTTTTTTTAAAATTTTCTAAAATTAGTTTAAGTATAATATATAAATTATAAAATTTAAGTATATTATATAAATTATTTTATTAATTATAAATTTAAAGTACATTATATAAATTATTTTATTAATTATAAAAATTTAACTATATTATATAAATTATTTTAATACTTATAAATTTTGACTATTATATAAATTATTTTAATACTTGAAAATTTAAATATATTTATAAATTAATCTAACAACTAATATAATACAATAAAATTAATCAGAATTCTCTTTAAACGACTAAGTCTTAAACTAAAATACACCGGCAACAAAACTGATCTTCTTTTTCCTCTTCGAGACGAACATATGCGATAGGTTGAGTAGAATCGGTGCGAGTCTTTGAAGGATCATTGCGAGTCTTTGGAGGAGCAACGCTATCCTTGGAGGAGGATGAACTATCGGTGGTGGAGGATTAGCGATCTTGGTGGAGGATAGACAAAAGTGTGAGGAGCTAAAAAATGGGCCAGCATTAGCGAGTGATGGAAGTCTTTGTGAGATCTTCCGGAAGCGAGGTGATGGTGTGATGTGAATCTTTGGGCGGTGATGGTGTGATGTGAGATCTTTGGAGGCGGGTGATGGAATCTTTGTGAGATGCTAAAGTCTCATCTGACCCAACAAGTATGTTATGCGCCTCATTCAGTGCACCCCAAAAAAAATCGAGACTCTGCTGTCTTCCACCAGATATCACATGCCTCAATAAAATCAATGCTCTCACATTACGCTACATAAATAATATGTGAACTTAATATTGGTAATATAATAAAAAGGTAAGTAAATATTAATGTACAATTTAGTTACTAGGTCAAGCAGAGTCCATATTTAACTTACGATTATCAGGTAGATCACGACATGTGAGGCGAGAGAAGGCGTGCATCGTCGTAAAACGATCGGTATGGAGGTTGAGCGATGCGATCACGAGAAATGCGATCATACCAGGCCATATACTCTGGTACACTCTCTCCTGAGCCTGAGTACTGGCATCGTCGACCTCGACTACGATCGATCCGGTCGTGATCTGTCATCTCTCAATGCGATCGATAGATGCTACGGTCGGATCGATGCGGAGTGCGAAAGTCACGTGGAGGAATGGTTTGAATATACGGCGGCGTGAACCCAGCTCGGATGATATGGCTCAACAACCAGTCCACACTTTATGCATCTAGAAAACCATGCAATACCGGGAAATGGGTGCTTAGCTCGATGATCCACGTATGGCTCCCAACAGACATCTGAACTCTACAATCGAACGACCTCAACAAACAATTCAATTTCCTCTCGTAGCGGTTGTATTAACCATATTTCAGCTAGGTGCACGAGCGTCATTCCATATTATAAGAGGTTGGAACCTATTTCCACTTTTAGAGGATACTTACATGAGGACCAAAGATTGGAACTTCCGTTTGTCAATAGGTGTGCTTGAAAATGATATCGCCGTTTGTTCGAACATGCGATCGATCAGTATTTCCAAAGGCACAATCGAAGCTTGTTTCCATCATATTTCACATCATTATGGAGTCCTCACTATATGTCCATTATAATAACACTTTCTTTAGAATAGAAACAAACACAATTATTCTTCAAATGAAGGCAAAAAATTAAAAATAATATGAGAGATGATTATCCTTAGTACCTTGTTTAGAAATTAAATGGCCCCAATCGTGCCCCATTTCAGAGACTCATGATTTAACGAAAAATCAAGCAAAGTCTCCTTTGTACGAGGAGCTTTACCCAAAATACAACTTATACTAAACACACTGCCAACATGGCTCAATATCCTTCTAATGACCTGATGGGTACAGAATTTGAGTCAAAAGTGGCCCTAATCGGGCCATTCTTCTATAATCAACATGGCAAACAACATATAGTCTTCCCTACTTCCCCATTCCTTTTCCCTATAAATAGAAAGCTAAATTATTGGTTTAGGAGTTTCTAAAACTAAAGAATTTAATGTTAAGAGACCATTCTACAAAATAACTTAAAACCTTCAAATAATTTGATTGAACCAAATTCATATATGATTAGACAATTAGAAAAAAGATTAAAGACTTGAGTCCCATATTCCGTCCGAGACAATTAGGTTTTTGTCTTTATAAACAAAGCCCCAAAATTACAAACAACATACATTTGTCAATCAAGAATATGTTGAGGAAATTAGTGGATCAGATTTAGGTGGGCTCCATCTGGGTTGAGTTTCATTCTGTATTTTTTTTTTCCTAAAATTACAAATACCAAAACTGACTGTATCTTATTACAAAGACTTGACACAAACATCCATAGCATAGGGATAATTTTAATGACCATAATTGATGATGAGTTGGACAAAGCAACTCCTAGGTAGACGAATAGCTTAACGATGAACAATTGCATTCACGATTTTGAGCTAATCCTTTCACATTTATACTCAGCAGAGACTCTCGAACTAGCGCATTGGCTTTAGGGTTTAAAAGCATTGAATGTAGAGAGGCAAGGGATAAAAGCTAAATCTAAAACTAAATGGTGAACGAAAGTTTACATAATTAAAATTTGTATATCACAGTAATTATGTTGTTTTTGTTAAATATTAGTGGTGAGCTTCATTGATAAAATTGAAAAAATACAAGCTAAATTGGTATGTAATAAGCAACAACTAATAGATAAAGCAAGTAGAAGTGCTTCACAAATGAACCAAATGGCTTATTGTCCCCTTTTGACTGCCATGGATTGTTCTGTTTGAATTCGGAATGTGTAGAAAAAAAAAAGAAACAAATCTTTCTCTTTTTAGAAGCCTCTGCACATAATTGTAAAATTCTTGATTATGAAGATCGCGGACCATAAAAATAAAAAAAACGTGAGATTCAGACCACAAAAACCTAATTTCAACACCAAATGTAGAGGATATTAATATGGTCGAAAAAAAACCTAATTATTTGATTATCACTTGATACCTGATAGTGCAAGCAAAGCAATATCAAACCAATTCCAAAACCATATAATCCCCTAAATCAAACCCTAAATGAACCCTAAATCATATAATCCCCTTTTCATTCACGATTATGACTCATGACAATGGGAGTATGAACAAACCTCTGTCCCGATAAATCGGTCGGCCCAGGATCGAATGGGGAGGGGGTGCGGAGGGTCGACCACGAGGAGCTGCGTCATCGAGGGGAGAGAACATTAGAGGAGAAATGAAAGACGAAATGGGGGGTAATGCAAACGGGTATAAATTGCTCGTGGCGCCGTTGTGAAACGATGGCGCTGGATAAGTTCAATAGCCAAAATATTACTTCGCGCCGACCATTAAATTTTTAAATTGAATAGCTGGCGTTTTGAACGGCCTTTGAACTTTGCTAAAGGTCATCGTTCCTGATGTGACCATTGCCACTTTGTCCCTGACACTAGTTTGGTCATATTTTAAACCAAGCATAAAATTTGGATTTTTATTTTTAAAAATGTATTTGCGTCCAAAAAAACTCAACACACTTACCATGGGCTTAAGTACCCCCAATCTTGCTACATCTTTTCTTACTTGACTCTTGTGCTTTAGCAAAGTATTTTCTTGAACCTTGTGGACACGAGGAAATTGTTTTTACAAATGTCGACCAGTTTGGATAAAAACCATCAACTAGATAATATCTCATTCTATACTCAAGACCATTAATTATATAATTGACTGGAGGAGTATGACTATTTGTTAATAATGTAAGAACAAGGGACCTATCTAGAACATTTATGCCCATTGATAGATACATTGACCAAAAGAACATGCCATATCGAAGATCTTGAGATCGGTTCTAAAATGATTATTGGTTCATGACAATGACCAATATACATACTGCTGCCACCTTGAGTAGGACAATTTTTCACTTCGATACATGTGTCCAATCTTCCTCTTGTACGGGGAAAGCCGATTTATTTAGTTTTTAGCGATCGAACAATCTTCGATATTATTTGGTGACCTCAGTAATGGTCACCGGCATTACTAATCACCGGCTTTTACCAGCCTTATCGGACTCTATCTTGGTGCTTTCTCCAAGTCGATGTATTTCATCAATAGCGAATAATAATCGATGTTTATCGCGAAGATTACATAAAAATCTGTTGTCGTTTGAAGGGATAATGGCAGGGAACTCGAGATGTGAATCGTAATGGCATCTGTTCTTTGGATGAAGTATGGATCGTAATGTTCAACCTCATTTACAATTCGAAGAAAAAGAGGACGACTCATTCGGAACCTCCTTCGAAAAAAACTTTTATATACACAAGGGGTAGCAAAATAGTCACGATAGAGTCTTTCGTGACCTTCAACTCTATCACGATTAACCATTTTATGGCCTGAACCACGATGCCTTCTTATCCGTCCCTCACTCCCTCACTAAACCCTTCGGACCTTGTAGTTGCAGCATACAACATATCCAAGTCATCATTATCTTCTTCTTCAATATTGAGGATCTCTCCTAAAATATTAGGAAAACGATTCATATAACTTGATGAACGAAAATATGAAAGGTGAAATAGTCAAAGAGAAAAAAGATATTAAATTTATAAAGAGAATGTAAAATAGATGGATGAAAAACAGTAGAAAAATTATCATATTTATAAACCAATTATAATTTTTAAATTTTATTTAGCGATTAAATTTTCAAATTTGAATTTTAACGATATTTTTTTCATAACGATCGTAATTTAACGGATATATTTGTATAGTAACAATTTCAAATTTCAATTTTTTCCATAGAAATACAAATTTGAATTTCCATTGTTTAAATTTGAAATTTAGTTCGACGGACAAATTGAAATTTGAGGTAGTATTACTATACAAAATATATCAAGTAAATACGATAGTTATAACTCTCTGGAATAAAATATATCGTTAAATTTAATTATATTTTTAATAAAAAAACATTGAGTTATTAAAATGACACCCCATTTTGACACCCTCTGCATTAGACAAAAATACTATTCAAATGTGGCAAAACACTGTTCAAAGTTGCAAAAAGGCATTTGACACCCCATTTTTAGCAACTCCCATTGGAGTTGCTCTAATGGTATACATCCAAAACAAGTGTTACAATTCCAGCGGCAAGAGTCAAAATTAGAACCCTAATGAAACAAAATACCAAGACCGCTTGCATTATTTCATGAAGAAAAAGACCCTAAGCGCTTGTGAGGAATGAGGCTGCAGAACCTCGTCACCCAGAAATGATAAAATATATAAATATATATATATATATATATATATATATCTCTTTATATATATATATCAAAATCATAAACATAGATATTTATAGGAGAAAAGTTGAACCATGAAACAAAAACAAAACATTTCATACTCCTCACATCATTAATTTTAGACAACGTTCCATAGAAACGATTGAAAATAATAAAATACGCGTTTCTTAAAAAGCCAAAGTGTTATCAGTCGAGAAAAGCGAAAAACCTGACACGGGAATGCAGATATTGGATGAGCGGAACGGGCGATAGAGGAACCCGAGAAATGAAATACTAAGAGAGTAGGCGAGGATGGAGGTGAAGAAGGATTCGCTGGAGAAAGATTTGGGTTTTTATAGAGTTTGAAACGTGTTGTTGCCCAATCGGAGGAGAACGAGAGATGAGGAGATTTAAGGAGGGCCGAGGGAGCAAATCAAAGAGGGGAGGAGAAAGAAGGCGGCCCGGAGGAAGAAAAAGGAAAATAAACCACTGAATATCGACCCGATTCACGCTATTGCGATCGGTGGCAATATGCTTAAGCGATTACCATTTATTTGCCGCCAGCTGACCTTTGGCGGTAGTACGCGGTTTCCATTAGCAACATTTTTCAAATGTCGTTGTTCTAGTTGCCAGCTCTTGCGAATCAATTTGCCATTGCGAAACTAGCGACATTTAATCAGTTTATTGGTCATTAGTTTTGAATTTGCCAAACTAATTACATCTTCTTTTTCAAATGTAATAGTTCCATACGAAACTCAATGGATGCGGTTTTTCGCTTGGGCGGCTTTTGCTGGCATTCCAAGTAAGCAACTCCAAGAATTAAGTTTGTGAGGCCTTTTGAAAATCTTAATACGACAATGTTAAAAGGCATGAAATGTAGTAGGCATTACTTTTTTTTCTGTTTTTTTTTTAAATCTACACACATTCCAACATGAGAAATTTTCAAGATCCCAAAAGCTCCATTTTTTAGATTCGAGTATGGTTTTATGATTCTTCCAATAATATAGATGTTTTTGCAATTTATTTCATTATGTGTAACACCACGTCCCGAGAGAGTGTACAGTACATGATACTGTAGGGGTGTATAAGAGCACTAAATGTCACATAGTAGTATTTTGGAGACTAAAATAGGAAATGATAGGAAATGGTAATTTATGAGTATGAGCATAAGAATTTATAATGATCTCATTAAAAAAGGATATAAATCATAATCAAGTTAGAGATGGAGCCCTGAAATACAAATAAATAAGTTACAATTGCAAAATTGAAAAGATGAGAGTTATTTGCAAATTAAAGGAAATGTTAAAATAATAAAAGGAGAAAAACAAAAGCCAAACATTCATTTGGTCTTCAAAAGGCTAGGGTTCACGTATGAGAGAAAGGAAAAGGGAGAAAAGGAAAGGAAAGAAGAGAAAGGGAAGAAAATGGTGGAGCAAGGTGGGAGATGTGATTTTCTTCTCCTTCAAACTTTCAAGTGCTCTACAAAGTGGTAGCAAGGGAGAAGGCAAAGAAACCAAGAACAATGAAAGTTTAATGGTTAGGAAAGTTAGGGGTTTGATGTTTTTCATATCTAATAATCTTGAATTTTTCCTGGTATGGATGTTAAATTGGTAGTATTTAAGGTTTAATAGATGTGATTTTGATATCAATTGAGAAGGGAAATGGATTAAGGGGTTAAAGTGTTTAGAAAAGAAAAGTAGGGAATTATTAAGTTTGATGATAGGAAATGAGTATGTATTATAATTTGAAAATGAGGTATAAAGGCATCAAGGTGGATGTTTAAGTGAAAAATGGAAGAGAAACACATTCTGGTCATTTTTAAGGCAGCGATCTCAGTGCAGTACCTGTGCTACTGTTTCGGCCAATTTTGTATTTTGACCATAACTTGCTCATTTCTGATCCGATTTGAGTGATTCAAGTTTCTGGTTAAAATAGACTTCTAAGGGAAAATTTATCTGAAAGTTCAAGCAGTGTAATCCCAAAGTGCCTAGAAAATTTCGGTCAGTGGGGCTATGTGGAGATTCTGCTCGCTATCTAGATGTAAAACACAATAACTTTGCGGTTATGTGGTTGAGGGCTTTAGGAGAAGGAATTTTAAATTGAAAATTTGAGATGTCATTGGATATATAAAGGACTGATCTGGAGAGTTTCATAAATTTTGGAAGACCGTTTAAATAATTTTTGAGTCATAAAAGTCTATAGAGTATTTGCTTTGAAAAAGGTTGGCCAAAATGAGTGGGTTTTTAGTGCTTATGGTAATTTGTTCATTTTAAATGAATGTGTATGGTGGATTAAATGTGCTGCGATTAATGTATAGTTGTGGTTTTCTTGAAAAGGTGAATAGGACTATTGGACTCCGGAAACAGAATTGACCCGAAGCAAGCCGATTGAGCTTATGAACTATGAGTAAAAAATGATATTTTGAAATTTTAGTTTTTAAAGTGAATGGTTTTAATGTTAAAACTTGAATGTTTATTGGAAATGTTTATGGAAATGTTAAGGCATATGAAAATGTTTTATCTTGCATCAATATATATATTTATATATGAAATAGGTATGCATATGTTAAAGTATCATGAAAGTTTTAAATGTGTAAAGAATGCATGTGTTTTAATGATAAAGTAAAGGATTTAAATGTATTTATAAATGTATTTTGAAGAAATGTTTTAACGATGGTTACCCTAAACCCCTATGACTCGTTATGACCGATACTTCCGAGGTACCTTAAGCATGTGGGTGATTTAGAGGGTAAAGTTATATGTTACTAACCGAGGGAGGACTAGGTGTCTAGAGTAATATCCTTACACGTGATAAGGTGTTATGACTTGAACCCTATGCAGCGTGAGTTTCTCCGCAAGCCAGAGGGTTATGACTGAATGATCGGTCCCTCACCGTCGCATCCGAAACTGTTCGGTGTGTTTATTTCCCTGGGTTCCATCAGAAAGAAAGAAAGAAATAAAGAAAGAAAGATTAAGGCATAAATGGATTTTTAATTGTATAGCATATTTATTATAAAGAAAGAAAGAAAGCTTAAGGCATAAATGTTTAAGACATAAATTGATTTTAATTGTAATAGTATGTATTACTTCTTGATATATACTGAAAATGTTATTTTAAACAGCTGTACACCACCGGGCCCTTTTAGCTCATTCTTTCCTCGTATGTTTCAAAACATTTTCAGACCCGAGATAGGTGCACGTAGCTGCCCCCAAGGTGTTGAGTCGAGCCACCAAGGAGACGACACCTGTGATTTCATTGTATATACATTTTGCATATTGTAAATATTGAATATTTTGTCATGTATAGAGAGAGAAAGAGCAGCATATATATATATATATATACATATGTATATAGTTTGAAAAGGAACTACGTGAGCTTTGATCCTCACGACGAGGTATCTGAAGTACCGCTTTAAGTCCCAGCCAAGTTCACCTTGATAAAAAAAAATGCATGGAATTGAAGAAGTTTAGAATAGTGTTTGATGATTGAAATGGTGATTGAAATGAATATATGTATATATGTATATATTGTGTCGATTGAGTTGCGGGACTTAGAGAGTCCAAATAAGGAAGTTGAAAATTTGGAAGATTAGAAGTGTTTTTAAATGTTTTCGCAGGTTTTGTAAATTTGGGAAAGTCCTAAAAACAGAGAAACTCTGGCCAATTTTTCTTAAAAATCTAAGCGTTTGAAAAAGAAAAGAAAAAAAAAAAAAATTTTACCACTTCGCTTCCGCATTATTTTCTAAAGATATGTTAAGGATTTGTAAAGGGGTTCGCTCCATGGATTTTATTTGACTGTTTTGAGGAAAAGTTTCTATATCCATTGGAGTGCCGGGAGGTCCCCTCGGGTTCATGAGGTTAATCCGGGTCGGGATCTTTCAACGTGGTATCAGAGCCACGGTTTTGAAAATGTTATAAAGATTTGAAAATTTTATTTTCATATGATTGTTTTAATGTTTTATTTTAAAATTGCATAAATTATTTATGCGATTTAAAATCATATATGCATTACATGACATATTAAATTTTTTTTGAATTCACGTAAAATGCGTTGTCGAGGGGTCGACCCCGCCACCAGAGAGCTCCCGAGGCATTAGTACCACCACCCGAAATACGAGGTTTCATTTATAGAAATAATACTAGATTTTGAAGTTGGAAGGTTCAGCAAAAAGGAGTCTTGACTTTAATTTCAAAGATTACATTTGAGGATAGGAGAATAGTGTGAGTGAAAAGATCATGTATTGGAAAAAGAAATTGTAGGCATGTAGAAGAGTCCCACTCATCATCAACACCTTAGGAGGAATATTAATGTAATGTAAATCGTGACTCGGGTCCAAATGGAAGTCTATTCGCCGGAATGAAAATCATGCAGGACTTCAACATGGAAATGATAATGTTCCTGCTGTTCAAACAGGGATGAGCAATTAGAGGACATGGGAGATCTATGGGAGGATTTAGGGTCAAGATGATTGTTGAAAAAAAAAGCTGAAGAAGACGATTCTAATGATAGATTAACATATAAAAATGCATGATCTATACATAATCTTGCACAATCAATTGTAGGATATGAGGTCCTTATTCCAAGAAATGCCACAAGTCATGTATCAAGAGAAGTTAGTCATGTATCATTGCTTGAAAAGTTGAATCCAATGATAAAACCAAAAAGGTCCATATCATGGCTTGAAGAGAGCCATCAGAGGTTTTAGTCCGTAGATTTGGACCACAAGAAGGCCGATTGTTTCTGATACCACGCACGGCCAGTAGTAGAGGTCGCAGCTAGGGATGAGAGGAGCGCGTCGAAATCCCAGTTACGCATCAGCCAAGGACGTAACCTAAGTGGGTCAACATGGTTCCTAAAGGGAGGTTCCAAGTATACTGTGGTTTTATGGATTATTTATCTAAACCTTCAATCGAGTTATATTAAGGCTTTAGCTATTAAATGACATGATTCTAGGTTGATTTTGCTAAGAAATTGAAAAAGAAAGAATGAGATTGTTAAGGATTGTCAAATTAGGTCAACCTTGATGTTAATGAAAGTGATGTTGCTTGTCGGGGTTTTAATTGATTTAATGACATACTTGAAATGCTTGAAGGAATTAATGGAATTAAAAGTTGAATAGAAAATGAGATGAGAGGGTTAGCCAAGAAAGGAAGCGCTTTAATTGAAATGCATTGGTTTGATTTTAGTTTAAGTAAATCAATGACATTAGATGAATTATCAAATATAAATCATGAAAGAAAATGGAAGAAATTGAAGAAATAATTATGAATGTGTGACACGTAGATTTGACCACCTTAGGAGAAGTATGGAAAAGTTGAGTTTCCATTGATTTTAATCACTGGAAGTGATTACATGCCTAATGGAATGTGTTAGAATTAATGTTTTAAGAAGAAGAATTGATTAAGATATAAATGTAATTTTTGCTAAGGTGAAGGGCATTATCGGGTTTTTCACTTTAAGGATGCTAATGGCTTGATGTAAGGCTTGCAAAGATGTTGTCATGAGCCTTGATTTAATTGGAAGTGAATTGGATAAGTTGAGACTTCATGATGAGGATGTTCCCAAGCACAACATTCGTGAATCACCCAGATCGGCATTTTTTGAGCTTTTTAGTCATGCTATTTGGACTTACGAATGCCCCGTACCGCTTTAAGGATCTCATGAACAGATTTTTTCCCGCCTTACTTGGGATCGCTTTGTTATCGTGTTTATTGATGATATACTCGATCTATTCAGAAAGTGGAGAAGAACATGCGTAGCACTTATGATAATTCTGCAAAATGAAACAAGGGAATTATTCTTGCGAGGCGTTAAACTCGCAAGTGTCCTGCTGCTCAACAAAGGTCGCTTTTTAGACACACATAGTTTCTCGCAGAGGGATCTCGCGGATCCACGTATGGCCGAGTTATCTTGAATTGGAAACCTCCTCACTTGAAAGTGTTAAAGAGATATGGAGTTTTCATTGGTAGCGTGATACAGAAGTTTGTTGAGGGGTTCTCCAGATAGCGTTCCACTCGACCTGCCGACAAGAAAGATGTTATATGATTTGGTAGATTCGTCAACGTAGTTTTGAGGAGTTGAAAGATAGATTAACTTCAGCCTCGCTTAGCTTTGCTCAATGGGAAAGATGGATTTGTGGTTTATAGTGATGCTTCCAAAAAGTAAAGGCCTTGTCTCTCGTTTTTGATGCAAAAATGATAAGGTGATTGTATATGCCTCTGTATCGCCTAAAGAAGTACGAGAAATTCCCCACACGACCTCTAGAAGGCTAGCTAGCCAGGTTTGCACTAAAATATGGAGACATTACTTATGGCGAGGGCTTCCTTGTAGATCTTACAGATCATAAGCCTTTAAATATATTTTCACCCAAAAGAGTTAAACCTAAGGCAAAGAAGATGGCTCGAAGCTGATTAAGGACCACGACCGTATCTTATCGAGTACCATCCAAGAAAAGCTAATGTCGTTGTCGATGCCTCAGTGTTTTACCAGAGAGTACTTTTGTCTCACAGAGATCAAAGTTATCTTCCACTACCGTGTAATTCGGTTTTTAGGGTGATATCGAAGCCGAGGATCTCAGAATCTTATCGCCACGCTTCATGGTAATCGCTTCTAGTGGATCATTCTACAGGGCAATAAGATCCACAAATGATTAAGCTTAAGGAAGAGATATATAGAAAAGCGGAAGAACGTGGAGTTTCAAATTGGGAGATGATGGCATGATAGTGAAAAGACAGAGAATGTGTGCGTAGTATGAAGAAATAAGAGAGACATTATGGAAGAAGCACATTCATTCACAGATGCTATGCATCCGTAGCACTAAGATGTATGTGACTTCAAAGAACATTACCGGTGGAAATTCGATGAAGAAAGGAATCAAGGAAGCTTCGCTTTCCAGTGCCTAACTCCACAAGAAAGCAGCATCGTAGGCTCGCGGAAGATATACGCTCTCATTCCAAAGATAGGAAACGGGAAAAGATTACTATGGATTTTGTGACAAGTCTTCCACGATTCGCAAGGCAACATGATACAATATGGGTTATAGCTTGATCGCTTAATGAAGTCTACTCATTTTCTACCGCTTAATGTCAAGATCTTCTTTAGAAAAGTCAGTCTAATCAGACGTAGAGGTGAGATAGTGAGACTCATGGGGTTCCAATGATAGTTTCAGACAATGATTCCGTGTTTAATTCACGTTGCCTAGTTTACGTATCGCCTGGCACTAAATCGCATTTCAAGATTTCCGGCCATCCACAAACGGATGGCTAATCCGAGAGGACTATACGCATTCTTGCAGATATGCTAGTGGCATGTGTTGGCTGAAGCTTAGAGGGAGCCGGGACACCCATCTAACTCCCCGATGAGTTCGTAGATACGACAGCTTATCGTGCCAAAAGATGGTATGGGCCCCTTATGAGGCTCTTACGACCGAAATGTCGAACTCCAACTGGCTGGGATGAGGTGAAGGCGAAAGGAAATTGGGTGAGGTCCGAAATTCCAAGTGACTGCGGATAAGATCAAAGTTATAAGGATGGGATTGAAAATTGCACAAGACCGATAGAAAAGTTATGCGACAACCGTCGAGAGACTTGCAATTCGAGATAGGTGACCGCTTTTTTTGAAGATTTCACTGAAAGGTGTGTCATAATTGGGAACGAGGCAAACTTAAATTTAAGGTATATCGACCTATGAGATTGATGAGCAAGGTGGGGCTAGTAGCTTATAAGCTGAAGTTACCCCGTAGTTGTCATATGATTCATGATACATTCCATGTATCGAATGTCGAGGAAATATATCCCGCATCCTTCATGTATTGAGAGAACAACCAAGCAGCAAAGAAAAAGAGAACTTCACTTATGAAGAGATACCCGTGCGCATCAGAGATCGCAAGGAAAATGTTGAGTAAAGTGATTCATTAGTCAAAGTACTATGGAGGACCAAGAGGGAGGCAAGCTACTGGGAGCCGCAGGCTTAGATGCGACGCCATTACCTCAATTATTTTCCAAATGAGGCATTTTCCTTCCTTTCTTCTTTGCAGAGTTTAGTTTATTCATTTCGAGACCTAAATGTTCCTAAGGAGGAGGATTTTGTAACACCCCGTCCGAGAGATAGTAATGCACTCAGATGCTTCCCATCGACTAAAGACCCTAGGTCCTGGTTCGAATCTCTCGGGAGACGAAGGAACTCGAATGAGGATATCCTATGAGTGAGACCTAATTGAAGGGGTTGACCACGAGGGGTCACGAGCTACTGACCCCACATTATGTATATGAAATAACAAATTAATTGAATGAATTTTTTATATAAAACAATGTAAGTAAATGATATACCTTTTTCCGACTCCACTAATACCATATAACTTTTTATCAAAGCATCAAACCTAAATCATAAAAAAGCGAACATTTAATCTCATAAGGGATAAGTGTAAAATTAGACATAAACTCAAAATAAAATTCAAAAGGCAAAAAAATTGAAGAAAACAATCACAAGAATAAATACCAATACATAGACATACCAATATTCTTATTTAAACCATATACTACTCAAGTAATTGTAATTGCTTCGTATCATTTTGTTTCCTTCATCTTTCCACCCCATTTAATAATTTTGCAAATCATTAAAATTCATCATTCACATGTAAGATGGCTGATGATGGAGATAAGAAACACATTCTAGAATGAAACTACTACCATCTCAAGTAAAAGAACTGTGCAATAAGTTGGCTTTATATGTTATTTCAATGCCTTGTATAAATTTTTAACTAATTTAAATTAACTCTATCTAATTATTTATATTGTATGTATTTTAAATTAAATAAAAAATTGGTATATATATATTAACTTAACGAAAACGAAATATAAACAAACTTCAAGCTCATGAATTCTTAAGTTCTACATTCAAATAAAAGGACTTTTATAATTTGGAGGAAAAATAAATAGAACTATTAACAAGGATTCAAATATATAAAAATGAATTCCTTAAACATGTAAGAAGAATAATCAATTCGATATTTTTATATGTAACTTTTAGTTATATTTAAAAATTCCTTCAAAACCCCAACAAAAATATGGGTCATATGTGTCATATAAAAGAAATGAGGGGAAAAGAAAAATGTTCCCCATACTACGTTGTTTTTTGAGAACAGATTAGTAGAAATAGGGGAAATAAAGAACCTGGTTGTGTAAGGAAAAAAAGATGATTTGATTAAAAATCCTTCCAAAAACTAAATTTGGAAAATCTAACTCGTCAGTATATATCCTTCCATTTTAACAAAATGCCTTCATTAAAAATTCCCAGTATTTTTGTCCACGATTAGTTACATGAAATGATAAAGGGTAATTTTGTTCTCAATGAATCATCCTTCAAAAAATAAGATGGAGGATTTACTTTACAAATCTTGAGTTATTTAAGGTATTTTTAACTAAATATTTCAAAAAAAGGGAAACTGATTGCTTTCAGAGAATCAAAATGAAAGAAAAGAATCAAGAAAATAAAGTTTTCTCACCAAAGGCATGTTTGGTTCCTGTTTTGAAAACTATTTTATGTTCTTAAAATAAGGAGAACAAGGAAACTATATATCTGTCCTTTTTTTTTTTCTTTGCTATTAAATAGAGACTCGGAGAACCCGAATAATAATTTCATGGTAGAAGGAAGAGATCCAAAGATTTCTTTTGTTCGACCGAATTTCACAGAAACCAAACAACGAGCAAATAAAATGGGAAAAAGAATACCCTTTGAGGGCAGCTAATGAAGTAGCAATTCCCAGAGGGCCCTGTTCCACAAAATCCATCCATATAATAAGTGTCTTAGACGTGAAATCAGAACAGTTGGAACAAAAAATAAGCATTTCCTAATGAATCAAAAAAAAAAAAAAGCAGAGAAAAACAACATTTTATGGCACATTATTGGAATGATTTTCAAGGCTTTCAGGGTGGCCAAAATACCCAGATGATGAATAGAGAGCTTTATTTGATATGATCAAAACCCAAAGTGTTTGAAAGAGTACTCTTCTGATCACAAGATTCTGATGAATGGATGAATTACAGGAAAAGAAATGAAAGAGACGATGAGGTGAGGCTCTCTTTACTGATGCAAAAGCGAGAAAGTAGTTTCATATTGGGAAGTGCAAGTCACGAGGGACAGAAGTCTTCAAATACTCTTCGTTGGAAATATTAACTTAGTCAGGTGAAGTGACTCTTCACTGCTAAGATTGAAAATTTTATTAAATAAATAATAATAAAAAGTTTATGTAAAACTCAATTTTTTAAAAATCAAACCGCAGACTTTCGATTCACGATTTCACTGATCGTGATTAAATGATAAATATATAATTTATTTTATAGAATATTAAGATTTAAATATAAATATAAATATTTTCAAAATATAAGAAAGTTCGTTTATTAAAATTAACTATTTTTATAATTTTATAAAAAATTATATTATTTTTATTTGATATTATAAATATTTTTTTAAAATATATAGTTTTTAATTTTGAAAAACAAAATCTAATACATGTCTTTATTTTGTTGAAAGGTTGACCGATGCAATGGTCTTCTTCGTCTCGAATCAAATCAGAATTGAGATAGTTGTTTCACCGCCTATTCTGTGACTTTTCGAGATAGGCCTTGTATATTGAATTCAAGTGAAATGAATTTTAGTGTTAAGTCCGTAATCACAAAGTATGGCAAAGGTCAGATCAAGTAATGCACCTTGGGACTTCTCGCGGGCTTCAGATGTTTAAGGGTTTGAGTTCAGTCACCACTACGAGCTAAGCAACTCGCCAATTAAGAATAGCTCTAGAACTCACCAATTCGAGACTAGTGGATGCAACAGAACACGCCACTATCAAAATCGCACTTGTGAGGCCCAAAAACAAGAGTGCGTTTATCTTGATCAGATAATCATCACGAACATACACTCACGCTTTACCGAGGTTGTGGAGAGGGTTTATCTGGATCAAGACCTCGAGACCCGAGACCTAATCTCTGGGAGTTGGGGGTTAGGTCGTAGTAATTCTGGCTTACACCCCATGTTCATCTCTATACACCCCATTAAAAACAACCATTTAAAATACTAATTACTAAACCTTTCTCTATACACCCATCTTCGCTCTTTCTTCCTCATTTCTTTCTTCACAAGACCCAAAATTTCGTCCAAGTGTGTTCATAAACAAATAGTCGAATAGGCTAGAATGGCGCTGAAAATAGTGAGAATGGCGTCGAAATCACTTGAAACTGGGTGGGAGAAGGAAGAAGACGGTCTGTGCTCAGGATATCCCGCATATCGTTATCTCAACCTGGGATTGATGTCCCAGATAATGCTAATCTCGATTTTGATATCCTGTGATTTTGAGTTTAATCCCGATTTGTGATATCCCAAGGTTTAAATTCCTGATTGCGGATATCCTGCATTTTAAGCATAATCCGACAGGATATCTTGCGATTCAGATTTGTGATATCCTATGATTCAAAGATATTCGATTTGTTATATCCAAGAATTGATTGCATACCTTGACATGGAATCGGATAAATTGATTGTTCTCGATTTGATAATCCCATTTATTGGATATTTCTTACTTACAAATCCTGAAGAGCATATCAAGAGATTCAACTCGAGGTGTGTACTAACGGTTAATAAAAATCCCATATCCAGAGAGGCTCAGCCAATCCAATTAATAATCAACGTAATAGTAACTAAATAACAATTTCATAAAACATGTACAGCTCTTTGAATACTTTTTCTCTGAATAAACATGCAAAAAGAAGGCAAGAAAAGATTCTCTCGCTTTTGCAATTTTTAACTCGGACATTATTTGATGTATTTAATCTGCATTTTATTTTTGCAGATGAATTTGGATCATAATGCAGCCCCTTTACAGCAATTAGTTGATATCAGTGATGCATTTAGTAGTAATGAGGTAATTTTTAATACTTTAAAGTTAGAGTAATTTGTTTTTAAGACATATCGAAATTAATAAATCATATTATCCGTATATTTTCAGAGTCTGGATGCTTGAATGAATGGGCTCTAATGTGGGAAAACTGAACGGATTTGTTATCATGGATAAAAAGATTCGACAATAAAGGAGATAGTAGAAAAGCTAGAGTTACCCTGTACTGCGGAGCCGTGGTGGAACATAGGCACAAAGAATAAGTCGAATGTGGAAGACTTGAATCGAAAAGGCACCGAACGAAAAATGTGATTGTCCATTTAAGATAATTCCAGGTGAAGTTAACTAGTAGTGATGATCGGAGTGTTAAAGTTGTTCTCAGGATTTCATAATCATCGAGCACTAAAACAATTCGAGGGTCACCATATGCCGTCGATTATCTGACGGGGAGAAAACTATATCGGTCTCGGGACATGGTTTAAGAACTCTGTGAAACCAAGGAATATCGCTCATAAAAATCATGACGTATAATGTTATAATCTATGAAGACACATACAATGCACGCCATAAACATCGGATTACTTAATAGTGCCAGAGATCGCAAATGCAACAACTAATGAAACAACCTAATTAATGTAAATATGTTCAATGGCATAGGAAGGATGAGTCGAACGATCAGGTGAGAGACTTGTTTTGGGCACATCCTACTTATTCAGCTTGTTGAATGCATTTTACAGTTGTTCTACTATGGATTGCACTTATAAACCAATGTGATATCTGGCCCACTTCGAGATCAGAGGGTGACATCAACAAATTTGACTTTTCTCAGAAGATTTCAGATACTGAGACCGAGCGTGTAGACAACTACACTGGGCAATGGAGAAGTTACAAAGTTTAATGTTTGTCGATCGATTACCTAATGTCATTGTTACCGATAGGAGTCGCCTTAATGAACGCCAGGCGGTTAGCATTTCCTACCACAACAAATCTTCGTGCGTGATGCATATCAAAAAATGTACTGGAAACTCAGAAGAAGTTGTTCGAGCGAAAAGATAAGGAGGCATTCATGTCACTGAGTGTCCTTGTGTGTTTTCTTCGAAAGAGGATCTACTACGAGAAATTTAAGATCATCGACAACTGACACTTACTTACCCCTGAGCAAGAATATGTGACGAGTCACGGTCAATTTTTATAAGGAAAGATTTGTCGCAGTACTGACAGATAAAGTAATGCATTTTAGGCAATGTCACAACGACAGGCAATGCTAATTAGTACGCTTTTTCTTTACATATCCATACATAAAATGATTTTAATATATGTTCTATTTTTTTAAAGGGCCGTAGAGTGCACATGCAAAGTCAAGAGACATTCGTTCATCTCAAGGGGATTTCGAGAGTTCTGAATGTAATAAATGCTCTTATCGAAGTTGCAACATACGGAAATCAAAGCTTCATTTGAGAGAAGTATTTGTTGAACATCAATTCAACAATGCTATGTTTAAAGAATTGGCGGGTATGGTATCTAGGCTTCACTTAATATGATATCGATGGAGTTTAAAAGAGCAACCTTCGTTGAAATTGACAAGGTATATGTGGTTGCGCGTATCGTAACTCTACGGGCTGCCTTGTGCGCATCGTAACTTGCAGAGCTAATCAAAGAAGGCCGCATACCTCGAGAAGTGTGCATTCGCATCGAGGAAGTTGATATCAGGATCGACAATGCGTCTCGCCCGAGCCGACACTGGGTGATCGAGATTGATAAAGATTGAGACACTACGAGTGCGAGGAGGCGTAAAATAGCATTAAAAAGGAAGTTGAGAGAGCATTGTCTCGCAACGACATCTATGCAAATTCACCACTTGAGAAGGTTATGGTGGGCGGGCCGCCCATGTTGAAAATCAATTTATCTACCAAACGAGCCCTTTCTTTATTCGAATTGCCGAAGTCCGCCCACGATAAGATTTCTCCAAATGCACGCGATGTTCCGCGGAAAGCACCGGAAGGAAAAAAATTGAAGTACATTAAATGTTTCACATCAACACGTGAATATAGTGAACATCGTGATGTTAAGGCAGCATGGTCATCAGGATATCGCCGATCACGGGTTACTAGGAATGGGGGAAGACTGGCGGGGAAATCCGCCGACACGATTTGGTTCGTGAGCTTCACACTTATCATGATGAGTATGTTCAACTTTATGGATCAATCAATCGTTATCGAGTTGGTTTATTCAATATCATGGTTTGACTCTTTGCTCCATATGATGATGGATGACTTATTCTATTACTGGGTCATTTGATACCTCACTATTGGGTCATTGTGTTAGTCCATTTATCAATTAGACAATGCCTAACATATCTACCACTGAGATCTGTATCACCTGCACCACTTCACCACAAACTGATTGAACTTGGATTTGTTGAGGATTGTCATTTCGTACAGGTATGTTAAATTTTATTCTAATCATCATTAAGTTCAATGTTTTCATATTTTTGTTTTTTGACATAGCACGATCTTTATTGTAGGTATTCCTGGATTCGACATCACCAATACCTCCAATTGCATGCAACTCCGGCGACTACTCGATACCAGCTCGAGGATGGGAGATCCCTTATGTACTCTGACGAGGCTTTAGATCATCACTTCAGGACGAACTCGAATGTAGCGACACAAGAGACAATTGATGAGATGAAACATGATGTATTTACAAATGCACTCGATGATATCTAATCGTAGTGTATCCTCTTAAAATCACGTGCCCTTGTTTTATATTCCCATTTGGCCTCGTTTTCTTTTTGTGAAATTTTCTTTAATTATTGATTTATCACTGATGTAAGAGTGAGGTCCTTCATCCTTATTTTATTCCATACTTATGTCCCTTTCTCGCTTAAACTGTGCATTAATCTTCAGGGTCTCATGGTTATTTAATCCATTTTTATGAAGACAGAATAAATCTCACCATTATCAAGTTGTCAAGGAGGTAATGTAATGTAACAAATCTAATAAAATACAATACAATTAATCACATTATCTTTTTAACACAGTTCAACAAGTAATACATAAACATAAACTAAGTCTTTTTTTTCCTCGAATCTCAACATAAACTATAGTAGATGCAAGAGAATCGGCATGCGTCATGATCCGGCGTAGGTGCCGAGGAGCAAATGAAGCCGCGAGGAGGAACTACTGCCGAGGATCATCTCGATGATGGCGGAGGATCGAACCGGCGCCGTGGAGGATGTAATGGGCGCGGGGAGTGGCTAAAAAGGATGCGAGCAGCGATGGTGTGCTGCGACATGCCGGAGCCGGTAGATGGAGGCCGAGATGCCGTTGCCCATTTGGCCCGTAAAGCATGTCACGCTTCGCTCAGCGCACCCCAAAATAATCGCCAAGATCGTCTTTCCCCGTGATATCACATGCCTCAATGAAGTCAATGCTCTGGCAATACGCTACATAAATAATATGTGAACTTAATATTAGTAATATAATAAAAAGCAAATATCAAATTATGCCAATTTAGACACAGTCAAACGGTCCATATTTAACTTACGTGATCACCGGTAGATGCGCATAGGGCAAGAAGAGGATCCCGTGATCCGTCAGAACCCGATCTGCCGGGGGTCAACGAGCGCGTGATGCGATACGCATCATACCAAAGCTATATACTCGCACACTCTCCGAGTCTGGCATGTGCATCGTCACGACCGATCGCCAAGAGGATCCGTCCATCTCTCCTAACACCAACCAATAAGCTACTACTACAGGTTGTGGAGGTGTGAAAGGCCGCTGAGGAATGGTTCGAGAAGCCAAATCAAGGTAAGACCCGCCCGATGATAAGGGAGCCACAATCATTCGCACTTTATGCATCCGTATCGCATTCATGCAATATCGGGAAAGGGGTGCCACCATGATCCTCATATACCGCAGACTGGAATCGGGTGAATCGACGAAGTCTCTCGAACCGATCGCAAACTATTCGAATCACGCGGCGGCCTCCAACACAAAGGCACGGACGCCACTTAGACATATATCCGAGAAGAAAACATTCCCAAAGTGCTCGGGAATCCAGCTCACATAATCAATAAGATAATTAATATCAATATCATCGATAAACATTGAAAATTATCTACAAATCCGCTCAAATTGTCATCAATCGTGACTAAAAGGGTCACGAGCCACCTAATCGCCGCACTCAAACCCGGGTCAGCAAAGAATAAACGTCGCATGTATGCCAAACAAGTCGCACCCCAAGCATGTTTACAACTACGCCGAGGTCTCGGTCAGCCTGGTACACTATCGGCGACACCGTCGCGACTCTTATCGCGAACAGAGCAACCAACCAGATGGAGCAAGAAAGTCGAGAGCAAACACTATCATCATCGATGACGATCTGCATTGCCGGAAATGATCCCCTCACCCAGCGAGTTTAACTGGCGGAGAACGACATCAAGCCCGTCTCTAGATGCCTACGCTTGCATTCGCAAATAACTCACCAATAAAGTTATCGCACGTCTACATGAAGCTACCGTGAGAATGATATCATCGATCCAAGAAATAAAAAGATATGTAAGATGGATGACGCCGTTCAAAGGTGATGGTCATCTCACCAAATCCGCATATGAAATGTCGTGGGTCTCCGGCTGCCACCGCCACAAAGCCGACAACATCTGGCCTACTCGCAACTCTGATCGCAATCTAGTCAACGATGCCAACCCAACATGTACGCCTCATAAATACAGGTGCGACCTTCCATATCTAAATTCATAATCGCAGCCTTGCACCATGATCGTAATTAATTTCAGTTGGTGCTCGATCCTACAATAAAATGGCAAATAAATTACAATTCAAGTTATCGTAACTAAACAATATATATATATATATATAGCTTGACAATGATTGTTTACTCCTCCCAACCATATCTTTGTCGTAATATGTCTGGCCAAAAACTCCGCAATATACATCTATCATCAGTCCTCCAGAGGCACCGAATACCTCCCCTCATGCTCATCCCTATCAGCGCCGAGGATGCTCAACTCGAACTGATTCGCTGGGCCGGCTCAACTCTCTCAATTGAACTCCGCTGCCTACGCTCCGATCTCAAAGAGGTCGCCCGCGAGGTGCACTAGATGTATATCCTCCTCGAGTACGTGGTGGCATATCTATTTCAAAGAAAATAAACATTGACAACTTAAATAATATCATCATTAAATAAAAATATGCGTAGGGATGATCACTCGTACAATGTCTACTGGAAAAATATAGTTATTGTTCACCTGTTTTCTCATATAAGTTACTAGTTATTGTTCACCTATTTTCTCATATAAGTTTATAAATTTGCTGCATTAGCGAAGAATTAGATGACTAATAATCATGTGGACTCGTATGCACTTAATGTGAGCACATTAAGAGTAAGAGATTCATAGTGCACTTACATTATCTAATACCATCTAAATTACAATAGTCTTGTGGAGAAATCAAATCCGAATATCTACCAAATCCGGCGAGCGCAATCAATCCGACATCATCAAATCCAGAACAGACAACCGGGACATCCCTAAACTGCAGAAATTTAATTAACCGGACATCATTAAATCCCGGAAAATTGCATTAAATCCGACATCATTAACCGGCCAAATGGCTAATTCCCATAATTTCAAATCCGAAATTGCATTAAATCCTGGACATCATTAAACCGGCCAAATGCATTAATTCGACATAATCAAATCCGGAAGATCGCAACCGACACAGAAAATCCGAATCACAATGAATTCGACATCCCGTACATCCCGAGAGAACCAATAACCGTGACATCGAACTGGGAATAAAAGTTTAGATGCCAATCGATTCAATGAACCGACGCCAGATTCATGTTTCCGAATCCAACACAGATTCCGTCGCAAAAAACCGGAAACCAAAACAACCAAGAAGAAACAAACTTCTACTTGATCTCTCGGATTTTGGGAGGTTCTCTCGGCTCGCATGAGACCGGTTCTCCGGGCGGAGGACGGCCTGGCTTCTCCTGACTGGGGGTTTTGTTTGGTAAGAAATGGGGAGGATGGGTTTGGGGGTTCGGGGAACAAATTCTTGAGGGGTGTCGATAGTAAGGATGGGGAAAATTTTTATGGAATGGGGTAAAGAGATAATGGGGTGTATTTAGTAATGGGGTGCGAGATACTAATGGGTGTGAATGTAACTACCTAGGGGTTAGATGTTAGGGTTTAAGGGTTTGGTATATCTTTTGGGGTTTGGGTTATCTTTTGGGGACTGAAGACCCGAGACCCGGGACCTTAAATTATATTATTTTTATTTGATATTATAAATATTTTTTAAAATATATAGTTTTTAATTCGAAAAACAAATCTAATACATGTCTTTATTTTGCTGAAAGGTTATCCAGGATGCGTTGTCTTTGTCTCAATCAAAATTTGTACCGAGATGCTGTCACCATCGTTTCAGACTTCGAGATAGGCCTCAGATATTGAATTTGAGTGGAAATGAATTTTTAAAGAAGTCCGTAATCACGAAAGTGGGCCTAGCAAATGTTGGATCAAGTATGTACCTTAGACTTTGTGGGCTTCTTGTATTTGGGCTTTTGAGAATCAAGTCATCCTTTAATAGACTCAAAGGTTTGGGTTTGGGATATTTTGAAAGTTTCAAAAGACATCATTCGATTGCCAATTCCCTAATCAACGCTGAGGAAAAAGTGTTGACAAAAAATAGTGGGAAGTTAATTCCTAACAAATAATCCAAATAAGTGTCTTAGACGTGAAATCAGAACAGTTGGAACAAAAAATAAGCATTTCCTAATGAATCAACAAAAAAAGGAGAGAAAAACAACATTTTATGGCACATTATTGGAATGATTTTCAAGGCTTTCAGGGTGGCCAAAATACCCGGATGATGAATAGAGAGCTTTATTTGATATGATCCAAACCCAAAGTGTTTGAAAGAGTACCTTCTGATAATCACAAGATTCTGATGAATGGATGAATTACAGGAAAAGAAATGAGAAAAGAGATTATGAGGTGAGGCTCTCTACTGATGCGTGTGCCGAGAAAAGTAAAGTCAAGTTATTGGGAAGTGCAAGTCACGAGGGACAGAAGTCTTCAAATACTCTTCGTTGGAAAGGCCATTAATCTCACTGTGTGAAGTGACTCTTCACTGCTAAGATTGAAAATTTTATTAAAATAAATAATAAATAAAAAGTTTATGTAAAACTCAATTTTTTAAAAATCAAACCGTATAGACTATAGACTTTCTCGATTCACGATTTTTTATTGATCGATTAAAATGATAAATATATAATTTATTTTATATAATATTAAGATTTAAATATAAATATAAATATATTCAAAATATAAGAAAGTTATTTAAATTAACTATTTTTATAATTCTATAAAAAAATTATATTATTTTTATTTGATATTATAAATATTTTTTTAAAATATATAGTTTTTAATTATGAAAAACAAAATCTAACTAGGCGATGTGCTCTTCAGCCTACCTGGTTTGTTTTGTCTTCATCAAAACTATGGTGGAGCAAAAAAACCAGAGGAATCGAATCTACCGAGAAAACAAATTGGGATGGAACCAAAAAATAAATTAATCAAATCGATTATTTTGATTTGATTCTTATTTTATACTTATCTCGATTTTGATTTCGATTTAAATTTACAAAATACAAAAACTGCGATTTTGGTTAATCGATCAAAATTTAAAAACTAATATTATACTATTAAAAATAATAAAACATAATGTATATAATATATATTTTAAAAACATATAGTAATATACTTATATTATTAATATATAGAAATACATAATAAAAATATTTTGGACTCATCTAATTCGCTAAATTAAAGTATATAGGATCGTAATTTTTTTGATATAGTTTCTTTTTCTATTGAAGTTGTCAAAATATGTGGTTGATTAAAAATTTGCCACAAATTATCTAACTTCATGAATTCTATATATATTATTTTGAATGTATTATAGATGCAAGAAGAGTTATGGGATGCAAATGAAAAGATTACAATTTATTCTTTTTTTTTTCTTTACATTTTTTATTGTATTTATAATAATTATTGTTATTTGAACTTTAATATATGATTATGAAATTGCAAATTTATTTTTTGATTATCGTTAACTAAAAAACCGATATATGGTTAACCAAAAAAATGGTTAATCAAAGACGGCTAACTATATTAAAGTTGTGGGTTTTTGGTTTATATAAATAACAAACCAAAAATCAATAATTCATTTTTTTTAGTGTTTCTGTTCAATTAACCGAACCATACTTACCCCTAGTTAAACTAAACGTCTCACAAAGGTACAAGAAAAAGCCCTTTGTATTTGCTATTCCTTGTTACGCCTCAAACAAAGCCATGTGGGAAGCTAATTGGCCCCAGAGAATATGGATGAGTCAAAGCAAGAGCTACGAGGAAGAATTGCCTTGAAAAGCCATTTTTACCACATGTAATAAGGAGATGTTTGAATTGTTTGGTTCAACCAAAACCTTCCAATTTGAACAATTCATACGGTTCAATTCTGGTTCGAAGCTAATCCCAGTAGGGATTGAACCAGAAAAATGGCCGATCAACAATAAAACATTGATATTTAGTGTTTCTATAAAACCAAACAAAATTTTTAGTCAAATGGGTTAAAGTTTTCTTATTATAATTAATAACATTTTTATAGGAAGATGTTACATGACCCATTTTTATTCAACTTCTAGTAGTCAATACACAACCTTAAGGTACCATCTTTCTTCTTCACAAACGATATTGGGGGTTCTCCATAGTGATGTACTTGGACGAATAAAGCCCTTATCCAACAATTCCTTTACAAGTGATAGAGACTACGGATCTCAAAATTCATAAGACAAAATGAGTAAGTGTCCAACTCTAATCCCTTAAAGGGAGTTTATATAGATTTCCATGTAAGTTGAAGTGACTTCACCAATGTGATATTTAGAAATTTGAGTTTAGGTGAGAATACTCATATGGATAAAGAACCTAGATAACCCTTGAATAATGTGACATTAAGAAATTTGAGTTTAAGTGGGAACAATAATTAATTGGGACCCATAGAAAAATATTAGTTGTCTTAATATCCAATTTTAAAGCGTTATAACATTTTGTTGTAGAGAGTTAATCGTAGTCAAGTATCCTATGATATTAAATTAAGATTAAAAACCTTGGGTCTATGATCTACTAATTGTCGGATATTTATCCGATATATGGGTCTACACATATCATAGACTATTGATGAATCTAAAACTGATCTAATTTTAAGTCAATTTTTCATGAATATTTAAAGGCTTAAAGCTCAATTTAAATGCAAAATTATGGAGAATTCATCCAAATTTGTGTTTTGCAGGAATTTAGAGAAAAGAAGCTAAAAAGCAAGAAAAAAGTAGCAAATGAGGCTAAAAAGATAGAATCAGCAAATTTGGCTAAGGTAGGAAGCGGTTATTGTCGTGACAAAACGAAAAATTGTCACGACAAAGAAATGAAAAAATGATCAGAGGATTATCGCAACAAAAGATTCTTTATCACAACAAAGATTCAGTGGAATTCCTTTGTAAACAAAAGAATTATGTCACGACATTTTATTGTTTGTCGCGACACAATACTAGGCAAAGACAATTGAACTTATGTCACAACATAAGAATTTTAAGAAACTTTGTCACGACAATCATACAAGGCCATTAGCTGAGCACAACTGAAAGTTTGTAGCGACAATAGAAAGGCAGCAGCATATGTCGCAACAATTGAACATTCTAGAAGAACAGTGAATAATGTCGCGACATTTCACACCTATGTCTCGACATGTTTTGAGAAGAGCCCCTAGAAGATATCTGTAGTATGTCGCAACATTTTCGAAGTCTGTCATGACACAGTTAGAGTAGAAAAGTGAAAAGAATGTCGCGACACTTTAAATTTATGTTGCGACATAAAACCAAGCTGAAGGCTTCGAAGTATGTCGCGACAATCCAAACTTATGTAGCGACAGAACCGTTAGTTAAGAACTATGTCGCGACAGAAATTGCTTTCAGAAGGGACATAACAAATGTGCGTGAAGGAAGAAATTGTGTCGTGGACACAAGCAAACTTTTGTCGCGATCAGAGTTGGCAAACAGGCGTTGAGTTTGTCACAACAAAGGATTTTTATGTTGCGACAAACATTTCAAAGGTTGATAGTGCGGTGTATTGAAACTATGTCACTATTACAATTCAAGGCAAAGGTGTAACCTTCATTTTAATAAATATAAACTAGAGTTGACTCAACTTTGTCGCGACATTTATTTTAATTGTCGCAACAAACTTGACAAAAGGTAGTGATGAAGAAAGGTTGCCACACAAGCCACAATAGAGCTTGCGAGAAAAACTACGTTGCTATGTCGCGGCATAGACTAGCAATGTAGCGACAAAGACTGCTATGTCGCGACATAGGATAGTAATGTCACGACAAAAATGGTAAATGGGCCTGCACTAAAACCCACGTCATCTGCCTTGATTTTCGGCCTAGCATCATTTATTGAGGCTACAAATAACAAGCCCTAGAGCAGGGAGAAAAGGGAGACGGAAAACGATTGAGGAGCCGCCATTAGGAGTACCTACAATAACAGTTAGATTTTTTTTTGCATTTTTTTTTATTTCTTCCTTGTATTTATTTTATTTTTCCCTATTCTTAGAACTGGAATAAGGGATCTGAGTTGTAATTTTAAGCTGAGATCAATGAATATTTAGTTCCATTTATGTCTGAACTTTAAGGTTTTCTGGAAATTTTATGGAATTCTCTTTCTCTTCAGTTTGATTTCAGTTTCAGTGAATTTTCTTGATCAGCTAGTCATTGATAGTTATAGTCCAGTTATGGAAGGCTAAGCTCTTGCTAGGAAGGGGCTAGGTGTTTTGGTTATGAGCTGTAGCTTTTAAATTATTGTTTTGGGTTTTGAGAATTGGATTGATTTAATCGGTATTGTTCGTTTAGTGAACTGTTGTTAATATTAGTAGCTTGTACCCAGAAAAGGGTTGTATCTTGCTCTGATTTCTAGGAGGCCCTCTAAGTGACATAGAGATGGAGATTCTTGAGAGTATGGAGCAATTACTTAAGGGTATGTTAGACTAATATTATGGAACTAATGAACTCTGAATGATTACTCCTATAGATCACTAATTTACTCATGGTGTGAGGATTACTCATGGTGTGTTATGTGGTAGAGCTCTAACACCCTTGTGGTCCGTCTCAGCTTGTATGTGGATTAGTTTGAGTGCGGTATGACTTAAAGCTGCCAGTGTACCAGTCCACTTAACACTTGGAGAGGAGAACCGCAACACGCTCAGCCAAGTAACACCCAATCCCATGTTAGCTAAAATTCTAATCAAGGAGAGGGAGAATTCTACTCAACTTGCAGATTGTGGTATCGATTACTTTGAAGGAGACTTGTGTTATCCTACTACTTAGAACATACTTCACTAAGAGTTGATTATGGAAGGTCTGGGGTATACAGTTCAACATATTTAAAGAGGGTCAAATTATTACAAGTAACCACTGTAATTGGCCTTGGCTCTGGAAAGAATATGTTATCTAATTAGTAAAATGTATAGTGTATGGAGGAATCCAAACTATACTACCTTGCTCTTGAACAAGCTCAGGATTAAACCCATGACAAATATATGTTTTAAAGAACTTGTTGTAGAATTAAGGATCGTAACACCGATCCCATTCCCGTGAGTTTGATTACATTCAAGAATCGTTATTTCAATATATTTTTACTATTTTCATTTTTTTATTTCAGTCTCTACATTTCAGTTTTAGTTTAATCTACATTTTTAGAAATTAAAGTTCAAATAGTGAGGACCTTGAGTAGTAGGGGTAGTTGATCTTTAGATTCTCTTATAGATCTCTATGGGAACAATAACTCGGACTTAATTGTCCACTTTATTACTTGTACGACCTATGCACTTGCAACGATTTATCTTTTGAGACCAATCTGCATTTTTTATCATGTTTCAAAGAAAGAAAGCCGCAGCAGAAATTTCGGCCCAAAACAAGTGAGACTTCTAGGCAGCACCGTTGTTGGGTATTTCGAGGATAAAACAAAATAAACAGATTCGGGTCTATACGAAAAATTGGTTTTGCTAGTCTCTCATGCCATGATCAGGAATTTAGTTAATCTGGGTAGCTATGGGCGTGGAAATTGGCGAACAACTGAGGACAGGTTATCTAAAAGACTTAACTCTTATACCAATGAATATGTAGGTAAGATGGTTAAGGTCTCTCATAGCTTAATCAATGGTCTTGAGTTCAAGCCCTAGGAATACAATTGTGTTATGTGGTGGAGCTCTAACACCCTTGTGGTCCGTCTCAGCTTGTATGTAGATTAGTCTGAGTGCGGTATGACTTAAAGCGCCTTTTGTGTGTGCATGAGTCCACTCAGAACATTTTATGGACTGAAAAAAAAAAGACTTAACTTATGACTTCCCCCACCGTGCGATGTAGGGCGAGGGTGTCATTGTTCATTTTACCTGTACACTATAACCTGTTCATTCATAGACTAATAAGCATGTATCTTGAGATATATTCTATAGCGGCGAGATTTCAAAATATATTTAAGGCCCACAAAGGAGTGTTTGACTTATACAAAAACTTTACATCGGGTTTACAAACAACAAAAAAGAATATTACATATACCAAAATAGACCAAAAGTCTTCCCAAGTGGGCATCTAACTATGTGTTGACCTTGAGACTCGAAGGAGGGTTGTTCTAATCTTCTTGCCTCTTTTCCATGAACGATGAAAACCCGTGCTGCTTTTCGCCTTAGTGGACAAACTCGTGGACTCCACCACTAACATGGGGATCATCACACTTCTATACATATGCATACATTCCAATATATCATATCATTTAAACATGCTTATACATATCTCATATTTACTTATCATATCATGTTTCATTTCTTATCAACGTTCATATACATTTCATGTGTCATATTCAAGTTATTTGTTTTATGTTTCATGCCTGCATAAACCTTAGAAGTGGATAAAGGAAACTATAAGGGTCCAAAGGCGTTGTACTCACTCTACGAAATAGCGATCTATAAGGGCTTGAAAGCACTGTTATCATTGTGCAAGACAATTTCATGTGTCATATTCAAGTTATTTGTTTTACGTTTGGCGCCGTATAAACCTTAGGTGCTTGATAAAGGAAACTATATGGTCCAAAGGCGTCAGACCACTCTACGAAACAACGACTCAGTATGGCTTGTTAATCATATCATTTTGCGAGACAATGACCATCTATAAGGGCCCGAAGGTGTTATTATCATTGTATGAGACAATGACCATCTATATAGGCCCAAAGGTGCTGTAATGACCCAAACAGGGCCAAATGATCAGTATGCTGCAGACTTGTTTTTCCCTAATAGACATGTCCATCTATCATTCTACCAGGTTCTAAGAAGACAATCCATGTGTATTTTATGTTCAGTACATATCTCATATTCCCGAATAATTATTGTCATCCGGTGATCATATGCGATATTTACAATCATTTATTCATATCTTTGCATTTTTCATATCTCATTATATGCATGAATAATTATGGTTACCATGTATGCTTATGAGCTATTTAATATCATTCCAATTTCATCAAACTATATATGGATGGAGTCTAGACTCAAAAGGCTTTCCATAGAGTCCAAGAACATCCGAAACGGAGTTTGGACGAAGAAATCATGACCTTCCAAAGTTGAAGGCTTCCTATGAATAGTAACTACGAGCATAACCAGCAGGGCCTATTATTTTTCATGATTTATGGACCTAATATGAGTTCCAATTTCATCATGCTATATATGGATGGATTCTAGACTCAAAGGGGTTTCCATAGAGTCCAAGAACATTCGAAACGGAGTTTGGACGAAGAAATTATGATCGTCCAAAGTTGAATGCTTCCTATGAACAGTGACTATAAGCAGAACCAGCAGGGCCTACTGTTTTTTATAATTTTTGGACCTTATAAGAGTTCCAATTTCACCAAGATATATATGGATGGATTCTATACTCCAAGGGCTTTCCATAGAGTCCAAGAACATCCAAAACGGTTCTGGACGAAGAATATAGACCGTCCAAGTCAGCTACTTCCAGAACAAAGGACTACGAGCAAAACCAGCAGGGCCTACTCTTTTTCATGCTTTTTGGACCTAATATGACTTCTAATTTCATCCAGCTATATATGGATGGATTCTAGACTCAAAGGGCTTTCCATAGAGTCCAAGAACATCCGAAACGAAGTTCAAACGAAGAATTTATGATCAAGACAAAAACATGGGTTTTGGAGAAATTTTGACAGCATCTCCCCTAAAACCCCAATATTTCCTTAATACAAATATTCCTCAATTGAGCATTACAATCAACCAACCCAATTCCAAAACACAACCAAACAATTCTCAAAACACATATAGGGGAAGACTTATGGTTTGCTAACCCCATCCTACACAATTAATGGGTTAGGAAAGTTTCCTAAGTCTAAAAAATTTAAAAATCCATATTACTTCATACAACCCCAAAAACCAAACCAAAACAACTCCAAATCTAGTCTAAACCGGCCAAATTAGCCAAATATACCAAGTAGGGTTCACTTAAACCCAAATTCATAAAAAAAAAAAGGGTTTATGGTTTGATTTTTCCATACCTTAATCTTTTCTTTTCTTCTTCTTTCCTCTTGTTTCTTCTTCTTGATCACACCGTCTCTCTCTCTTTCTCTAAAAATGAAGAACACCCCCTTTCCAAGACCACTTTTAGTCTTTATCCCTTATTTAACATTAAGGCCTTGTTTGGTTTGTGCCATTTTTTCCATTCTTTTTTAAAGTCCCTTATCTCTCTTTCATTTACATTTCCACTTAACTCATTATTATACTTTGGCATATAAACTTATAGTGTTATGACCATTGTGTCCCCGACATTGTTAAATTACTAATTTATCTCTTACTTGAAATAAATTTTCAGTTTCTTGTTTTATTTCCCAAAAAATCTGATTTAACTTATATTACACCCTAAACATAACAGAACTCATGGCGCAGATTTAATATAACCTCCCCACTTAAAGAAATTTTGTCCCCTCAATTTTTTTACTCCGTAGTGAAGAGTTGCGATACCGCGCTTTTCGCTTATCGCTCCCAAGTAGCTTCTTCCCTGCCATGGTGTTTCTAGATCACTTTCACTAACAGTACTTGCTTATTCTGCAATTGTTTCACCTATCAAGCCAGAATAGCTTTCGGATCTTCATCATATTACAAATCGGCTTGTACTTGCACATCCTGCACTGGTAGTATGTGCGACTCATCAGAGCGGTATCTCCAAAGCATCGACACATGAAATACATTGTGTAATTTGGCCAATTCTGGAGGGAGTGCCAAACGATAAGCCACAAGGCCAATTCATTCCAAAACCTCATATGGCCCTATGAACCTTGGACTTAATTTTCCCTTTTTACCAAACCGTAGAATTTTCTTCCACGACGATACTCTCTGGCAGCCACCTTATCTCCCACTTCATATGCAATGTCTCTCCTCTTCAAATCGGCATAAGATTTTTGTCGATCACTTGCCGCCTTTAACCTTTTCCAAATAACCTGCACTTTCTCTTCCGTATCTTTCACTATGTCTTGACCAATCACTTTATGCTCATTTAACTCCATCAAACACACAGAAGTTCTACATTTCCAATCATACAAAGCCTCGTATGATGTCATACCAATGCTTGACTGAAAATTATTGTTATAGGCAAATTCCATCAATGGAATATACCTATCCCAACTTCCCGAAAATTCCATGACACAACCTCGAAGCATATCTTCAAGTACTTGAATCAACCTTTCTGACTGTCCATCCGTCATGCGATGGAATGTCAGGACAACTTCAGCTTAGTGCCCAAAGTTGACTGTAATTCCTTCAAGAACCTTGATGTAAAACGCGGATCTCTATCTAACACAATAGATAACGGTACACCATGCAATCGTACAATCTCCTCCACATATAACTCAGCTAGTCGATCCATAGAATACCCATCCCGACTCGCAGATAAATGGGTCACTCAGGAGCTTATCAACAATCACCCAGATAGAGTCATGCTTCTGTCGTGTGAGGGGAAAACCTGACACAAAATCCATGGTACGTTATCCCACTCAATTGGGGAATTGGAAGTAGATTTAACAAACCTCGTTGGCACTTCATGCTCACTCGAATTTGCCGACACGCCAAACACTTAGACACATACTGGCCACATTCTTTTCATTCCTTTCCACCAATAAACCTGCTTTCAAGTCTTGGTACATCTTATTACCTCCAGATGCATGGTAACACCGTGATATGAGCCTCAAATAACAACTTTTTCTTTAGCTCTTTATCATCCGGCACATAATATGTTCGAAATACATACTTCCAAATTCTTCTTTCATCGAAAAACTCGCCTGCTACCCATCTTTAACCATCTGTAACTTTTTCTGTAGCTCTTCATCATTTTTTTGCGCATCTATAATCATTTACTTTAAAATGGGTTGCGCTTCTAGTTGAGCTAACATAGCTCCATCATCCGCTAATTTCAATCACCGCATCATAGCTGACATTGCTACTTCATCGCCTTTTCAACTAAAGCACTCCACACCACATTAGCCTTTCGAGGTGGTAGTCTATGATGCGCCATAATCCTTGAATAACTCTAACCACCTCCGCTGTCTCAAATTCTAACTCTTTCACGTTAGCAATTGAGACTCTTATGATCGGTGTAAATTCTACACTTTTCCCCGTATAAGTAGTGTCGTCATATTTTCAAAGCAAACACTACCGCAGCCAACTTTAGGTCATGAGTGGGATAATTCTGTTCATGTGGCTTCAACTATCTGGACGCATAAGCCACCACTTTCCCATCTTGCATTAACACACATCCCAAACCAATACCTGAAGCATCACTATACAAGGTATACTCTTTTCCCGAAGTAGGTTGCATCAATACTGGTGCTTCAACAAGCATCCCTTTCAACTGTTCAAAACTATTATGACATTTATCTGTCCACTCAAAATTTCTTCCTTTCCTGAGTAACTTGGTGAGCGGAGAAGCTATGACAGAAAAGCCTCTCACAAATCTTCTATAATAAACTCCGTTGTGCCTAAGAAACTTCTCAATTCCTAAGCATTTCGAGGTGGTTTCCACCACAACGGCCTTAATCTTTGTAGTGGTTAACTCTATACTCCTCTACCGATAATAATATGGCCTAAGAAGGAAACTTCCTTAGCTAAAAATCACATTTGGTCGAGCTTAGCATATAACTTCTTTCTTAGCATCTCAGATGACTATTTTAGATGTTGTTCATGTTCTTGCGGCATCCTTACAATACACCGTAGGATGTCATCAATAAAGACCACTACAAACTTATCCACATAAGGTCGGAATACCCTATTCATTAAATCCATGAATGCTGCCGGTGCATTAGTCAACCCAAATGGCATTACCAAAAACTATAATGGCCATATCGGGTTCTAAATGTGGTCTTCGGCACATCTACTTCTTTACTCTCAACTGATAATATCCAGATCACAGGTCGATGTTCAAAAAGACACCCGCTCCTTTCAATTGATCAAAAAGATCTTCGATTCTCAGCAATGGTGTAGACCCTCAATTTTGTCCCTCAGCACTTTCATTTATCCTTTGGGTGTCACGCTCACCCATCGTTTTCATATAACACCATTAAAATTTTTAGGTTTAGTCTGTCCCAAGCCTCGGGCGGGCTTACAGTGGTCCATTGCTGTTACAATAGTTCACTGAGGTCACGGGCTTTTTTTTTTTTTAGTTATTGGCACGTACATAGGAAGTAAGTGGGTCCCCCCCCAAGGGTTTAGCTCAATCGGAGTTTATTGGAGTATGTCGAATTCCGAGAACTTAGGCTTGTTTCGATCATATCTCCCTCGTCCGAACTCAGAATTGAGCGCCGTTTCTTTTTTGGGATTCCTTACTCATTGAGGAAGTAACTGAAAAAATTTGAGAATTTTTAGTAACCGGATCAGCCAACTTAATTGATTTCCACTCAGTTCATTACTATGTGTTCGAATTGAGCACTAAGGCTTGTTTTGGTCATATCTCCCTCACCCAAACTAGGAATCAAGCACCATTTTTTTTCATGTGGACCTTAGTTTCTGCGAATATTCTCTCAAAATTTCAGATTTTTCTTCACTGGATCGATCGCTTGGGAACTATACAAATGGCAGACGCAGGCTAGCTTATGTGGGGCGCTAATTTTTGATTTTTGTACCCAAATCCTATATGGATAGGCCCCATAAGCCCCAGATCAGTCCTAGGCATGGGTTGGATCCAGTTTTGGACCATGTTATGGGTTGCTTGCAACCCACCTTGGGTCCACTTGGATACTTGGTAGGTTACAAAGGAGTACATGTGGCCGCCTATGAACCTTGGGAATGTAGGAGTGTTTATGAAGCCGGGAAGTTCGAGAGATCGAAGGGGAGTTCCGACTAAGCCGGTGCAAATGGAGTGGGCTCAGAGAGAAAGAGAGAGGAACAGAAGAAAATGTGAGGTGATCAAAAAGGAAGGGAGGAAGAAGAGAGAAAAGGAGAAATGAGGAAATGAGAGTTTATCTAAATCGGCTGTATGGTCTCTCTTTGTTTGAAGAGAGGAGTTCGACGGATTGTAATAAAGTGGATACCTGGTTTTGGAAGCAGAAAGAAAGAAGAAAAAGGAGGGAATAGTCGTGAATCTTACAGGTACGACATTTATATGCTTCTCCCATTTCTTTTATGTTTTTCTTTGCCTTTGTTGTTTGTTGACTCGTGTTAGGACACTAGGCACCGTTTGTGCCTGGGTTTCGCCATTCGAGTCATATTTGGTATTCGCTTGTTTTGTTGGATTCCTGAATCTTTGAGGAAGGTTCTTAAAAATATTGAGAGCCTCTCTATACCGGATGAACTGATTGGGAAACCAAATCATCCGTTTTTAATCGACTCCGCTTGCTAGAACAACAAACTTTGGGTCTTGGCACCGCTTGTGCTGGTTCTCGCCTATTCAGAGTCGGATTTGTACTCCATTTATTTTTTTGGATTCTTGACTCTTTGAAGAAGGTTTTGAAAATTTTGAGAAGCCTTCTTCCAACCGGCTGAACTGCTGGGAAACCATATCAGCCGGTTCATCGACCGGGCCGGTCGGGAAATGCCAGCTTGGGTCTTTGGGTAATCAAGTAGGTCGGATCTCAGTCATTCGGAGTTGGTTTTCTACTTGGTTTGTTTGGATTCTGACTTTGAGAAGTTTGAGTGCCTGAGAGTTTCCTCTCAACCGGTCGAATCCAAGTTGGGAAACCTGATCGCGCTCATTAGGGTTCGGGCCATTGAACAAAGAATTGGGTCTTTGGCATCGTTTGTGTCGATTCTCAGTCATTCGGAGTTGGTTTTCTACTTGGTTTTTTTTTTTTTGGATTCCTGACTATTTGAGAAAGGTCTTGACAGATTTTGAGAGCCTCTCTCAACCGGCCAGATCGGGTCGAAACCGGATCACCGATCATTAGATTTAGTTTGTCAAATAGCGCTTTGGGCCTTGGAGCCGTTTATGTCGCTTCGCTATTCGGAGTTGGTTTTCTACTTGATTTGTTTTTTTGGATTCCTGACTCTTAGAGGAAGTTTTTGAAAAAATTTGAGAGTCTCTCTCAATCGGCTGAACTGGTTGGGAAACCGGATCAACTAGTTCATTGGGTTCAGTTTTCCGAAATGGAAGTTTGGGTACTTTGTTTTGTTTGTGCTCTGCTTAGTAATCGTGTCGGAATTGTACACCGTTTATTTTTTTTGGTTTCTTACTGTATGGAATGCTCAAAATTTACAAAATTGTTCTCAAACCTGACGATCGATCGGGGAACCGGATTGAGCTTACTTTTAGTGGTTTTGTAGGCGCCCGATTTCGCTTAATTGAAGCCCGTGACTCAGGAGTCCGGCCCATTCGCCGTGACGCTGTAGGGCCAAGTGTTTAGGGTCTGAAATGGGCTTAGTTCAGGGTTAATGTGGTTCAATTTGGATTCTTAAGAATCGTGATCTATGCGGTCCAAGGGTGATTAGTTAAACACCAATAATCTAGTGTTTTGTTGAGCCCTGCTTTTTCTGGATGAATAGATATTACACAAGAGTGGTAGCATCACGAGTGCTTGAGGATGCCATAAAAGGGCTTCTCTTGGCTTCTTTCTTTGATATTCAATCTTGAGAAATTATTGTATGCTCAAATGTGCGAATTAATCTCTTCTTGCGCTTGGCTAGGGACCGTGCACGTGCTTACTGGGCTCTCTTTTGTTGAATGTTTTTAAGCATGCTAGATACCACTAGGGTTGGTCTGATCCAGTTGTATGTTTCAAATTTAAGAGACTATCCGACCAGGACCCATATGCTCCCCACATACCCAATTCAATTAATAGAGACCGAGTTCCGACCTGGGAGGGGTGCTACCATACGAGGTACCTTCCCGAGAAAACTGATCTCCGCACTGCAAAACTAGTTTCTGCGCACCGCTTTTCTGACACTGAGTCATTGGGGTTTTTGTTCTTACTGGGTTTTCCCCTTTATAAAATAATAACAAAAAGTAAGTGGCGACTCCAAAGAAAAATTGTTCCTCCTCGGGGATGGATTTTCTAAAATTCGAAAATCAACCCACATTTTCTTTTCATTTAAAAGCGAGTCGCGCCGGCCCATGGATCGGGTAGGGTCCACAAATGGGTACTTGTTTTTCACTGTCACCTTATTGATCTGCCAATAATCGATGCACATCCGTAGAGTGCCATCTTTCTTTTTCACAAATAAAATAGGTGCACTCTAGGGTGACACACTAGGTCGGATAAAACCTTTATAAAAAAGCTCTTGTAATTGACTCTTTAACTTTTTCAATTCCGTTGGAGCCATTCTGTATGGTGCCCTAGACATAGGGACTGTTCATGGTACAATTTCTATGGATAAATCCACCTCTCCCAAGGAGAATGCCTGGTAACTCTTCAGGGAATACATTTGGAAATTCCCTTACTACTGGAATCTTTTCCAAATCAACTTAACCTTTCTTAGAGTCAAGTATCAAGGCTAAGAATGTTTCACAGCCTTTCCTCATAAGTCTCCTAGCTTGCATCGCGGAGATCACATTGGACATTGCGCCTGATCTAATGCCCTGTACTATCACCTCATACTAGTCAGAGCATTTGATGAGTGCCTAAAACACTCATGCCAAACCCGCGTTTGTCTTAATGCTTTTAACAGATTTCATATTTAAATCCAAGTATTATTTATGGCCCGACATCCGATTTTGTAGTGTGTGTGAATCGCAGTGGAACGGGCTTTGGACGGCTTCGATCGGCGTGGAAGTGCATAAAGTCACCGGGAACGCCGCGACCCCCAATGTCGCGACGCCCCAACGCCGCGACGCCTCACGCCGCGGACGCCCCAACGCTGCGGCTGTCAGTCACCACGTGTGGTTAACAAAGCAAAGAACATCGCGACGCGATTCCCGCCTTCCATCATTAAAGCAAAAAGCGGGACCGCACTGGCGCATCGGCGATCGCATTTAACTAGGCATGTGGAAATCGTAATGTTAATACTTGATTCGAGAAGAAAGCCCGCTATTTGTATTTTTCTTCTTCGATAGAAGTACCGGGATGTTTTATAAATTAAATAATGTGTTCTCATATTCGCATGTTCTAGATTTATACCTAGGGTGTTGTTAAACCCGCCACAATCGCATGGATTAAAGGATTATATCTATACATCCAAATTGTTATAATTTGTAATATCCGCTTTATATCTCATAGTCATTTACATGGTGATGTCTGGCCAACATTAGCATGATTATACTGGATATCCGAGATTCGAGAGATGAGGATACCCAGGGATTTGAGTAGAGCAGCCTTCGGTTGATTCGGTAAATAGAGATATTCCGATCCTAAGGGTGGCAATTAAGGTTAGAACATTTAAGCATTTTAGCATCGAGTCAGGGGTAGATACACTCAACTCTTACTAGCTTAGAGAAAGGATACACCCGAGAGAGGGCATTTCGTAAGCAAGATCACCTAGCCATCAATAAATTATAAATAAACCGAATAGTATCATCTTTAGGAAATAATCCATTGAATCAAGTGTGGGGAGACATAGCCCTAGTCTCCATTATACAGTAATTCATTAAGATCAATTAGTTTAGTTTAAATTCAGACACTAGTAATCTTTCACCCAACGCTTATATAAAGATAATATTCAAAAGCCAATCTCTGTATTCAACACACTTATCCCCGTGGATCGATATCCGTACCATAGGTACACTATTTACTTAGGGCAACGCTATGAGCACTTACAAGCACATAAAGGCATATATACACACCACGCCTCACTATCAATGGCGCCGTTGCCTGTGATAGGGTTTAGAGTGATATAGAGAATGTAAAGAATTAGATATTACTCGAATGTTATTTTTATTTGTTTTGCCAAGTGCCGGTAATTTGGTCTTTTTTGTTTCGTGTGTGATCAGCAAATTCAAGGTTCTAGTGAGTGCATGCGACGACTCCGGATCAGTCGACCTACATCCATTGGATCCCGAGCCGTAAAGAACCTTTATACGTAATACGCCGGCAACGAAACGTAATTGCACTAAAATCTAGCAATCATGGAGAACAATGAAGAGCAGGATCTAGCATTGAGCAAACGAGCCACATAGGGTCTAATGGGAATAACTGAATGAACTGCCACCTGTGCTATTTATACAACCGCATGATCCATTTATGCTGTTGTAAGAGTTTGCCCTACCGTACGCTTGTTCAGACATTGCATCTATCCGAAGACCACCCATTCACAAACAACTTCGAAATAAGTCAAGAATCTTTACAGATGCTTCGTGAACATCTTATTTCATGAACTACCCAATGAGAATCCAAATATGCATCTGACCAACTTCCTCGAAGTCTGCGACACGATCAAGTACTATGGGGTTACTGAAGAGGCACTCAGGTTGAGATTGTTCCCACTCTCACTAGGTGATAGAGCCAAGCATTAGTTAACAAGTCAAAACACCGATTCATTACTCATGGAACGATATAGTGTAGTTCCCGATTCAAGTTTTTCCCACCTCAAATTGCACAACTTGCGTAAGAGACCACTACTTCGACAATCCAGAGGGAGAGAACCCGCAGGCATGGGATAGATTTCACGAACTATTGAGGAAGTGCCCACATCACGACCTCGTATGGATGCAGTCCATGGCCTTTCTATAATGGTCTGAGGAATGAGACTAGAAAAGTGATTGATGCTTCGGCTGGAGGGGCACTAATGAAGAAAACCACGGACCAAGCTTATGAAATCATGGAAAATGCTGCTACTAATACAAATCAGTGGCCTAGGGAGAAGACTACACCAGTAAGAGTCGTGGGCTGCACAGATAATGAGGTTCTCAATAACTGCTTACTCATGTCAGCATAACCTACTAAACAGCTAACTAGACAAAGAAGGTACCGCCGAATGCCATACGCACTCAACCCACGGGAGTCAGGTGAATTCCGTGGAGGATAGAACAATAGCACGTGCACGCCGCCAGAAACCAAACTCAGAGCAGCTCGCATGTGTCGAGGTTCTAATCGTGAACCAGCCATAAGAACAAGGACGCATGGGGAAACAACTATCGTAACCAAAATCAAGGCCAAGGGTGGCGAATAATCGTAATCGAATCAGCTTAGGAACAATCACGGGTATGGACGGAGGAACAATCGTAACAACATGCCATCAACCCGAGTAAGCCAACCTCCGAGAAAAGGTGGACTTCGGGAATGCCCTTGCGCAGATGCTCACTCACACACGCTTTTATGAATGAGACAAAGGCAAATATGCGAAGAATGTGCCACCCAATCGAACAATCAAGCGCATAGTTGAGAAACTCGAGGCCGTATGGGCCAAATGGCCAATCTATTGACATAAAGGCAAATAATTCCTTAATACAATCTAGAACTGAACCCAAGAAGAGATGGGAATGAACATGTTAAAGCAAATACGCTTCGAGAAGTTGGTAAAGAATTGAGACACGGAGCAACTCTCGCTTATAGAGGAGGTGATCGAGAAAGTCATCCAAAATTCGGGCCGAATGATGATGCAGATAGGGAACAGCCTCAAGAGAAACAGTTTGTAGGAAACACAACTGAAGCAAGGGACAACTCACAACCCATAGCCCCAATTCCGTATCCACAATGTCTAAAGAAGCATAAGTTGGATAAGCAATTCACCAAGTTCAATGAAGTGTTCAAGAAACTACACATCAATATACCGTTTGATGATGCTCTAGAACAGATGCCCAGTTATGTAAAATTTATGAAGGACATACTGTCTCAGAAGAGAAGATCAAGGGATTTCAACAAGACTTAACTGAGGAATGTAGTGCCATACTTCAGAGGAAGCTGCCACAAAAGATAAAAGACCCAAGCAGTTTCACTATCCCATGCACCATTGGAAATGCTATCTTTAAGAGAGCATTGTGTGATTTGGGTGCCAGCATTAATCTCATGCCCTTGTCCATTTTTAAACGTTCAGATTGTGAAGCTGGTCTAACTAGCGCCACACTTCACCCGCGCATGTGTCCTTGAAGTATCCGGGAAGGGGTGATAGAAGATGTCTTGTAAAGGCTGACAAGTTGGTCTTCCACTGCATTTATCAGATAGATATGAAAGAGGATAAAGAAATACCTATAATCTGGTAGACCGCTTTAACTGCGTGAGCAATGATTGGAGTGTTCGTAGGGGAGAACTAAAATTGAGAGTGCAGAAGATGAAGCTGTCTAACGTGTTCAAGCTGAGACATCTCGGCGTAAAGTGACACATGTTTCATGGCGTAGATAGTAGAGGCTATAGTGTTTGAAGGAAGTGGTCTCACTGATCCTTCGAGGCTAGCCTAAGATGAATGTGATTCAGTAGAATAAGGAGCCAAAGGCGTAGGAATTTGTAAAATGGATGGATTCTTTCGGACCCGATAGAAGGAAATACTTCGAATCTCTAGGTGAAAGTGCTAAAACGCCAGTACCATCAGTTGAACAACCACCCAAGATGGAACAAAAACCTTTACCTAGCCATTTGATGTATGCATATCTTGGGATAGCATCCACCTTATGAGTGATCATCTCAGCATCCTTGACTGAATTAGAGGAGGAGAAGTTATTGAGGGTCCTTAGAGATCATAAAAATGCGCTTGGATGGTCTCTAGCCGATTTAAAAGGGATTCGCCCCTCCATGTGCATGCATCGTATTTTGCCGAAGATGTGGTCATAAGCTCCTCGTGAAGCACAGAGAGTGCTGAACTAACCCGCAAGAGGTCCAAAGGAGGTTAAAGTGGTTGGATACTGGGGTGGTACTTATCCTATTTCGCATGCTGCAATGGTAAGTCCGGGCCTAAGTAAGACCTAAGAAGGAGGAACAACTGTCATAAACCGAAAAATAATATTACATCCTTCTCAACAATTACCGGTGGAGAATTTGTATTGATTATCGAAACCTAACAAAGCCAATTAAAAGATCATTTCATTGCCGCTTCGATTAGATGTTGGATCGATTAGCCAGCCATATGAATATTATTGCTTGATGGATATTCCACATAATCAATTAAGCAGCCCCCGAGATCGTGAGAAGACGACATTCACATGTCCCTATGGGACATTCGCATTTAGGTGGATGCCCTTTGGGTTGTGCAATGCTGCACTTTCCAACGATGTATGATGGCCATATTCTCCACATGGTCAGAAGACAATCGAGATCTTCTACGGATGATTTTTCTGGGTGATTGTAATTATTTGACAACCGTCTGCAAATTACTGAGGATCGTGATGATAAGATGCAAGGAGACCAACCTTTGTTCACTGGGAAAGTGCCATTTATGGTACAAGAGGGTATTGTACTTGACACGACTTCCCTCAAAGAAGAGGAATGGGGAAAAAGACAGAGCAAAGATCGGTTAAATTGAAAATTACCTCCACCCTCATCAGTAAAAGGGATAAGAAGTTTTTTAGGCCACGCTGGATTCTATAGGCGATTCATCAAAGACTTCTCTCAGATTGCAAAACCGTTGTCTAATCTCCTGGTCCAAGGGACCCCATTTGAGTTTAATTCCCAGTGTTTGCGCGCATTTTCAGTATTAAAAGATAAATTGGTATCGGCTCCTATTGTAGTAGCTCCAGATTGGTCCTTCCCATTTGAGCTTATGTGTGACGCAAGTGATTTTACGATTGGAGCAGTGTTAGGGCAGAAACGAGAGAAAATTTTCCAGGTAATCTACTATGCGAGCAGAACCTTGAATGATGCTTAGTCAATTACGCCACTACGTAAAAGAACTATCGTCATTTGGGCTCTCTTTGCTTTTGAAAAATTCAGTCTTATTTGATTGGTAACAAGGTCGTAGTTCACACTGATCATTCCGCCTATAAAATACTTGATGACTAAAAAGACGCCAAACCCGATTAATCGTGGGTTCTTTTCGCTAGTGACTCCCGACGAGATTAAAGATAAGAAAGGTACAGAGAACCTAGTTGCAGATCATCTTTCACGGTTGGAAGGGGCAAGTGATGAGGTTCAAGTGAATGGCGATTTTCCTGACGAGCAACTCTTAGCTATTGAAGACAAGAGGGCAAGCTCCATGGCTTATGACACGGAATTATCGGTAGCCAAGGTAGTCCCTCCGGAATTTAACTATCAACAGAAAAAGAGGTTTTTTTCACACTTGAAACACTACTATTGGGGAGGAGCAATTTTTACGTACATTGCGCTAACTAAGTGATCCGAGATGTGCCCAAGATGAAATGAACAAAGATTCAACCACGCACACTTTACCATGTGGTGGATAATTTCTAAGGGCCATCGAACAACAAACCTAAGGTGCTTTAATCAAAGCTTCTATCGCCTAAATTATTCAAGGATGCTCATCATTTCGCATCCACATGTGACAAATGTCAACGAATGGGGGTATTTCAGAAAGGATGAACTGCTTCCATGCATCCTATTCTGAAGTAGAATCGTTTTGATTTACGGGGGACGGATTCCACTGACCATTTCCCCATCTTATAACAACCTCGTACATCTTGGCCGGGGCAGGATTATGTCCTGGGTTGAATTCCACCGCACTAACGATGCCAAGGTAGTGGCCCAATTTCTTCAAGCAGCCACATATTCTCGATTCGAACCCCCGAGCACCGATCACGTATAATCTGTGACTCATTTCTACACAAGATGATTGACAAGAATCTTGCAAAAGTATAAAGCAAACATCATATCCCTTGCATATCACCCACACAACAAGTGCTGCAGGTATCAACGAGAAATTAAGTCCATTCCGAGAAAATGAAGCACGCCCAGAAGGATCGGTCTAAAAGATCAAGATGCACTCCTGGGCGATCGAACAAAGATTTAAAAACACCCTCGGGTATGTCGCCTCTTAGAATTGTTTATGGCAGCATGCCAATTCAGTGGAATCGGCATCGAGCTTCCACCGGGCAACTCCGGCAATTGAACATGACGCACACTCACCCTGAGAAGCGACGCTGGCACCGCTGAACTAGAAGAATTCAGGAATGAAGCTTAGTAATGCTCAGATTTACAAGGAAAGGACAAAAGCCTGGCACGATAAACATATTACCAGGAAGGAATTCGGTATGGCAATGTGTCCTCTTGTTTAATTCCGCTTGGGTAATTTTACAAAGGACTAAGACCTTCATGTTGACTAAGGTCTTTCCATGGCGTAGGTTACACATTCCGAGAAAGCGAACATTCACGCTTAACACACAAATCTGCTGGAAGCCGTATTTTGGGGCGTTCCACGAGGATAAGCAGACTCATCTCCATCAATCGCATCGCATCTAAGTACAAGAGCGAAATGGCAGAGCTCGGGTTCCTGAGCACATTGAGATTCGTGGTCACGAGCTAATCTATTATTAAATATAGCGCTGAGGCAAACCCAAGTTTTTCTTGAAATTTTCCTTTATATGGTTCAATTTTTATTATCTGTTTTAAGTTTATGTTTGCTGTTTCTGTCCATAATCGAAAACCCCTTTTTTGGATGTCTACTTTTAGGACCCGCGATCGAAAGTATTGGGGAGGATCCGTTCATGCAGTTCACTTTAGAAGTTCGAGAGAGTCACATATTGCACTAGGGAGTTTTCTTTTACCTGGGTCATTGGATGAATATTTTGCATTTTAAATCTCCACACGCCGCGACGTCTCAAAGTCACGACGTCAGTTTGTCCCTCCTCTGGAATGTCGCGAGGTTGGATCTCAATATCGCGACGTTGGATTAGATCTCCTCTGGAACTTCACGACGTTGGATCCCAACGTCACGACGTCATTTTTTGTCCTCCTATGGAACGTCGCGACGTTAGATCCCAACGTCGCGACGTTGGTTTTGTACTGCTGGGAACGCCGCGACTTTGATCTCAAAGTCGCACGTTGGTTTTAATCACTCTTGAACGTCATGACGTTGACCTCAACGCCGCGATCGCCGGGTCGCTTTTCCTCTCCGAACGCTGGGCGACGCCACCATGTTTAAGGCCAAACACCACTTCGCTTCTTATCCTATTCCCTCCTTGCCTGAATCCTAGTGCACCCTTTGTTGTCCCCCCTACACCAACCCTTGCCGGAGTCCACTCCCACACCAGTCGGAGGCCATTGTTTTGCCCTCCGACACCCTCACCGACATTGCCACCACCATCTCCTTCTACACCTACCAGTCCACTATCCCTGTCTCGCGCCATCCACACTACATGTAGGTGTCCTTGCCTCGGTTAGGTTTTATTCGCACCATAGTTCCAAATTCCTCCATATTAGGTTTGAATATGAGCCAAAATGGCCTGTCAGATGTCCTGGTCAGGTTCACTTCTTCGTCGCCCATTTGTCCTAGTTTTCATAGTGCACCAGTGCTCGACATATCGTCTTAGACTATCCTGGTGTGACACCTTGGTGACATTTGGCTCTTGTCCTTCAGAGCCTTATTAATTCCACCTATGTCGTAAGAGGCAAAGTTGTTCATTAAACCGGTCGGGCCGTTGAGGACCTCGACCGACGCTCGATGTCACGAGGTTCGGGTTAACGGCTAAGTGTCGCGATCGGCTCGCACCATTTGCAAGAACCGCTCTTTTGTCAAAGAAAAGGGTTTCCATCACCTCGACGTACTTTTCCGCAAGACTATTATGCCAAGGATGGCGGGCTTTTTTGCCAACCACCATCCAACCGCTGATGAGTGTGGTGCGAGAATTCTACGCCAACCTCGCCTCCCACGTTGTCAAGAAGGTCCGTGCGGTGTAAGCAGACTCTCGTAGTAAGGAGCCCATCAACCACTTTTATAATCTTGACTGTCTCCGGAGTTTTCGAACACCTCTACGAAGGTCCGATTACTCCCTGAGGTCGGTCTGGTTCGACAACCAAGCGGTGAGTGGAAGTCAACAATGAGGGGCACACATTCACTTCTGGGCGCAAGCATCAATCATATCCCCAGTCCGGCATCACCATCACGCCGCGCCTCATTCGACGACGAACGTAGGTGAAGTGACGGCCAAGTGTGCCTCGCTCACTATGCCATCATCTCAAAGATATTCCGTCGAGCAGTCAAGTGTGCTATGAGGATGCCATCCCATAACCAGACTCTTAAGATGAACTTCAGCACCCTTCCTCATTTACTATTTATGCAACGAGTCAAGTTCTTAGATGACAACGAGGCGGGTTACACTCAATCAAGGCTATATCGCTTAAGCGAGACAAACCGGTACCACGCACCGACTTATGATTCGCCATGAGCCCCTGACGAGACCTAGCTCCACTGACTATCAAAGTTCGCTTGACTCCCGGGCGATCCCCGTGATGACATCGGTGCCAGCCCTCTACTCACCCACCTCCACCACCACCACTAATGTGCCAGACCGTGAGGCAACCCCATCCGGGTCCCACTCCCGACTTATGACCCGTGCTCGCCTACCGAGCGCTGACGACTGGGATGAGACCTGTGGAGCACCCGAGTCCCTCCTTACACGTGATACGGGAGGCCCTTCGCGCCGAAGACAAGCGTGACGGCCCGGGGCCGTCCAGGTCGACGGTTTCTCAGCCAGCCAGCCAGCCCCTCCAGCCTAGCTTGCGCACCTTCTTGCCCACCACCGGGCCGCCGTCGCCACCACCAGCTGGACTGTCCTGATCACTAGGGAGTTCCTTTCACCTTCTCCTCGTTTCTTTATTGCCGCGAGGACACCGAGTACTTTTGTTCGGGGTGGATCGGGTTTTATTAGATCAAGATAATTTTGTGATGGTTATTTTTTTATTTTCATGTTTGTGCTTCAGTTTAGTTTCATTTACGCTTGTTCATTTTAGGTTGTCGAGTCGTGTGTTTAGTTCCTGTTTGTGTTTTTGGTAGATCATATCTATGTTTAGTGGTGTCGTGTTTAGGGAGTTTGTATGTGTGTTGCCATGTTTGAGAGTCGAAGGTCACTTTTGGACCGAATCACTAGTATCATGGAAAATAGTGTATACCTCTAAAAGAGGATTCATCGGTGTTCATGTTCTGAATTAGGTCG